>VYXB01003934.1:1745381-2285023 GCA_013397135.1 Pachyramphus minor | reverse complement strand
TTTTTTTTGGCAAAAAAATTCCTGAGGACTTATTTTACAGTATTGTCAAGAAAACTGAGGGAGACAAATAGCCTGGAAATCCTTCATGATTATTAATGAAAATGATGTTGCTTGGTTTGGGTCCCTGCAAGTTACTGACAAAATTCTTATTCCCTTGGTGTTTTTATTCCATCCCCTCTTCCCTTTCTGTCAGTCAGCATTTGTTTACTTGTGTTTGTTTCAAAACAAAGATCATCAGTATCTGCTGAAAGATTTCAAGATGTCAGCTTGCCTTGGTCGTGAGAGAGTCGTGAACTTTGCTAACAGTTTCTCTCCTGCCTGCCTTCACAACTTTATGCTTTTCAAGCCCGACTGAGGTTGCACTGCAATGCAGGGATCCATTTTATTATGCTTTCTCTCCTTCAGGAGTTTTGGATAGGATTAAATGATGACCAAAATCTGGGCAATCTTCAAGCTACACGAACACTTGGCATCAAGATGTACCAATCAAAACAGCACTGCATCTCTCAAGAGCAGTCACTTCAATGTATTGTTTTTCTGAAAACTAGGATTTTCTTTATGCAGCAAGACATACACGGTTTCCCTGACTAAATTCATCATTAGTTTTCTCAGATGTTCATTGCCTAGCTTTGCATAACCAGCTATGAAACAAAAACACACCTGCAGAGAAGATTACAGGTAGTTTTTTTTCCCTGAGAAGACACCTAAAAGTAGCAGCATTTGGGGGGGGGGGGGAGGGACAAAAAGGACCATATCAATTATAATTGATACATAAACAAGAACAACCTTCAAAATAAAAATCCTTTGCAATTCGGAAGTGATAATAGGCAATGCTTGTTTGTACTGTGTCAGGATCAGTAAATCTGAAGAATTTACTAAACAGTAATGATAAAATTGGTTCACATTGTGACTCAGCAGCTCTTTAAATATCCGGGCAAACATTAATGTATGGGACCTAGTCACATGCCACTAATATAAAGCTGTAGATATTAAAACAAATCAGAAATAAACCACATTATACAGAGCATATTTTAATGTTCATTCTTATTTGTTGTTCTTCTAAATCTGAAATATCTATTTCTTAAACTATGGTTTAAAACCTTGACCAAGTGATCCAGATTTCATTATTTTTGGAATGAATTACTATGCAAGTAGAAAGATAGCACCTTTCCAAATTTACATTCTGAACAGCACTAGACCTTAGATTGAAGAGGGTTATTTGACTATTTTTAAAACACTATATTAATAATTAATTCTATATGTTTTTGAAAAACAGATCTGCCTTATCTTTAGTTGTAATTCATGTGTTTTCTTTAAAACATATCCATACCTATGCTTTTAAAGGCCCCAAATTAGGTTTCTTGATGAAACTGTGTAGAACATTTTGATTCTGCAAACATATATGTTACTCTTTTGTGATATATATACACAAAGCTATGCACATCAAAAGCTATTGACACCCACAAAAATGGTGAAGGTACTATAAATGACAAATTACTGTTGATGCTGATAAACAGTAAATTATAAAGGTAGTAGCAGGCTGAGATAGAAAAATTAAAGGCAACTATGAAAATAAACTCTTATTTCTTAAGTGCTAGCAAAAATTTAGCAACTTTAAGAGCTCACCTGAAGGTAAATTTAGACCCTAGTAGGGTGATTACAAACTCATCAACAAGATGTTGCAGAAAAACCACCTTAAACACCAAAGAAAACTTAAATTTTGGAAGAAAAGAGATGAAAAAATATAGTGAAGGGAATAATTGCCTCCAGTCTTTGACATACAGAGACTTACTTTCGTGTTTAGCATATGGCCTCCACACAAACCCAAGGGATTTTAAATCAAGCTCTGGGGACTGAGTCAACCCCAACCCTACTCAGATAAAAGTAAATGGTTCTGCTGAATGAATTGGAGGAATAATGGCTATAGCAAACATGTGGAAATTGCCTGAAAGAGGGGTAGGCTGCACTTGATACTGTCAATTTGTTTACACCTCATCTTCCAAACACAAACCACCTAAAGCTTGTACTCAGCTGACAGAAAGGTATGCTTCCCAGAAGTGGCATCAGAATACAAATAAATTGGATACCACTTAGAGACTTGAAAGCCATTGAAAAGCAGTGAGATGAAAGGCAAATGCCACTGAAAGTGACAGCAATATTTTCTTCCAGAACACAGAAAACATAAAAAAGAGAACTCCTAATAGCAGAAGGAGAAAAAAATGCTGTGTTTCAGTAATCGAGTGCCATACATCTTCATAGAATTCAAGTAAATTCAAAATGGGGCACTTTAAACAGCACTACATTCAAAAAATCCCTCTCTATTGTTTTCTTGATATAATGTGCAATACAGAAACATAAGAGGAACCAGCTGTGGATTATGGTGTAGGCAGCTTTGTCTTCACCTGTGATTACCATTTTGCCATAAAGTACTGAGATTAATATTTGAGTTGAAACCACATTGTAAAATATTTCATTTTGCATAATTGTACTTTGCCTAATGTTTCCAAATGTCTCTTTTAATGAAACATTATTGCATGATACATTGCTATATTAAAATGTCTCCTTATATTAGCTTTACATCAAAGTTTAAAATGCTGGCATTTCCCACATAATACTCAGCCTGCTGAACATTTTTACATAAATGCACACTTTTTAACCAATCAGGCATGCCTTGTTCATTTTTCATAATATTATGGCATATTACATCTCAAAATAAAAGCTTAGACACTTGCTTTTCAGACACATGAATTTCCAATTGCTGGCAGAAATAATATAGCTGTTAAACACAATGAATCAAATTTAGGTGATTTTTTGGAGATTATTGAATTGCTTTTTGCAAAACACATAAAAGCAGGTGACAGTCTCATGTGCTTTTTGAAATAATTTTAAGTGTCGTTTGTTTTTTTTCCCCCAAAACTCTTCTGTGCTTAATCTGCTGCATCAGGACTGTTAATAACAAAATTGTCCTTTCACACTGCAGCACAATGAGATGAGCATAGGAAGCATTATGTTTGTGACTGTGTAAGAAGTCAAACAACATAGTGCTTGGAAGCAGAGGGAAAATAAAGTGTCTGAATCAAAATATATATCAAGGATTTTGTTGCAGGTCAATGCAGCCTGACAACTCTGTGTGCAGACCTGTATAGGTGGAGAACGACTGAGAGTGAAGGCATAATGATATAATAAAAAAGTGTCTGGTTACACAGAAAGTGTGTTTAGAATGGTGACAGATAATTGCTAGAATATATATATAATAGAAAGCATAAAATAAAAAAAATTACTAGTATAAGTTTTCATCTTACTGTAATTGCAACTACACTTTAAACAGATACAGAGAACATAAAATTCTAACACTAAATGAATCAAAGAATTTCAGAAAACAAATGTTCCACCTCTTACACTATAAATCACAATTCCCATCAGTGTGTATTAATACAGATTTTAATGCAAAGCAGAAATACTGCAATATCATGCACTAGAGGGAAAAAGAAGGAAGCATCAACTACCCTGCTAACATCTTCGGTTGCTGCAGCAGAAGGGAAATAACAGAATTTGTCAAACATGCACACCCAAAACACAGGGTCTCCCTCTGTTGCTTCAGAGAAAGACATATTCTCTTCTCCAGATTTGGCAATTAGTGCTGAGCATGTGAGTACCTAATAGGTGGACATGTTCAGAGATACCTCAATACCACAAGGTGATTTGCAAATACCACCCAACATTTTGGTTCCAATTGTGGTTGATCTCCCAAATGGTCTCTGTTCAGATACCTATAAATTATTTTAGTAAAGTAACACACTTATTAAACCCTGACCCACGCCAAAAGTGTGTGGATGTATATGCATACATTACAGCCAAAAAAGTACATCCATTCCCCTCTTTCTTTGACATAAAACCTTTGCATATGCAGCTGACCTCTGAATCCAGTTTATCACTGCTTTGATCAGCCTGTATCTGAGAGTTATTCTGGGGAGCTTCTGGACCAAAAACCAAGTTTATGAAGAGTTTAATTTAAAAACCCCCAGGATTCATTGTAATTCTGTGGAGACAACAGTCTGCTGTATTTTTTTTTCTCCCTGTTATATGCTGTTGATAGATATAGACATAAAAACTGTCTTAAAAGTATTTATTAGGCTACTGAAACACAAGGCTGTCTCTGGAGACGTTTTATGGGCCCGCAAACCTCCATGATTGGAGGCTCAGTTCTATGTAGCTGGTGGCAGTAGAACACTAGAACTACACAGACACATGTGTAGATCAAGGCTGTTCTGGGTTAGGGCTGACTGCATCTGCAAGTCTGCTCTGCTTTGCTAGAACAGATTTTATACTTAAGAGCTGCAAATGAAAATGGTGGTGGCTGGAGGGAATTGTTTCATATATTATGGGTTCCCATAATTATTATGATCCTGAGGTAGACTGCCAACAGAGACAGATGAGTCATCTAAAACATTTCCAACAAATATGTTTAAACTTTTAAACGATTTTACCCCAACCATGCTTTCACCCCTTTGAACTTACTTCTGTGAACATTTGGAGCAATGAAATTTGGCTGGCACAAGTTTAAAAGTGTATACGAGGTATTCATGGGAGCTACTGCTGCTGGACCACAGAATATTTAGGACTTAAAGTGCTGACACTAATAACTACATCTTCTGACACCGAGTTGCTGTCCTATTATGCTGGTCAGAATAAAAAGGGTAATAGTTTCTTTATTGCAGACAGGTGCAACTCTGCCATTTCTGCTTCTTCCTTAGCCTTTAACTACTAATGACAGCAGCCATGGCTTTGGGGTTTCCCCCTGCATGCTCATTGCCTAGAACTCCATCAAAATGAAAAGAGGAAATAAAGTACACACTTCTCTTGATATTGATGCTGCATGGCCCAATCCTGTCAACATGTGCCCCGATGTTCAACTCTTTTGACATATTCTTGCTCATAAAAGGAAGCAGAGCTAATATTATAGGTATAGAGCAATACCAGCTGAGCACACTACTAGGCAATAAACAGGACACTGTAGCAGACGTTTTTCTTTTGGGCTTGCCTTACTACCAAACTGCCAGTGAGAAATACTTCATTTCATCTGTTCTTCAAGAAGAAAAACACTGACATGGACAATTTAATAAATGACTGTCTTAAGGAGCTGTGAAAGACCAATTAGGGCTACATGTAATTTCAGGTTTGATAAATAACCACACAGAAACATAATGCAGAAGAAAACATTATTAAATGTATTCTTCTCTTAACATACTGGTAAAACGTAGGGAATGGTTCAATTAAGCACCTGTGCTACAGCGTGCATATTAACTGCTTCTAAAATTACTCCGAGTCCCTTTTTGTGAAATTAGTCTCTCCAACCATAAAACAAGACCTTTACTTCTTTCTGCACTCTTATTAATTGCATGGCACTTCACTGGTTCTTGGTGAACTGAAGCTGGAGAATTAGGCCACAGAAAAGGTCACTTTCTTTCCTTTCTGCTTGCATGCTAATTAATAAGATCTAAACAGTGGCTTGTGTCTCAAAGCAGAGGGGATTAAATTGTACACAAGGAGCTTTCTAAGCTGTGGAAATAGAAGCAGGGCAAGACTACATGGTCTAGGCTATGACTACAACACATTGAGTTTGACATCCTGTTTTATGAGTAACCTTCACAACTGCCAGTAGGTGGTTATTAATTATAATTGTTCAAGAATTCTGTAAGTTTATTTATGAGCATCTAAAAATTTCCCTATATTAACTATTACAGAGAGAAAAAATATGCCCCTGCCCCACCAATAGCAAAGCTATAAAAATAGTAATGTTTCTCCAGCTCAGCACAGACAGCAGGAAAACAGACTTACAACTTCACTGTCCTACACCAAGTGATTTGTAAGTGAAAAAGCCTTATGAACTGTCATAGCCAGCTTCTCCTGTGAGGGACAATCATTCACTCAGTAAATGAGGTTTTTTTTCTACTCCAGTAAAGAGACTTGATCTTCCATCTCTCTCTAGAACATCACTAAGTGGCATCTCTAAGAAAAAAGAACATTACGTTACGGTCTTTAGCTAGCCCTTATAGAATGTCTGCAAATTCAGACTTGTATTATCAATCCTTCCTTTTATCCTGTCTGCTGTTCTCCTGATATGGGTACCCTGAGAACCTGTATCTGGTTCAAATATCTATATTTCTGCAAGAGGGCACCACATCAAACTAGAGCATGCCTTTATGACAAAATTCTTGCAACAGCAATCAGTATGGAAGAGAATGCACTGTGTAAGTGTGATTAAAGTGCTTTGATATGGCAAATGTAAGCAAAACTGAATCCTTGAATCTTGACTTCTCTTGTGTCAGTTCTGGCATTTGTTTGGCATCCTTGTTGTCACAGCTTATTGTGCTGCTAAAGCCAAGAATCTGTTTGACATGGTAACTGCAGTCAGGTGTTTAATATACTTGAGAACTGTGTCTGGGCAGTCAGTTATGGCTAACTTTTTTTCCCCACATGCGTAGTAAGAACCTGCTAAAATAATGTGTCAGATCAAAGTACTTTATTGCTCATTAAGTAGGTGACATTCACCATTCAAATCCTTTCTCTGTATTAGAAATGGACTGAAAAAGACCAAACTGTTAAAATTCTTCAGTCAGACCCAAGCACATAAAACTTGAGGTATACCTTTCTTTAATGGATACAGCATGTAACCAGTCAAATCTTAAGCACTATAGGAAAAAAAGGTTTGCTAGGACCAAATTGCGAAAATCCCTTTGTATGAAAAACTGTTGATGGTACAATCAATTTTAAATAGTGAAACTGTAATACATTACAAGAAAAAAAAACCCCAGTAAATATGCTTTTTTTTGGTTCTGTACACACTATTTCAACACTCATTGGTGCAGATAAAAATAAAGGGTGGAGACATTTTGTGCTTAGATGACTTCTAACACTTCATGTCTGTTTTTCACTCGTTCAAATTATAAGGGTCTAAAGTATTCATTCAGCATACATAATAGATACTCATGTCTTGCAGTCTGCTTCCCAAGTGAGGTCTTTGTCAAAAGATACAATGCCTGCATTTTCAGCGACTTCCACCATTCAAAGTGACTTATACCAGCATGAAATGCAGTGACACCACCTTGCAACACCTTGAGGAAATAGAACTCTGTGTAATATGCAAAACTGTAGGGAATATCAGGCTTACAGGATTCTTTTAATTGCACTGTTGGTTGCAGAAGCAAGAATATTGCACAGAGTTTGATCAATAGTCCATTTAGGCTGATATCTTAATTCTGGTGGGGTCTGATACCAAAGGCCTTGTAGGAAAGCTTTTATATATGTCACTACTTTCTTATCTGCCAAAAGTGAGATTGATGCAGAGTGCAGAAACCTACCAAGGCTAACCACAAGACAAAGTACTGCAAAATTAATCCCTTTTATTGCACCAACTATTACACTGAGTATTGCTTCACCATGGAAAGCAATTGCTTTCTGATCTCTGAGGTGATCTGTTTGCCCTGAAGCAAATGGACTAACAACCCTTGTAACTATCCCAGACAAGACAGAAGAGTATCTACTCAGCTGGTGCATTTCTATGTAGCAAGTCAAATTAGGCTTCACAAAATAATGGACTCTCTTAAATCAGAACATGAAAAACATAACTAATAAGAAATATATTGTGCATGACACAGATAAAGCATTTAACAGATTGCTGGCTTCCTGACACTCACCCTCTGGGCTTATATGCCATGGATGAAATTGCTACAGTAAGTTTTCACATTTGTTTCTTACACACTGAAGCAGTCAGATTTAATTGGTGAAAAGAAATGACAGTGAGCTGTAGAAGAGTTAGGTTTAATCCTGTAATAAAAAGGGGAACGCTAACCTTAATTCCAAATTTTCTACATGTAGAAAAATATATGTATTTTAAATAAATTATAATGCATGTATATACCTCTTTAGATGAGAACAGCCTATGACAGAAGTACTTTCCTGCCTCATAGATAAGTAATTTTCAAGTATATAGACTATAATAAACTAAAACAAAAATGGAAATAATTTTTGATAGTTTTTTCCTTATTAGAATTCTGCTTTGTTTAGCTACTTTGAAAGTTGACTATAAGGTGATTAAGTACCACCACTCTGCATTCAGCAGTTCTGCTGTCAGGCATCACATACAGAAATGGCTTGCTCAGCCTACAGAAGTCAGACCAACATATTGTAACTCAGTGGGAAAATAACAAAATGCAACTTGGACACCCTCTCTGTCCCCCTAATTTCAAAACACACTGATGCAATGAATAAATACGTGCTACTGCTGAAAGGAATGTTTCACTCTAGGACTTGAAAATGTGATGATGAGTTTAGAAGAAAACCTTTTATTTTTCTCTTTTTTTTTAACTGCTGGCTATTTCTTATCACAAGAAAAATACGTGGGCACATGTGCTGAGGCCCCCTCTCCACACTTCTGAAAATTGATGGTGGTTGAGAGGCAGAAACTGGAAATGCTCCCAGTGGGCTCTGGTGTCCTAAGCAGCCTGTCAGGTAATGATCCCGAAGGCAAGAGGATTTCATTAATTGATGGCATTCTGCAGAGAGAAGTGATTTATGTCCAACACAATCTGCTGGACTTTTTGCCCTCCATTAAGATTCCTTTTGGCTGACAAAATAACCTTTGAAAAGTCTCTGGGAGGATGTCCTCAACTTTGGACACTAGTCAATCTACAATCATGCTTGCTATCCCTCTTTCTGTTGGGCCTTGCACATCAAAATGGATTTCATTTCAAGTTGTAGTCATCTTACAGCACAGTAAAGACTGACATATTTGAACAGCAAACTCTGCACAGGAAGCTTAACATGCCCTGACCCTTGTCTACGTGGCGTTAAATAAAGTAATTATTGACTATTCTCAGTATGAATTTCTAGGACTGCAACTGCTTTATTAACAGAACTTAAAGTTTTGAAGCATAAAATAAAACTTTACGGAAAATACCAGCTGCAGTCACTTTCATAATTTTTTTCTAAATCCCACTATACTTTTCTGAGTGAAAATCTATTTGCAGAAAAATGCAAGCAAATTTTACCTACCAGCAATTTAGCAGCCACATTCAATTCCCAAATGAAACTTGAAATAAAAACACTACAAGTAGGTTAATTTGAGGGCTCACCATTTTCATTTCAAAGGCTTTTTTTAACATTAATTTGTCCTGAGGCATAAATGAAATATAGACAAACCGTATTAGATTTTAATTTGCTAAAAGTAGATTACAGGTCTTCTCCACAGAGATGCTGAACACTCAGTTCTTACAGAAGTAAACTTTTCGTCCCCACAGTAAGGACAGCAATAGCAGGTGCCAAATGCAAACTGCAAAGGAGATTTTTTTCAAGGGGTTGACCTGTAAAGTGCAAACATTCTGACTCTGAGCCCACAAAATAAAACCAGTACAAAAATATAGGTTTAACATAGCTGGACTAGACATAAAAGTTAATTCTGTGTTGAATTCAGAGGAAAACTATTTATTCATTATTTAGGCTGGAAAGATATAAGCACCTTCCCCTTTTCTCCCCCAGATCATATTATTTTAGAGGTTTTTCTTGTCCTATGGAGTGATATTTCTCAAAACTGAAGGGCAGACATGGATATGAACACAGGGGAGGGTCTCAAGACCACTGCTGTCTCTAAGTGACTGTTTTTAGTTAGATTAAAGGACAAGATATTAGGCTTTTTAAACTTAGTAACAGATTAATGGTACTGAAGCCTCTTTATGGAAGGAAACTTTGAAACCAGAAATGGTAAATTAAATAACCCTGGCTAGAAATCCAGAAGACAAATAACAGAACCAAGACCTTCAAAGCTCTGGGCCCATGCCTTGATTTCCTGCTATTCATTTCTGCTGCTAAAAATTTATTCCAAGTGAAGACAAAAATGACACCCAAAACTCATCTCAGAATTGCCCCGGAGGCCAGTTTGACAGGAGAAGAGTGGCAAAGAAGTTTCTTTGCCTACAGGCTCCTTCCATACAAGAGTGGCTCCCATGGGACCGTGCTGTAAAGGACTCTCCTGTTTGCCTGAGCACATGAGAGTTTAAGTGACATTTCTCATGTCTTTGAAGCAGGAAAGAGTCAGAGGAGAAAAAGAACAAATCCTTAGTCATTCTGACTTGCAATATCCATGAAGCAGGTTATGTACATCCTCTAGCTTTTCCCCCTTTATTATCTTCAGCCTTGTAGGGGCTTCCAGGATCCCCAAATAGACAGAGGTAAGTCATTCCACTCCCACACCTCTTTTGTGGAGCTCTGTATGAATGACAATGAAAAAGGCCATATTCATTATTAAGCGTCAAGAGATTTCAAAATACTTTCCTCAGAATCCATGAGTGGATTACTTTCCCTTCCTTCCACTGGCAAGTCAGTATGAAACAAAACGAGTTTCTCATGGTAAAAAACAAGCCTCCTAGTTTTGTCTGAATCACAAGCATTTATGTTAGCTTATTAAAAAACCCAGATGTTTTTCACATAACCAGTCCACTCACTGATACCTGCATCTTAGCCACAAAGCACTGAGCTTATAGTGATTCCTGCCTTTTCTCACTGCTTATTTTTTTCCTGGCCAATCTCCTGTGATTTCTTTTTTTTCTACTCTACTGGCTTTGAAACAAAATTTCTGAACTGCAGAATGTGGAAACACAAGGTTATAAAGCAAAAACTGGAAGTCTTCTCCTTAAGTGAGAGGTTTCCAATTTAGATAAAAGCATAATATTACTGTAGTATTCTCAGGTATATGCAAGTATTATGGGGAACACCTACTACATATACCAGGGTCATTATTTGGAAACAGGTTGCTAAGGGAAACCTTCCTGACACCTTCCAGTTCCTGGAATCACATGTGATTCATCTAAAATCCTGATTAATAAAAAATTAAACAAGAAGCAGCTTCTATGAGTTCCACATGAAAATCTCAAAAAATATCTTCTACAGCAGGGAAGAGGAAGGAATCTACTTTTTCTCTAGAAGAATTGTTTGTCCACTTCTTTATGTTTCATCTGTTTTGTCAGATTTAAAATCCTGCACTCCATTAGCTGCCTCTGAAGTAATTCTCTCCTGTTGGAAGACTCTTCCTCACTGCCTTGTGGGGAGAGATCAATAAAACCCCCATTTTCCTCATTGTTTCAGGAATCAATGTTGGATACAGGCAAGATGCAAACCTGCATTTCTAGTTAGTGGGAAAGCACAATGGTATCACACAATAAAGCAATAAATAAGCCAACAAAAGTGCTAACAAAAAAATTCCAATAACTGAAACCAATTTTAAATACAGATAAACAGAATTAGATAAGAGGAAAGCAGCTCTGCCTATCCTCTCAAGCAACTCTCAACACAACCTCTAAGGAACTTTTGTTTAAACCCTAAAACACCTTCAGCTGCAGTCAGTTTCCAGTACCTGCATGCCACTGAAATCTTACATAATATATTAAGAGCCTGAAGACATTTCCAAAACATACCTAAATTAAGTACAGTTTAGATAGCCCACCCGTTTTTTACTGATAAAAGCATATCACCACAAACACAGGTATGCCACAGGCATTCTGCAAGCTGTTTGTTATGGGGAACAGTCAGAGCAAGGGCTGCCTCAAATTTTATGGAGAAAGGTATTTTAGCGTTTCAGCCTGAAAAACAGCAGATTTGAGGATAGCATAAACCTATTGCATCATTGAGGTGCCACTGGGAAAAAAAGGTATTGGAAATCAGGATGGTGACTCCAGTTTGCCCAAAGAATTCAGTTCACTGACAAGCTTTAAAAGACCATGCTGTATCCAATGCTGGTAGCAGAAGCACATTAGATCTGTCAGACAACAGAAATCCAGAGAAAAACCTCAATTAGAAAACTTCCATTGTGTGCTAAAAGAAGGAAATTTTATCTCTGGCTTGCAAGACTGATGAAACTGGAATAGAAAAGCCAGTTGTGGAAGTTGTAGAAGGCACAGAAAGCAAGAGTAACATCTTGATGGCTATATTTGCATTTTTGCCTTTGAGGAAACCCATGCTACCAAGCTTCCCAGAATACATTCTCTCTACTAGAGTTTGAAGGAATTCTTTGTTGTTCTTCCTTAACATGAAATGGGATTCTGCTAGAAAATATATTTTGTTCTTGGAGTATAGGAAACCACAATATCAAGAAAGTATACTGTAAGAGCAAACAAGAAATCACTCCAGGCAAAACACCTTTTTTTTTTCTCTGCCCTAGAACCAAAATGAGAGGTTATAACATTTAATTTGTGCTGGTACATTTATTTTTCAATCATATTACCATCATGCTCAGGGCTGGGTTTGTTACAATTCAGGCATTTTCTTCAAACACCTGAGCTAAAAAATCCAGTAAGAGAGAGAAGAAAGGCACCAAAGCAACAAATGCTTTGGATCCAAGAAAGGCTATATCCCTGATCTTTTAAGTTATTTTAGCAAGATGAAAATCAGCAACATAAAAAAAGGTCTGTTCCCAGTAAAGTTCCCAGCCCAGTAAAGCCAAGGGGGATCATTATGATTTCATCTGTCTTATGGTACAAATCTAAACTTTATATCACATTTTTTCTGAGAAAAAAACCACCAAAAATTCAGTGTAATTTCATGGTGACAATTAACAAAAAAGATTAAAGTTTTCAAAAGTACCTAAAAGAGGTGGATTCCCATTAACTTAATTGCAATTTTATAGGAATTAGGCATTTTACTCCCAGGGGTCTCTGAAAATCCTGAGCAAAAGGCTTGACTCACCAGTCTTCTCTTTTAATATGTATTATAGATTATTCATGTTTATGTATATTTCCATCTACTTACAGCCATAATCACTGAGCAAAGCTAAGAAAAACAATTTTATAATAACAGTGTGCACTGCATTTTTTACCTGTTCATTTCAGATCCACAGAACTTTCCCAGTTGTGCATTTAACATGAGTAAATTACTGAGGTCTGAAGCAACTGTTAAATTAATTTAGCACTAGAAAATAAAAGAGCTATCACCATATAACAGCAGTAGGGAAAAACTGCTTATTATTTACCTGTAGTAATTTGAAAAATGCTTACAAGTTCTTTTTCAATTTCACTACTTGCCTGAACATAACACAGTTAGCAATTGCTACTGAGGATAAGGAAGTTCAAACTGTAACAAGTGTGCTATTTTTAATTTACAAATTTAATTTAATACAGGTGGTGCAGATGCAAATATTAGAATATTGGAGGTTAGCCAAACTATTAGAAGCACAAAGAGGAAACAATGCTAGAATTACATGAATGGATATTGGGAGACAGGACTGACACTAGTTGTTCTCCAGCAGATCAGACATAAGAGAAAACTTCTAGGTACACTATTAGAAGTGCAAGTACAAGAAGAAAGAGTGCTCTGAGCTCCAGATTAAATATTTCACTGAGACTTAGAACAGATCCTCCAGGAGAATGTTGTGGGAAACTGTCAACGTCTTTAGTAAAATCAAGATAGACAACATTCACATCTTTACCCTCACCCACCAAGCAGGGCACCCTGCCACGAGAGCAGATCACAAATGATTTCACAACCCCATGCTGGCTGGGCCTGATCCCTGGGTTATCCTGCACGTGCCATGTTATAACTGAAATGACCCAAATGATCTGCTCTGTAACCTTTCCTGGCAGGGAGGTCGGGCTGTCCTTGCTAACCCGATTCTGCCAACATAACATTGACTCAAATATTACACTCCTCTTTGTTATGATAGGTATCTTGGATTTTTGGAGGGAAACAACTGGAATTAGGATACAGATGAATTTCAAGATAATCTGCTTCCTTTCAGCACATAGTAATCTGTCAACATACATCAGGGGAGAGAGAGTTTGCAAGAAAGAAAGAGCCTTTGATTTTTGTTGTTGCTTTGGAAACACTTAGGAGGAAAATTTTGGGGAAATATTGGAACAGAAAAAAAGAGTCTTAAAGGACATACTGTAGTGAAATAACCGAGACAAGATCAGGAATAATTACAGAATTATCCAGTAACAGCATTACATAGCTGTATGAAGAGTGAGGAGTTGGGCTCTATGATCCTTATGGGTCCTTTCCCACTTGAGATATTCTATCATTCTATGATATGAATTATTTAAGATGAGCTGTATGGACTGAGTCACACTTGCCTTTGTCATATCTTGTAATTGACAGTGTGGTCTAATGCACAAACACTTTGATTTTCAGCACTGAGGACAGAACAAAAGATGGGACAACAGAGATTCGGACTCAGATGTTTACAATCTTTTGTTTTTTGGTAAGGAGAAAGGGAAATGAAGCATTAAGCTGCAGTACTACAGCCATATATAATCTAGTGAGATTTTAGCTTTACTGCCTGTGTAGGCTCCAGTCCCTGTTTCTCAGCCCTTTTGCTCCTCAGTACTGCCTCTGTATCAGTGAGAAAGTTCAGCTTAACAGGCTTAGTACTTCAGAAACAACAGATTCTTAAATTCTCAAACAGTTCATAATATACTCCTTTTAGAGATGTAGCTTCATAAATTCTATGTTTACAGTGATTTACTTAGTAATACTGGAAAGCAAACCAACACATCAATTTTACCCAAGCTCTCAAAAGCTATAATTATTTTACTTGAGATGGTAAACACAAGCGGGTGGTGGAGATTGCATCGTGCTTTGTCTTGCCATTCTGGGACATATCTAAGATCTTAACAGTCCTCCTCTAGCTCACAGCCTGTTCTGACTCACGTGTTTCTTACTGTCTTTCCTTTGTAATAACATTACTCCTTCATTCAGCTCAGTGGAAATTCCAGAAAACTGGTGTCCACAGGAGCCACCTGGCTCCACCCTTTTGTCAGATGAACACCTACTCCCTAACTTATAGCTCCCTGGGCTGCAGATGTAGTTTACTTACAGACTTAAAGAATCCAACCTGGAGTTCATTAGCATAAGCCAGTAATAAAACACATCAGTCAGAAATCACAGTCCAGAGAAACTGAAATTCAAGCTTCCTTTAACAACAGCTTCCCTGAAGCTTGATGACTGGAAAAAAAAAAAAGACAACATACCTTCGTGAATTGGAGTCAATTATAGATTACTAATATGGCCAGAAGTAAAATTAACAGTATATGGCCATAGCAAGTTATAAATCTCTCTAAAATATGCACTCCTACAGGTAAGTGTTATTAGGATTTTTTTCCTATTACTGAAAGCAAGAGAGAGGATTCTATAATATAGTGGAATGACCTGGTAAAAAAAAAAAAAAAAAGGTTAATCATTGGAAAGAGATGTCACTCTACTTTGCACAGGCCTTTGGGATCTTCAGCAGTATCTGACCCATAATATCCCTGTTTTTCTACAATAAAAAGCTTGCATATAACAATTCTTTCCAAGGAACTTTGTTTTTCATATTTTAAACATGTATTTTATCAATATAAAACTTAAAGTACTTGAAGAGGAAATTTTCTTAAGAAAAGGTTTCATCCTTCACCATTATCATTACAGATCATCATATTAAAATATGAAAGTAGTACATGAGTGGTAAAATAAGGGTCAGCAAATGGGAAATGTGTTCGGTGTAAAAGCACATTCAGAACAAACAGTTAAAAGCATGGCTGCTTCTGTAAAACAGAAAAAAAGACAGAGAGAAGAGCTTCTTCATAAAAAGCAGTTTCAAGTTCCTTGAAAAACATTTTTTAAGATCACTATCAGTATAGAAAAGGCTGTTGGGACCTCTGTAAGCTCTTACTTGTATTTTACCTGTTTGCTGACTATCTGATAATAAACAAACAAATTAGACCAGCAGAAAACCTCTCCAAAAGCTTTTCATGATGCATGTGCGGGACTTTATCAGACAGGTAACAGTAACCAGGAATAATTGTGAACAGAACCTGCTGTTCAGGTAAATGGCTTCTTTTTTTAAAGCAAGTGTTTACAACCATTTGCATTTATGAAAAATTCGCGCTACAAATGAGATACTGATTCCTCTTTTCAATAAATCTGTGCCTAAGATTTAAAGTTAGCTTGGATTTGATCAGCTTTTAATTGTTTTGAAAACGGCACTGTGTTTTCCCATTAAATAAATTGTATTTTTGTTGTGTATGAAGATTTGCCTTTATATAGGGCAGTGGGCAACCCCTGCTACAAGCAGATTCTATTCAGGTGCAAATCTCATCACAAGATTATTTTTAACAACTATGCACATACAATACTAGATATGAATACTCTGTACTGCTATGCATAGAAAAAAGAAGCATTAAATCTACCTTTTTTCACTTCTGCAACAGGAGACCAATGTCTTGCTGTTGTTGAATGGTGAGAGCTACACTACTGAACACAGCTAATTCATTGAATACTTGCCTTCAGTTCTGTGTGAAAAGTACAGAACTACGCCTTTGAAACACACATTTAATTGTAACCTGTTTAATAGCACATTAAACTTACAGTCTACCACGGTTCTGTCAGAGTAATTAAAGACAACAAAGAAGTATTTTCAGTGATAACATGGGGAACCTTAAAGATATTTTTGGAAAAATTATCACGGAATTGTGGGCTATAAACCATGGGGGTTTGAAATAACACCATCTTTAGCATGTCACACTGTGCCTGGGCATGATTTTATTATAGAACTAAAGCTGATGAGTTTAGCATTTGCATGCAACATTAAAGTTTATTTGTGATTTGTTGCAGTATTTTAAACTGTAAAACAGGATCTCAAAGAAGGAACTAGAATAGAATATGTTGAGTTGGAAGGGACTCATCAGGGCTATTGAGTCCAACAAACAAACATATATTTAAGGCAACTGAGGGTGGGGGAGAAAATGTGTTTATTGTTTTTCATCTTTGAACTTCTATTTAGAAATAACTGAACATTCCTGTTTATCCACTGAATTAGGCATACAAATACCCACTGATTTGATATACAAACTGTCTTTTGCATTTCAGAGAGACTCTAGTAAATTCCAGATTGTTTCTCCTTTGGACTCATCCCAAAACAGACCTAAAATGGGTATTGAGGTTAGAACTTTCCTGTGAGTCCTAAACACACAGATTTGGGTTCGGCACAAAAAAATCCAAACAAACCCAAAAGCAAATAAAAAACCTGTCCAAAACTCCCTCCCAAAACCAGGCAACTGTTGTGGTTCTTCCCAGAACTGAAATGCAAGTCAAGATCTAAATCATGTGGTGTTACATAGACTACACCTGAAACATATATTAAAACCTTACCAGCAAGAAATAACGCACAGAAAAAAGCCATGATTTCCATCACTGCAGGAAGAAAAGAATATCTTGCTGCTGCTATTCAGCAGTTGCATTTCATGAGGTTGTTAATTCTGTGGCCATTTGCTTTGAGGAAAATTGCCCCATACAGCCCTGCTTACTTGATCATGCAAAGACTAAAGGTTTGAGCAGCCCATGCAAGAAAGCAGAAATGTTTCTTACACACTGTTTTAACTCTATATAGACTCTCAAATCAATTTCAGTGAGTTACTGTATATTTATAACTAACTTTTCAGTTTGTGATGAAGGATACAAAGTTGAAAGTCTACCCTTTTGTTTTTACTTTAAGAAATACAAAGCCTAAAAAGAATTTTAGATCTTCACTTATCTTCTTCCACAATTCCAGCAACTTGGAATGGGTCTATTTTTCTCCCTCATCAGGTATCTAAGGGTCATAGCAAAACTAATTTCTCCTCCAAATAATCATCCATATCATCATGTAGGTTATTTTTTTTGAAAAGATGACACTGAAAAGCATATCCTTCTTCATTACATGTTCTCCAGCAGTAAATTGTCAGTCTAATGTGAAAAAAACCCTCCAATGTTAAGCATGAGATTTTTAGACACATTCTGCATTGGCTTAACTCTATTTTCTGCTTTTTCAGGAAACAGAACTATACTAAATGCAAATCTTAAATGACATTAAGGAATTCAAAATTAAGATGTCTAAAAATAAGAGGATTAAAATAAAGTCTTCTGTACATTGCAAACCAGGTTCTTGTATACTACAATTCATTGATTTATTTTAATAGTATCTACAGCTAATAACAGATTTAACAGCATTCATAATATCAAGCACTGGTTAGGTGATGTTACTGGACAAAAGTACTGACTTTTGAGAGAAGGTTTAAAGCCTTTATTGAATTACTTCCCAGAAGTAAATTTTATTTTAGTTCTCCTGAAAAGACAAAAATGTTGTGGTTTGCTACACATATTGTAACCTGTCTCTCTGTAGGTGTTTGCAGCTATTTTTATAACAGAGGGATGAAATGATAAAGTTTATTTTTGTAGCCACCCATGAGAAATGCTCAAAACAAGGGATGGCCTCCAGGAGTCAGGTTCACCCTGCCTGGACCTTCTTTCATGAAGATCTTTTCATCTGCAAATATTATTCTTTTGTTGGGACCATCTCAAGTGAATAATTGTCAATATCATGTCAAATAACTATGTTGGCCAGGGCTGGTGTGACAAGGTAAAAAGTGTGAGTGCCTTCTGTTTACTGTAGAGACTTTTGCTTTGCATTAGAAAACATCACAGAATACTAGGTGGTTTGTTTTTTTTTTACCAGGAAAGGAAAGACTTAATAACACCAGCTTAGTCTTTTGCTCAACTGAGCTTGAAGGTGGATCTGCAAATACGCTACCAGCACCAAATCCATTTAACCCAAGACTCATTCAACTTAAAATAAGTCACTGCACAGAGTTCCAAAAAGATTTTTAAAAAATAAGCAAGCCTTTAAGAGTTTTTAGTGTTAGCAATGACTTGCAACATGAATGTTAGTAGGCTTTTAGAAGTGTTTCTTGGAGATAAAATTTGAATAATCGATGTGGTTTAATTTAAATAATTTATGCATAAAGCACTGCAGAGTTATAATTGTAATTATAATGTTCAACTCAGTAGCAATGAGGTGCATTTGAAGTTGGATTCTGATTGTACTGTATATCTTATGCTCCGAATTTCATTTTGTTTTGAACAAATCCTTTTGAGCACTGGGAGATGGCTCAGAGCTTCACAAGAGTTCCTGAGTGAAGTTTTAGAGAGTTTCTTTAAATAATAATAAAAATATGTAGGAAAGTCTGAAATCCAATCTTCCATGCTTCTGTGTCATGGTGATAAAGTAAAGGTGGCTGAAAAGTGCCCCTGGTCAGAGAGGAAGGACTTTGCTACTTTTCTCATGAAGGAGCAGCTGTTCCTATCAATAATTTCCTGAAGCAATAGGCCTGGAGTGTAAACAATATTATATATGGATGGCAGTGAAACCGAATGCATTATTTCTGAAATTTTTTCACTTTACCGTGGAGAATGGATTAACCCTGTGTGACATAAGAAATTCAAATATTAGTTCCTTGAAATGTATTAAAGGGTTAAAGTATTTTAGGGAGAAAAAATTCCTGCCAACAAAATAGTGTTTTGCCATCTTAGTAATTCGGTTCACAGAGAAAGAACATTGTGGCATTAGGAGCACTTCAGAAACTGCATATTGAAGCCTGAACAGACAAAATGTTTCTTCCAACTCATAATATAAGACTTATTTCCGTACTTGCACAATGTGCCCACAGACAGATAAGTGTAGCAGGCAAATCCCTAATACAGCCAGTCAGGATGTTGGGCAAGTATGAAGGGAATGGACAACCGATACTGCTGTACTCTTCCTAATTAAAAATCTACTGCCAGCATTGATCAAAGGATCATTGTTACAATCTAGTAGGGAATACCTCCTTGCGTTGTTTGCAGTAAGCACTAAATGGGTAAGTAATGTTCAATTTCAGACACTAACCATGAGCTCAAAGGTCACTGGGATTTTAAGTCTCTTGAGAAATACTCCCAGAGGCTGAGCAGCAGACAAGAGAGCAAGCCTTATGAGCAGGTCTTATAAGAAAGACACAAATATTCAGAGAGGCTTCAGGCAGAGACAGTAAGTGCCAAAGGTTGAATAAACAGCTGCAAAATTTTCATGGGTGAATGTTGAATGTGCTCCTCAATGTCACAAAGAAATAAAAGTTTATATCTTCATTTCTTTTCACAGAGAACATGCTGCTCCCCACCATATCCTGGTGCTTGAAAAGCAGCTCTGGGAGGTAATATCATGAATCACTGGCTTACCCTCTTTGTGAGGGCAGTAATTTGCTCTTTCCACTTTGTCCAGCATTATGTGTGACAGTGGATGATCGCACTCATCCCTCACCCATCCACATCTGTAAGTGCAAGGTCAGTATACTTTTCCAAAAATATGGATTAATGAGTAGTCTCTAAGATCTTGTATCTTCAGAATATTTCATGTGAAAAAGGCAAGCTAAATTGCCAAGGGAAAAAGCTTAGGAGGGGAAGAAACAGCTACGTTTATTTCAGTACCTATCTAACAAGCTTATTTGGAAGTGTTAGAACTAGATAAACCAGGTGGCTCCAGATGCTTAATATTTCACTTAAGCATTAGAGATTCACATATCTTTCAAGACAACAAGGTAAGTGCAAGTTTTTTCTATGCTGTTATCATAATATGCTTCCAGCACACGTTAATAAAGGATCTGTCATTGTTCCAGCTAACCCATACAATAGGTTTCTAATCACAAAATGAAAAATGAAATAAAACAGCCCCAGCCTCCCCCCGCCCCTGGATTTTCTCTTCTCTTCAACAGCTACACATTACTGTAATTTTGTTTTACAAAACAAAAATGAAGATAATCCATTCTTTGCATTAAATGAGTTCTTGCAAGAGTAAGTCTGAATCTGAGCTAGTAGGACCTTTTTTTTCAGTTTTAAATGACAGCACTTTCCTGAGCTGGTGCAAGAAAGGTATTTTAGGCATCTAGAACAGACCCCAAACCCCAAAAGTATCAATCTCTAATCAAAAGCCTTAAAATGCTGAGATCAAATTATGCCATGGAGACCATAAACAGCAGTTGCTCTTTTAGCACATTTTGATTCTATCATACGGTTCCTCTCTCTTTACTGCATAGCTTGTACTGCCCAAGACAAGGTCTGGTAAGAAACCAGCTGCAACTGGACAACTATTTAAGAATAAATGGGTTTCTCTTCCCAGATTGCCTCTGCTGGCCACTTCACTTTCCTGGTCAGAGCTGCTACAGCTGCAGAAACAATGTGTACAAGACAACTGAGAAGTAAGGCAAAAGGCCAAGGGAAACACAGGACTACCACTGTAAAAAGCACGAAGACAATACAGCGGAGTCACACTGGAGCCACAAGCAATGGAAATGAAGTTACCAAATCAGTAAGATGCAGCTTGAGTTACTCAAGCTATGCAAGTGGTGAACACGCATAGGAAGTATGTTGTGTTTGTTCTACATGTGTAGTACCTACTCTTACCTCATATTGAGGCCAGTAAGTCAAATGCTGGCTTGGCTACCTGGGCACACTGCTGGCTCATATTCAGCCAGCTGTCAAACAACAGCTCCAGGATGTCAAGTTTTAGAAGAAAGTAGCTGCTAAGTGCAGCCTGTTATTCCAAAATTAAATTATTTTGAAGATCCACATAATGGAACTGATACACTCTTATTCCTAGAATTTAATAAATTGAAGTTGATAGATACTGTGTTCTTGATCCGAGATAAGGAGCTTAATCAAAGCAGCCAAGTCGGTAAACAAGCAATCTGTGAGGAGTTAAAAAAGGGATTAAGCGAGTGACACTTTCAGGAGCCATGGGTGCTTCTTTAGTGGTCAAAATTACAGCTGCTGTAAGCTTTATAGCTTTAAGTTTCTCTCTAATCACTACAAACCACCCCCCCCCAACCCCCCAGGTATTAACCAGACATTTCAAAAATATACAGCTCAATTTATAGATTAATTTTCATTAGGACTGAACCTACATGTTCAGTTTTGCTAAAGGAACCCAGTACCAGCCTGCAAACGCTAGCAAGTCATGCTACACTGAGAAGACTTCCATAGGGGAAAACACAACAAAATCTTGCTGTTTCAAAACCTTCGGTTCTTAGTTTGGGGTTCAAACTGATTGACATCATGTTTTTCTGGCAATTGTTCAGGATTAATGGACAGAGAATCTAACAAAATCAAACTTTTGGGGAAAGAATTTGATTTTGTCTAGATACCATGATTTAAATGTAAAATTATACTTCTCATTTCCTAGCATAGAAACAGTTAAGGTTTAGAAATTGAAGTTATGGCAGAACAAGGTAAGTTAAAAAATAACTGAAAACAATTATACAAGATTTTGCAGCACTTTAACTCAATTGCTTTGTAAGCTTATTTAAATTCTAAATCTGTCTTAAAACCAGTGTCTGGCAAGTCCAAATCACTATCCCTGACTAAAAAAGCAGAGTATTCCCTCTCAAGACATAGACATCATAGATTGTTTGGAAAAAAACCCCTGCCCCCAAAAAAACCCCAAGACTGCCCAAAACCCCAGTAATAGGAGGTAAAGCCTGAGACAACTTGGCTACCTTTCCTGCAGAAATTCCACAACCATACTGTCCCAAAGAAGAGTTTGCATGCAGGGAAAAGTGTGCAAAATAAATCTCTGGAATGATGTATCTGATAACAAACAAAACTATTCCAAACTCTGCACTGGGTTTTCTTTTACCACTCCAAAAACCATATTGCTTTTGCAGTCTGTGATGATGGAAGGATTCAGCTGTGACAGTGTCCCCTGCCAATCAGAGCAGCCACGGCCATTCAGCAGTTTTACCAGGCTTCTGTGAAACTGCCTGAAACAACACTCATGCTCTAACAAAAAACCCAACAACCAGAAAACATGCAAAACAACTGAGATTTAACTGGCTGCAGTTAACCCATGAAACAGGGCACAACTACCCCAAAATATTGAAATTTAAAGTTAGAAAAAGGTAGGGGGGGAGCATGCATACAGATTTATGCTGGCACATCAACTGCACATGAGAGGCTGTCTGAAGCTCAATTCACTCATCTGAATATTTTTATCTGCCTGACCAAGTGTATTACATATGTCAAAGTTGGGGCAGATGGGATCAGACATGATTAAAAATTATATTACAGAACTTGACAACTGTGAACAGGATATAAATTCAAGGGTTCAGATTACCTGTAGCATGACTCTCAGAACAAAGACCTTGTTTTTCATAGTATGTGCACTATGTTCATCCCACAGCAGGCAGCTGTCTCTTATAACTGATGTCTAAGGTAACACTGATTGATGCCATTCTTCCAATCATTTTCCAAACTTTCCTGTTTAACGAGGTGAACTGCACAATGGAAGTTTATTTACCTTCTGGCCACCCTTTTCTTTGAAGGGTCACTGCTCTTAATTATAGTGGCACCTGTGTACAGCTTTGCTTTTAGGCTTGTCAAGGTTTCCATTATAAACCCATTTTTAGATGCTTATTCTGTAATACCCTTCAAGTCTACCGTGGGTTGAAGCATGGCTCACAAGGGCTCAGCAAGCATTTTTTCTAAGTAATCATGGTCCCCTTGCTCCATCCACAATAGCTCAGGAATTCCTCTTTCTGCTGCTTCTTTTTGGAAAGGTTATACCTACTTTTTCCTAAAGAAACAAACATTTTACAGACAGGATAACCTCAAACAGAAAGGGCAATCTTATTAGAAAGTATAATAATCTTATAAGAAATACCAGTCTGTACCCAAAATACCCAGAGTTTGATATTTTGCCATCTCAAATTTATTGCATCATTTGGAAGGAGTTGCTTTTCTGTCTTGGCTCACTGTCATTAATATAGGATATTAACTTTATTTTTGTTGGCATTCTCTTTATCCCGAAGGCAGGAGACACTACTCTCATTGAAGAGATTCTACACTAAAGCATGTAGACTTCCTATTTCATGTTTCAGGCTATATGTGTCTTGTGATGTTGAAGACAGTAGAATGGAAGGTAGCCTTCATATGTTTTCTCCCGTTCCACAGGAGAATCTGCTGTTCAGACATTGTTAACATACACATAAAGACCAGAGCAGGCTGTCACAATGACAGCGATGTGACTGATCAACTGGTTCAAGGAGGAGAAATTCAGCAGACAAGCAATGAACATAGCTGCTTAGCAGTAAGCAAGTAGACACTGGAAAGATAGTCACACGTGCAGAGCTTCCAACAGCATTAAAAGGTACTCAGTTGTTTTTTTTTGTCTGGGAAATAAACTAAGCTTCAAGTCTCACAGCTGCAAGTTGCAGGGTCCCAGCTGCATGTGCACACTGGAATCTTGCAGGATGAGAAGCAGTGAGACCACAGGCCCTACTCGCTGCACAGTCACAGGTAGTTTACTTTTCAGGTTCGTGAACCCTTATCAATTCCTGACATAATGGCCTGAGGTTGTTGAACTACCTCTCAGATGTACCTGCCTCTGATGTAGGCTGAAGCTCTTAAAAGTAATGCAAAACCAAACAAGAAGTCCACAGAATAAACTCATGCTTTAAAGTGGAGTTCAGAGTTTCAGCTTTGTCATTAGGGTGGTACCTGCTGTGACGAGAGATACTGCAGCTGCAAGAACTCTTTTTGCAAGTAATTGCTGTGTATGTTTGCAGAGCAAAAGTGGAAGGGAAGGAAGTGTTTGTACCAGCATTGATAGCTACAGCTGTTGCACCCTGCTTTTCTTTCACAATGTTATATGTTTCCGAAATGCAGAAGTAGTTTTGCATTTTTCTAATTTACTTCTAGACATGCACTTTCAAATCCCTAATGATTCTCTATTTTGATCACAGATAAAGGCTGCAAAAAGGACTGGGTTGTGAGAAACACTCTTAAAAGTAATGCACAGCTACATAAAATGTTTTATGTTAGCTGTGACCTTGTTTGAAAGAGCTATCCACTAGATAGGAATGAAAATATTCTACCTTCAAAGTTTTCATCCTCTCCTGTATTTCTTTTGCTATGATCACCTGAATGACAGAATCTTGCTTTTGATCCAAAATGGGTAATTCAATAAGTCATTCCTATTCAAGTAAGTGGAACTACAACAGCATATTTAGAATAACAATGACAAATATACAGAATTTCTGGTCTTTGATTGCCAAAGTTGTTCAAGTCTAACTCTTCTTCTCATGTAAGAAGAGGTTTTTTGTCTTCTGATATGTAAACAAAGTTGAACTTCAGTACTGTCCAGACTCCAAAAACTTTATGACTTGAGAAGTGATTTACTAATTAATATAACTATTTATTAAGCAGAAATCTTATGATCTAATTCCTTCTTGGACAGGTATTAGTTTCCTTTGGGCATTAGGAGTCTGTTGTTCCTGTTTGAATACTAAATGTCAGAAACCAGACATTCTGGTACTACTTAAACTCCTTTATACCTTATGAACATTCAAAAGAGCACAGCAAACAGAAAAAATGCTAGGTTTTAGTTCATGGAGAAGGAAAACCCATAAAAGTGTATATTTGTAAAAGAGTCAGACTTACTGGAGAGCTACTACGCTACATACCTTCCATCACAAGGATACAGTTCTAGCTATAGTTCACATTTCAGTGACATTCTGGATTAAAGGTACACGTGGCAGACATTAAGACAGCAACAGTTCAGACACTTCTACCCGTATTCAAACATACACCATATAGGTGGATCTGCCTAGAGGTCTGTTTGGCAGTGGTGTGATGTGCCATTGCAGATTCCCCAGTTTTCCACTTCAGACACCAACTGTCCCAAGGCAGAGCCTGCATAAAAGTCTGTCCCAGTGCTTCAGCTCACTCCTTTAACCTTGGCTTACAAAAACTGAGGCTAAATAAGAAAGAAAATAAAACCCTTTCTGGCTTACTGAAAACCCCTTAAAGTACAAAAAATTTACAGAAATAATCACCTGTATGCATTATTTTTAGTTGCCAATTACGAATCATTTCCTTGAATCTTAATGCCCTCCATGGTGCCTGTTTATGTGGGTTGTTTTGGTTGGTTTTCTGTGCATGTGGTTGGTTTCTTTTGGTTTGAGGTTTGCTTGTGGTTTTTTGGTTGGTTAGTTGGTTTTGGGTTGTTTTTTTGTTTTGTTGTGTTTGTTTCATGGTGGGTTTTTTTGTTTTCTCTACATGCATGTGGAACTTTACACATTGTAATCATTAATTGAACATGGGTTTGTACACAAGTGAATCAACTTCATGTGTGCAAGGGAGACAAAATGTCTTCCAGGCCCAAACTGCATGGGGTTTTTTTACTTGCAGTAGAGCACCAAAAATTAACAAAAGAATTTTTGCTGTATTCAAAACATCCCAGAAACTGTTTAATACACAGACAACATTTTTGAGAATAGAAAATATCCTCTCCCCAAAAGTGGCACTGAAATTAACATAGAATAAATAGCTTTTGGATCTCATCACTTTAGATTTGCAATCAAAAAAATGGAAAACAGCATCTTCCTTTGATGTGAATTTAGTTTTGCAGTCCCCTGCTATTTCATCTCATCTCAAGAGCGAGATGGGAAATTATTAATACCAAAGCTGAAATCTAGAGAGGAAAAGTGGCCAACCCCCACCCATATACCCTAAAGGACTGATACATTGCAATAAATTTGCTTTGCTCTTAACTTTGAGGTACTGCAATGCAGAATTTCCAAGTGTGACAGGATAATGAAAAAGTTATATGACACCCACTACCATACTTTTTACTGCTTCAGATAAATAACACTCCTTTCTTTTTCCCCTAGGACTGCCTGAGATACAAGGTGCCTGTCTTTAATTTGATGCCACTATCATCAAGCTTTCAATGATCTTGATGGTCTCAGTGGCTTTCCCTCAGCCCTGTATTGCTTATGAAGTTACTGTAGCACCATAAACTATAAATCACCTTTAACAGTGACCTCCAAAAGAAAGAAATTCCTTTTAAGATTAAGAAGGGAATAAAAAAATTGAAAGGTTCTGAATTGGATATTTTGGTTTTGTTGTTAAATTTATTTATGCACCATTAACTTTATCTTCCCTAATTTTCCCATGTAACTCCCATAAGTTTTTTCCTCAACTTTCTATGCCAACTTCAGTTGCATTCAAGTGGCTGAAAATAAGTCAAATTTCTGGAAACAATTAGGGAGATCTGATGCAAATGTGATGAATGTAGATCCCCATTCTTCCCCCATCCACCACCCCTTGCTTGCTTTTTTAAGGTGAGCTAAAACAACAAATAATCATCCCCCCAAAAAAGCCCCCACTATTTTCTTCGCTCAAGGTATCTTTAGAGGAGACTAGGGACACCTCATACTGGGATAACAAGAGAGTTGATTGCTCTCAGCTGTTCAAGAGCAGAATTACATGCATTCTAGACTCAGTCCCTGAAATTCAGTGCTTGCTGAAATGTGAACTGATACAGGTGTAGGAACTGCAGTAACTGAGATTTCTCTCTTCTGTCTCATGGAAGACGGAACAAAGACCATCTCAAAGCTTCTGGTAGCTGGAGACAAGGGATCCAGCATTTGCACATCCGCAGACTAACTACTTGTTTGCACCATAGCCTTCAAAGCAGGCACTGGTAGACACAAATTCAAAATTGCAGTACTCTCAGTGGAGAGCAGGAATGGAGTGAAATCTTCCAGCTCCCTGGCACAACCAGAGGCACCCTCACTTTATTCATATGTCACATTTTACTGCATCTCCCAGCAAATCCTGGGATGGTACAACACCAGAAACATGCAAAATATAGACTGTAAGTAGACAGGCCAAAATTTATACCATTCTTCAGCATCCAATGTCCTGCTTGGAAGTAATCTGAATGACATTTAAGAGTTAAAAATAATACTTTGTGCCAAGTACCATATTTCATTTTAACAAGTCAGAATTGCTAATAAATTAATTCACATAGTACTTCTCATTGGTTTACGTATTCAATTGATTTTTACATAAATATTTCATAAGAAACAGCTGATACTGATTATTTCTTTGACAAGAAGGTAAACTGTGACATCAGCTAACCTCTGAATAATACCATGAAACACAGGCAAGCTCATTTAGAAAAGAAAGTAGTATCTGCTCTGCATGTCCTTTTCCTTCTGTTTAAACTATTGCTATTTCATTCACTTGTAAGTCTCTTAGTGATGAGGAAAGTGATTACAAGGCCTTATCTCAGATCTCACTATACCAGAAGTTTTTCATGGTAAAGAACTTCATAATTTGCTGGTAATTAAGACAGACTTGTTAGTGTTGCATGTACACACATTCAATGTTTGTTTTACATATTACAATACCAGTTAGTTCACTGATTATTAGTTTCCTGATGTTGTCATGTATCACTCATGGTGGGGAGTTAACTGTAAGTACCTACACGCTTGTACCAATTGTGTTATAAAAGAAATGTAGAAGATTCCAGAAAGCAAATCAGAAAAAAACAGGACAAGGCTCTTCATTCTCTTATCTTGTAGTTAAAGCAGAGAAATAATTGTATATCATTGAGACTGGTGATTTCATGTTACCTTTCACTACATTCTTTAGAGCAGTGCAATTGTAAAAATATTTTTTCCATATACAATATAATCAAATGCTTTAAGAAATTGACTGCAGTTTTGCTGTTGACTTCAAAGGTGAATCAAGTCCCATCATTATTTATAGTGTGGATGTTCTAAAGCCCTTCATTGAGGAAATATTAGCATTTTAAAGTGGAAAGGTTGTTGTTATAACACAAACATTAGTGAAGAAAAGAGATACATTTTGTAGTTGTTACAGTTCAAGGAAGTGGAGCAAAATACAATCACTACTGTCACCTCTGCCATTAGGTTTCCAAAAGAAAATGTAAAGAAAGTAACAGCATAAGATAGTCCCTTGTTCAGACCCTGCACCAACATTGAATCACTACCTACATTTTTTTTAATTTCTTCTAAAGTAATTGCTTTACATCGTCACCATTTACAGTGCATTTGCAACAAGCAAACTGAGTCTTGGAGGTGTGCGAAGACACCTGGCTGTGCTTTCAAGCTGTATTGGTATCAGTTTACTGTCAGATATGATTTCCAGGGAAAAAACAAACAAACAATAAGGCACAGGTAACTCACCAGCCCCAGCAGGTTCCTCTCTGATGCCACCAGTGCTCTTCCTTTTTCCTGCTGGGCTCCAGTCATTGGAGGTACAGGTGCTTCAGCCAGCTGGGAAGGGGATCCAGGCCAGCCCTCTGAAACTTGTTTCCCCTCATTTTGCCATTTTGCTGCCTCTTTCACACATTTTCTTGCAAAAGACTTTTTTTTCCCCTCTAAACCTCAGCTCTCCTTTTCCCACCAGGCCCCTCATAGGCCCTCAGTCTGTGAGGTGTGAAGGCTCACGGTAGCCCAGCCAGTGCACATGTTCCTTGGGGCTGTACAGGAGGGAGTTCTACAAGTCCTTGCTGCTTCAGAGACTCCCCACAAATTACACAGAAATGCTACCCACCTCCTGCCACCTGCTGATGCTGGAACACTGCCCCCCTAAAGCACTGCCCTGGTCAGACACAGCCTGGCTGGTGCGCTGGCCACAGGTAAGCACAACACCCCGTAACAGGACCTTCCTGCTCCTCTACCTCACAGCAGAAAAGCTCTTTACCTGAGACACACCTGAGCAGGTAACTCTGCTGCAGAGATAACATAGCCCAAACCACACAAACCCAAAAGCAGAATTCCCACTAGCACTCTCAGTACACTCAAACACTCCTCTGAGAAACAGGCTACCTGCTCTTCCTAAATTAACCACCCAACCCCTTCCGGCCTCTTCCAGCACCTTCTCCCCACTCAGTGGCCTCAGCTGTGCTGGGAGCAAACTCAAAGTTTCCCCACAGCCTCAGCCAGGCAGCATTCAGGGACCACCATCCCAGGTGCAGCCGGAGGCACCCTCCTAACCTAAATGATAAGGGCCCAGGAGGAGGAAATTAATGTAGTGATCAAAGACATTTCCACAGGCTGTGATTCTTTCATCTAGTGAGTCACAGTGTGAGTGCTGACAGGGGCTCTCTCTGCAGGTTACAAGGGGTTTACTGCATTTTGAAAGAGGGGCACCAGTGCTCCCTGACCTGAACATAGTGACTGTTTGTGCAGTTGATAAATGTTCCTCATTGCTGGAAAAGAAACAGTTGGAGAAAAGGACTAGAAACCATGTCATACACCACTTGTGTTTGCCTGAGATGTGCTGTCATTCCCTGGCAGGCCTCCCTGTGTCTTGCAAATTTGGGCTGATTTCAAGCATCTGACAGAGGCAGGGACCTAAAAAAGTACTGAGTTCCTACAAGCATCACCAGAATTGGAGCATTTTTTTACCTTTTGGCATACACCAGCATATTTATAACCCAAACCAGCCATTGCATGTTTTGACAGCCCCTTGGACATGGAGGGAAAGAGGCAGAGCATCGTTGCTGTCACTGTAGAAGGACTTAGGCACAAAAGCCCTGTCTTTGCCTCAAAGCAGAGTAATTTAACAAGAGAAATGACTTGTTCACTTATTCAGAATAAAAAAAAGAAAACAAATATTTATGATCTTGAAAATAAAGTCCTTGGGAGTCGGTGCATTTGCATAGAAAGATATTGTCATGGAAGGACAATGCCATACGGTGTGGAAGTGAGGATTGTGCTGTCTCCCTGGGTGCTTAACAGGCTTTTTGGAAGGAGATTCAATATGTCTGTGAGACAGACACTCTGTCAAGTCTGTTTTAACAGGGAGAGGGCCAAAACCTACTGTTCATTTACAGGCTGCCCTTGGCGAAAAATATTTGCCTTTAAGATTTAGAGTAAGTACAGGGACTCTGGTTAGCAGGGCCTGAATACTCTGCTGACTCATACTATATATAATGAAAGCTTAATAAAATAGAATATATCTAGTTCATGAAGTCTCTTGATACTGTGTTGTAATTTAGTCCACCAACAGCCTTTATTTAAAGTTGGATTCCATGAGCCTGTTATAATGAGCCAAAAAGTGCACAGATAAGCAGTTATTTCTGAAAATGTGGCTCCCTATCGATGTATATTTTGCACAGCCTGTATATCTTAATTGAATTGAAATGAGCATGGGACCCTTGGGTTTTTTAGGTCTAGTGAGGCATTAAATACTCCAAAAGCACAATAAAAATGAAAAAAACCCTCTACTTCTCCAAACTATTGAACCTTATTGCTTTAGCTCTGGGCACAGCACTCTTACTACCTGGGAAAAACATACAAAAGCATTGCTTACAGCCCTTCATCATCTATACCTATAACCTTCATTCCCGTAATCTTACTTATCTTCTGCCCTTTTGATGCATCCATCTTTCTGTTTTAAGAGTTCTCCTGCACTGGTTGGAAAAAAGCACAATTCTGGCCAGAGTGACAAATCATTGCCCTTTGTATTCAGGTGGGGAGTTTATTTTACTTATTTCTAAGGAAGTCCGTCTCCATTGCAGTTGAATTAAGATCACATTGTCCAGTAAATTTTTGAATAACTTGTGTCATGTACATGGTTGCATATATTAACATGAAAACCAACAGTAGCTGCTCTGTTTATTAAATGCACAACAAATTCAAACTGGACGAATGAGCTAGCTCACAGTAAATAGCAGGAGTAAAACTCCTTTCCCAAAGTGAATGTTTTAAAAGCTTAAGAGGTGTTAATTTTAAAAACTGTTCTTGTTCATTATCGTGCTTCCTGCCTACCATATGCCAGAGCAATCCTTATCTAAGCAAGCCACTGATCCACCTGTTTTTTGAATGAAATTTGGAGACCCCAATGGGTTATGCACTTAGAAGAAAGATCTGAAGTCTTGGATGCTTTCCCAAATTGAGCTGAGTCTCTGAGTATTTTCTTTGGCAATCACTCTTGCATGATACTATTTACATTGTCACAGAGGGATTATTATTGATCACCTTCCACTACCACGACTGTTACAGTGTCTATCGAAAACAAGCAGCTTGCTAACACTGAGGCTGAAGCTGTACAAATGTTCTCTTTTTGGCACTCATTAGTTTGTTCCTGCTGGCATCTTTTCAGCCAGAAAAAAAAAAAAAAAAGCCCTGGTGTTTTCATTGACTACAAACACAATTCTACAAAAATATTTTGCATAAACTTGAATCTCAATTAAGTAAAGATGATATTTCTTAAAAAATAAACAAAACTCTTTTTTAGGCATTAGAACTACAAGTGATGATACACTTTTAAGATGTATGGGTTTTACTCTCTATCTGAACAAAGATCATTGGTAGTGGGTGAAAATGCCCAGACTTACGGAATAGACTTGAAATCAAAGACTGAAAGATTTCATTAGGAAGAAGGAGTTGTTGCCCACAAATTAAGTTACATTAATTCAAGTGCCAAGCAGAATACTTTGATGGATTGTAGCGTAGGACTGCACAAAGAAGAAAAGGTTTGTTACTGTTATGCATTGCTAAATTAATTTCACCTGTAAGGAAAAGTATATTGATTTCATTTATCTCATTCAGTTGGTAGAATGACTGACAAATGATTCAAATTCAGTGACATCAGCTGCATCAGACACTGAAGATGGTACTGTAGCAGAGGATGGCAAGAAAAGGTTATTCAAGAGTGATAAACATAATTTCATCGGAGGAGATCAAAAACAGTGTGTTTTTAAGAGGAGGTAGAGCTGCATCTGTGGATTCTACTGATCCCTAAGCCTATGATAACCTTTGTAATGTCTATGGGCTTTAGCTATCATTGACTTTTCATGTACTTATACATAACTAGAAGACACAGATAAAACAGTGATAGTGTGGGATGTTGATTCTGAATACCTGCTGGTATAAATCAGGAAAAACTATACAAATCAAAGGAGTTACCAAAATTATAATTAAGTGGTGAATCAGTTAATAGGAGAAGAAATTGTTTACATAGTTTAGTAATATGGGCTCAATTCAATATCATATTGAAATAAATTTAAATATTTCCAAATCATATCAGTAAATTTTGGATTAAGCTTGTATACCAAGTCACAGCGTATTTTTAATTTTGGTGGGGTTTTTTTTTGTGAAGAATCTTTTTTATTCTTTTGAATTTGAGGCTTTGAAACGTGTTGTTGTTTTTTTTTTCCTGACCTTTCTTAAAGTAAAATATTATCTTCTTATTTTTTCCACCTAAGGACTCAGTGTGGAGTAACTTAATTCCATGAGTAACCATCTTGAAGTTAATCAGATAATCTGTGTGCTAAAGCTCAACATGTCTGTGAATTGTCAAAATCACTTGAAATAAAAATTCAGATACCACCACAAATGACAAGAACTTAATTCAGATGTTCATTGCACTTGATACAATTTTAAATATTGTATGTTATGTTTCAAGGACACTAAAAAATCTGATCTCATCAGCATATTCTGCCGAAGCTGAAATTTCTTACTTTGATGCTTTCAGCTTCATTTCAGTTATAAGGATATGCAAGAAAGACTCACTCTGTTTCTTATAATCCAAAGGAGTTTTTATTTCACACCCTGTTTACATATTAGGTCTCTCAAGTAAAGCATTAGAGACCATTTTATACAGTCTTATTTTGCTACAAAGGCAACCAGTCCAGTTTATCAGAATATGAATACATGCATATGTAAAAGAGGCAGGATTGACTACACAATGTCTTTTCTCATGGTTGCCAAACAAACAGGCATGGGGAGGAATAAAGCAGAGGATAATCCTTTAAGGAAATCCTGAACGCATTAAAATATATCTGAAATCTGACTGTTTCTCTCTTTCTTGTTTATTTTGAAAAAGTCTCTTGGAAGTAAAATTCCAGGGTTTTGTATTAGAATCAGCATTTTTGAATGAGTAAATATGAGGCAAATGTATGAGCGATTTGGTCTCTTTGTGTCATCAGGATTGAAATGAATCAATCTGGTACATAAAACCTTCTGGGAGCACCAAAACCTTTGCAGAAATACTTATTTACCTCAAAACATTTGCTCACATCCAAGTCCAATGTGTTGTTTCTTTTCTTGTCATCATTTAAAAAAACCCTTTTACACACTTTCTATCTCCCTGTGGATTTACATTGTCTTCTTCTCACATATTTTTACATTTCACACTGCAAATTTTCTTTATGTATTAGTGAATCTCAGGTGAAGTCTTCTTGTCCAGTGCACATCCAGAAGGCAACACCTCTGTGGCTAAATTTTCACAGATTCAGGGTATCACAGAGCCTCAATGAACTAAGATATATTAGTCAGGCCAAGAAAGTAACAGGATTTGTGCATAACCTGAGACATAAATTTAGTGTGAAACATATTATGCCTTGTGCAATATATTATTGGGAAAACTTGCTGGGTGAATGGTCCCTTCTGAGGGATCCCATACCTTAAATCTCTCTTTCATACAGAAGGTCATACTGATACATCTCAGAATCTAATCACGGTAGACTCGTTTAGCTTTCTTAATGTATTTTTATTCCAAAGAAATGCTAATACTGAAGGCAGTGGAATCCAAAATACAACAAAAGAAATATGAAAAGTGTTGTTTTGTTCAAGGCACAAAACGGAGCTATGACTCTCAATTTGCAAAATATCAACAACTGTTGTCTGACTTTTATAATAGCAGCTAGGAAATTGGGTGCTATTATTATTTATAATCTGCAGTATTTGGTATTTTTGACAAAAATTTTAATTGCTTGATCTGGATCTATAATCAGTGAACAAAGCAAATAAACTCTGATTTTAGTGCAAATATATTACTGTTCTTCCTGCATCGTAAATGAAATTACAAGATAACTAGCTCAGCTTGATGTTAGAGCTTGAATCCTTATCATTGTAACTGATTCATATATTAAATCTTACTTTAATATTTGTAAAAATGCAAAGTAATTTAAACAATTATCTTTAATAAACAGATTATACAGAGCATAGTAGGAATAAGAGAACAGAAGAATAGAAAGAAGAATAAACAGGAGGGAAAGCTAAAGGTAAGGTAATGTGCATTTTTGGTCTATTCTGCCAGAGAACAGAAAGGCAGTTTCCATTCGAAGCTCTGTTTTCCTATTATTCAGAGCTATGGTTGCAGTAACTCTCTGCTAAACCAGCATGGCAGCTGTGTAAACTCCACTTTAAAACCTGGTATTTCACATGTTCACGTGGCATTTGAGCTCCTTGAGGCTCCTCTTCTGTGGATTAATGCATACACCAAGCAGTTTTCTCTGACATGGTAGAACTCCCATAAATATCAATCCTTATCTTCCTAAGTGTCAGTAGATCAGAGCTAAAATCTCCAAGTCAAAGCTGATAAAGTTAGCAAAACTAAAATGCCATTTTACTGCCCTCTTTGTTCACCACATCCCTAGAAAGTATGAAGAGAGTTAATATGTGCCAGAAGGATCCTGACCATAAGTATGTTTGTGGCAAAATCCTCCCTGCCTCCCCTACCACTCAAAGTATCTTTACACCCAGAAATATGGAGAAAAACAAAAAATGAAAAGGGAAACAGCGTGACTTGAAAAATGGTTTTTAGGTCATACCTGCACATATGTAAATTCTGACCACCTCTTTGTTTCCCAAGTGCATTCTTATATTCCAGATATTTTATTAGGTGCCATCATTTGATCAGTCTCTCAAGTTATGGAAAGAACTGAAGCAATTCATAGCTTTCAATATTATTTTAATTCTGCATTTTAAAGCATCATTCTGTAGCTTGCTGTCTGTGTTTTCCATTACACTGAAGTCTGTACAGGCTTCTAGTTCATTTTCAGGTTGGCTGACTGACTTTTGATGTTCCTTCTAAAAGTATCTGTGCTGCTGCATTCTTCTGGGACATTGACTGTAGTGACTGCTTATTCATCTCCATTATCACACAATTCTTGCATATATTATCTTATAGATATCTGCAGCTGTTCTGTTACAGTTTACTGAACTGCTTGTCCTGGAAAAGCCAAAGTCACTGGGAGAAAGTATTTACTCAGACAGTGCATATTAATTCAACAATGGGAGTCCCTGATTAACATAGCAGGACTGAGTTCTTTTGAATATTCTGCATTCTGAAACCCAGTTGTCACTAATAGGCATTGCAGTTTTGATTAAATCATGAGAAAGGCCTCTGTTGCCTTGCTAAACAAGACCTGGGCAGTCAGCCTGCAACCGTCATCCAGCTGAACTTGCTAGACATTGGCAAAAGATAGAACAGGCTAAAGAAAGTTTCTCAAGCCTATGAAAGAGTAATTTCCTTTCCATCTGCCATTGTGGAACATGATTTGCTTTTCCCAGCCAGAAAATCTTGTAAATTTCTGGAAAAATTATGCCTTCAGAGTGTCACTTGACCTATGGTTCTTCTGAGACCATTAGCAGCACACTTTTCAGGAGCTTTTAGTCCAGTCACTTCTCTCAGAAGTGCCACAAAGCTATAATTTTAGTTCTGCTAGTTGTCCAGTGTAGAAGGAAATAACCAGTGTATTTATGTATTATGTTATAGTTATGTATTGGCTGTGATGCTAATTTGAGATGCTAGTTTGAGTATTGCTCATGGATTGCTCAGGAATGGGTGTTCTAGTCTGAACAAACAGGAGATTTAGCATTAACTGATATTTGAGCTGTTTCAATTAAAAGAAAAAGCAAACCCATCAGAATCTTCCTTTTACCTCATCTTTTTTTAATTTATTGTACTTTCATATGGTCAGGATAAGGAGAACTAAAATACATATATTTTTAAAATTCAGTCAAATGAAAACTGATGGGAGATTTTTTTTTAACTACGTTGGTGGAAAAACATCAGGGAAACAGGACTGTTGCATTTACCAAAGTCTGACTTTGTACAGGAGCAAATGGTCATGAATATATTTAGGAATACATTAAAAGAAGGTTTGTAATCTTCAGAGGAATCAGATGTGAGAACAGCTTTCTAATAAAGCTTTGCAATAAACCTAAGACATTAAGCTCCATCGGTTAATGATCATAGTTAATTATAATAGCTGAGACTGGCTTGATGTTTTAGGGAGCCCCTTCCAGAACTTAATCCCATATTGCAATCTCTACATGCTGAGGTCCTTGACAAAATAAAATTTCCAAACAAAAAATTGTACAGGAAATCGCATAGGAAATCTAACTTTTTGATTATGTGTTCCGCATTGCAAACCCAAATATGCAGACCTTTAGGCACATGCAAGCCATATGCCTCTGTTCACATTTTACTGTTGAATCTAGCAACAGAAATCAAAGCTTACTCTAGACCTTTGTGACACCAAACATATATAAGACATGAGAGCCAAAACAAACTCTGAATCCTGTTCAAAGATATCTCCAAAACATCTTGCAATTAAATGAAAGATAAAGAGCTGTGCACTTTAGGGTTATAATCTCTGTGTTTCTGAAATGCAGCTACAGCAGCCTTTGGGTTTAACACATTTAGGGTGGATTCCTGGGAGGAACAGCTCTATGTGTGTTCTCATTACCAAAATTTTAAACACTTACAGGAAGACTCAATACTAACAAATACATCAAAACTTTTTGTTAGGAATGTGAAAGATTTTGCAAACTTCATTGTACCCCATCTGTATAGTTTACTCGGCACTAAGTTAATTTAGTTTTGAGTACTTATTCTTACTGAATTCAATAGCTAACATGCTTGGAAGTCCAGTCAATTTCTTAAGCTGTATTAGCTTAATGAGGCATATATAGGCCCCCATAGTCTTTGAACTTTTATGGCAATTTTGTGAGTAATACTAATTACTGACACATCAGTGCACATTTGAAGTGAATGATGAAAAAGATCACCCAACCCTGTTAATATACTAAAGCAACACTCAAGTAAGGCGTCAGAAAGGCAAAATCTAGATAAACATGCATCAGTTTTTTGCTGTTGTAAGTTGAAATCCAACAATAATTGTTTTTACATTGTAGGAGGCCCCAAATAGATTTGACTGTTTGCTTCTGCTTTCCCAGCTTGCTGTTTCTTCCCTTCTTTTGAGCTACTCCCTCAGTGATGTATGGAATGGAAGCTAGCAGTGAGTAGAAGTGCCAGAAAGATGGGAAATGCATCAGAATCCATCAGAAAAGGATATTCTATTCTACATCTGTTTTTAGGCCAGAGGTTTAGAAACAACATCAGAATTTTTTCAACCTTTCACTCTTTTCTCAGACTGATGGTAAAGGAATGAGTGAGATGAATCCTGATGTCAATGAGAGAGACTGACTTCTTATGTATTGGCAAGTGAGGGAGAGAATGGGCTGAAAATGGGAAGGAATATGTATATTTTGATTGCACAGCCCTGCAGACACCAGTGGGAAGAAGCTATCGACAATGATAAACAGTTATTTAGTTGGATAAATGGACCCAAACCTGAGAAGATCTGTAATGCCTTCTAACGGGATTGCACAATAGATATACATTTAAAAAAAAAAAAAAAAAAAAACAGACCTTAAGGGGGAAACATAGATACTTTGATGTCAATAACAAAACTCTCTTTCAGGATTTAACTTTGAGAAGATTTTAAATTGTTGGATAAAAGAGACTTGGGAAAATAAAAATTCCTTACAGTAAAATTTAACAGACTGCAAAATAGTTGATAAGGAAAACATCTGAAATGCTATTCTATGAGCTGATTAAAATTTTCTTGGACAAAGCAGTTGTGAATGTATTGCTATGTGTTGGATGAAGTAATAGGCTTGTTTAATCTTTTAACTTTTACTATACTTCTATAATAAAAGACACATAAATCAATTCTTTCCAGTGGTTCAAGGAATTATATTACTTTACAAAGCCAGAAATGTGCCTTTCCACTTGGCCATGTCCCTTTAAGATGACATTCTAGTAAAATATGTTCAATTATTCCAAGTTTGAAAACTTGTACTATCTTATTTCTATATTCAAATGATTTCACACTTTCTGGACGTAATTAATCTCATTGTAATTTTGTATCTTAGCTGGTAGAGAGCAGGGCTGCCTGGCTTTCTTTCTGGCTTTCTTGCGATACTACCACAGAGCATATATATTGTGCACAAATTTATTTTTATTTAATGTGATAATAATACAGCAATCAAGACAGGAACCTTGCTTCTGTAAAGTAATTCTTTTCTTACACACTGTAAAAGAAGAATTATGCTATCTTCTGCTTCTGCTGCATGGAAATTCAAAAGCAAACTTTTCAAAGATCTTAATTTTAAATCAAAAAAGATTAAGCACCATTATTTAACACAATATGACTGAAAATGTGGCTTTACCTAGGAGAAACCTGAAGGAAATTACATCTTTCTGCTGTGAAGATGGCAGAGATCTTAAGTGAAGTAGGAGTGACCTTTGTGCTGAATGAAGGGTTTACCTCAGTCTTAGCAGGGTTAATAACACTGATTATTCATTGCAAATAAGGAAACTAACATTATCACATCTGAATTAAAAGTCATTTAGCCAGCAGCTGGAGTTTTACTATAAATTTATCAGAATGGAAAATTCAGACACATTTTAAAGCAAGTCATGTCTGAAAATAGGGAGATGACAAGAAAATGGGGTAAAATACAGGTAGGGTTGTAGCATACTATCTTCGTACGAGTTTGGTAGGGCTCTGCACAGCCTTATGCCTTCCAGATGCACTGGAAGAAGTGCAGCAGGCTAGGAATATGGTCAGAGGGAAGGGGAATGACTATGGCTGATGCTGCCTGGTGTTGGCTGTGTACTAGTCAGCCTTGCTAGTGCAGTGCTGAATTTCAGTCCAAAGGCCTTGGCTTCAAGCATCTCAGACTTCAGGACTGCCTTGGTTGAGCCACCTTGTGTCCGCATAGTGAACACCCTTATGGAAAATGCTTGAAAGGCTTGCACAGCCTGGTAAAACCATAGTGCACAGGGCATGTGTAGGATGTCTGTAAGTTATAGAGGGGAACTGTTAACTTCAGGGAATCTTAGCACAAGAACTGATATATACCTAAACAAGGTGAGAAATGAGTTCCAAAAGGCGAAGTGTGAGATCTAATACACGTCTTCATCTGGGAAAAACTGAGGGACAGAGAGAGAGAGAGACAACTTTTATGATTGGACTAGATAGGCTTAGGGAAGGGGATGAGTATTACCTGTGTTTATTTTTGGACTTTGTGACTATGAAGGCCAAGACTGTTTCTGTTGAGGTCTCTTCTGACACTCTGATTTAAAAAGACCGTAAACATGAAGAGTTAAGAGGGAAGCTGGAACAAATGACTTGGATGAAATCCTGACCCCAGTAAAACCAGTTCAAACCGCTGATTTGATGGAGCTAGGATTTCACCTTGACTAAACTGCTGAGATTCTCCTAAGTGTTTGTTTTGTCTGGCAACACAAAACACCTAGCAGCAGAAACACATATTAAAACATCAAAGCTTTTATTTGCTCTGTGCCAGTTCAAGGTATGTGCTGCAGTTCTAAACACTTCAGCATAACTTTATTCTTCTAAGAGAGTGGTTTATTTTCCCCTGTAAAGAAGAACTAGTAGCATGCTCTCTGAAGATAGTGTCATGCTGTCCTACGTTGCTTGTTGTAGCAATAAAATTGGCATTTTCCTAGCACAAAGAAAATGACTAATTAAAATTTAATTAACATATTGAATGCCTTGGATGTTTCTAAAGGAAGAAGTACTTGAAAAGTAATGGCTTTTACTTAGAGTTTCTAGTTTTTCTCCTTTACTGCCAAGAAAGAGCACTTAGGTAAGCTCAGTTAAAAAAATTCTCCATATTATGTTTTATATATAAGAGAGAAAATGTAGTGAGAGCCACTAAAAGAAAGAGCTGGAAGTATTACTGCCAATAAAACTTACAAGGCAATTTACTACAGTGTGAGCCCTGATTTCTACGTAGTTAGGTCCTTAGTTTTTATGCTCACTCATGCTGAATGACATGCAGAGCTGAAGTGTGTGCCTAAATCCTGATGGATTCACCAGGACACATACACAATCAGAAAACTGGCAGGGGCCATTAGGGCTAAGGATGGATGAAATTAATGGGTTTGAACACATGTGTTAATTCACATATATTAAAGTCCTGTAACTTTTCTTCTCACCACCATGGGAAATTAAATTCTTCCTCCTGTACTTTTAAGTCACTGCCATATTTAGCAGAGGTAAGGCCAATTTCTTATTACCATTTAGTTAATTCTTATACCAGATCTCTCAAATATACCTGTCATTTTATCTGAAGATGAGATTCATATGTCATGGACCAAGAGAGGCAAATATAGGCAGGTCTCTGATGCTGTCTTATGTGTCTCAAGCTCAATGCAGAAAGTCCACTACTGTGTCTTCAAAAGTAATTTCAAAATGCAAATGCACTGGCTAACAGATTCTTGTCTCAGAAAGATAGGCAATTTCCTTGCCCTGTGCTCATTTATTTTTCATAAAGAATGAAGTATAGGGCAGAATTTTATTTGTTGACAGTTATCAGCAGTAACTCAGACTCAACACTGACCTAAATTCTTCCTGCTCAGAAGCACTGAAGTAGAAAATAATGAAGGCAGTGTTGTTTCTCAAATGCAAAACTTGAAATTACTGCAATGCCTGCAAGTTCAAGGCCTCCAGTTTTACTGTTCAATTCTTTATAGTACATTCTTATGTAGAAAATTTTACCTTTTTGCTAGCTATTCCTGCACTAAACTAGATAGCCTAATATAATAGTTTCTCTCCCTCCCCACCAGCCAAAAAACCCCTGTTTTATTAAAAAGATTGTGAATATCATTTATGGTGGAAGGACAATCCACAATTTTATGCCCAGCTATATATTTTTTATTTTCATGTGTATGTGGAATTTAGTGCTGAAGCACAGCATTATGGAATATCTGCAAAGAGTTGAAATGATGATGATGATGATGCCTTGTGTGTTGCTGTTTAGATGTAATCATTTGGCAAAAGTAAATGTTTGGAACTTATATGTCTTGGTCCTTCTCTGCCTTCTTTACAAGAATGAATATTTTTATGGCAGAAAGGATTGTTGTTTATGTGTTTGGTAGCTTCCTAATAATGTATCATTTTAAGGAACATTTCTTTGAGAAACAACCATATGACCTCATTAAAACCAGTGTTAGCATGTGTTGGTGCTCCTAAGAATCATCCCATCAGCAAGAGCAGTATTCATCAGTGACATTTTTATTTTACCGAAATAAATTACCCCAGCTAATGGTAATTAAAGCTCAGTGTACAGCTTTGACTGTCTCACCAGGAAATCCCACCTTTCAGCTGAGAAGTTTTGGGCAAAGATATACATAATATGGCAAGCTCCCAGTACCCATTCCACCCTCAAATGGATTGGTAGGCAGCCAATTGTCTCATGTACTGTCTCTGAACGCATATGACTGACAAATGTCTTCCTTTTACTGTTTCTCTTACTTCACCGTATTTACTGTAGTTGGTCAATTACTGATTTCCCTCTGACATTAGGAATTTCTTTTTATACACCGGGAGCTGTCTACCTGTCAAAGATTTCCTTTCAGTCCCCAGGGGTGAGAGGAGCTGAACAGCATGGCTGGAGAAAATAGATTGCTCAGGAGCATTCCCCACTGTGCTGAATCCAACACAGAAATATAAATGAGAGCAAACAGTGTAGCCAGACTGCCAACACTGTGCTGTAAGGGATTTCTCTACACAGAAGGAGGGAGAGACTTGATCTCCCTGGTATCCATAAAGGCCAAGGACAACCCAACCTGTCAAGTGTTGCAGATTTAAGGTATGCTACTGCAATGTTCCTTGGCCATCATCTTGGAAGCAAACAATACATGCTTGTACCTTTAGTTTTACTTCCTGATATATCTGAAGAAAATATATTTTTTTCCTTACAACATAGTTTTGGGGGATTTTGGAGGACTGCATATTCAGAGGACTACTGTCTCTGAAGTAGTCTGGTTCACAAGAAAATAGCTACTTTACCATGATGTATTTCAGTATAGATAAATTTGGGAAATATAAAAGAACATGAGTGTACTGCAAAAGTAGGTGGATTTATATACTGTAGGATATTCTGCTAATAGAAGATGTCACTTTACTAATGTAATTTTGTATTATTCATGCTTGCATATTGAATTTTCACTTTTCATATTGCAATTTTTATATTTCTCATTATTATGCTTTCCTAAATTGCCATACTACACTGGGGAGTTGTTAAGTTCAGTATTTGGTCTACTTTTATTTTCTTAGTCCTGCTGTTCCCTTTAGAGGTGTTGTTAACATGAGAATTTGATGTTCTATATTTTTAATCATTTGTGTATCTCAGAGGGCTCATTAGACCTTGTTATTTGAAAGTGTCTGTACGTGTTTAGAGACTGTTAGATACACACACATATATATTGTGGTACATGTTGGTATATTTGAGGGGGAAACTAATGACTGTAGTCCTGTATGTAAAGCAAGAAACTTAAATATGTAATTGCTATTTAGTGGGCATTGAAATAAGAAGGAGCTTATATACTCGAGTTCCCTTTGAAAATTTAGCTATTCATGGTAAGATAAGTATGGCTTAAATTCTTTAACTGCAGAGTCTTAAGCATGTAGGTATGTGTTTATATTTAAAGTCCAATGAATGTATAAGCATTTCTACTTCATAGTATGTTAATATTAGACAAGGATCATCTTGTTCTAGGATGCTATTGAATATTTGAAAGGAATGCTCCTTGAAACAATACAATTTGTATTTTGAAAGTAGTCAAAATCAACATTGAGACTATAACATTCTTGTTGCTGTTATTACTATTATTAATAATCATTTTTATTATTATTATTTTAGGAATATTTTTACTACTAACATGTCTGCAATGCTGGGAAGCCCGGACTTCATTTGCAACCCAACTGAGCTATCATCATTATTTCATCATTAGCATCATGAAATAACAAACATGACTTGTGTTTTTTTTCTTTTTTTTTTTTCCCCGAGGAGTTTAATTTTTTTCATATTCTTTCTGGGTAATAATTATTGGCTGTTCTGTTCACTTCTTTCCTTGATAATACATAGGGCATACTTATTAAGTTACACATCTGTACAGTACTACCTCTCTTGTATGTTCTCGGTGTGCCTCAACATTTTTTTCTGACCTTTCTTATTTTTTTAGTTTAATTTCCTTCCTCATCCCTGCCATTGAAGGGTCAAAAGTTTAGAACAACCTTACAGAAGGTAACCTGATTTCTTTTAACTGTTCCTTGTGGCTCTTTATGCAATCTGGTGGAAGAGTTTGTAGTTCTGTTTCCTTGTCAGGAACTCTTCCCAAAAGCCCGAGGCAAGCTTGAGTTCTAATTACACTGAAAAAGCAGCATTTTCATTCAAAGAAATTAATTCCATGGCAAATGACACATTATTTTTCACTAAAAGGCTTTCTTGTTATGACAAAAATGGCCCTTAAATGGTACAGTTCCCCTGTGAACAAAGTGAGAAAGCTCTACGGAGTAATTCTTATATGAAAATAGACCATTTCTTTTAGACACTTTGTAAGTGTGAAAGAAAGACACCTTCCAGTCAGGGATTTAATCAGTAAACCTCCAAATCTACATGGAAGGCATTATTCCTATTTCTCAGATAAGTAAATGTGGGTGTTCTGGTGCTATATGAGCTTCTGCTGAGATCAGTTTTGGTGAAGGAAAACTTACCTGCTCCAAGGAATGTTGTTCTGTTTTCCTACTACAGGAAGAAAAGGGGCAGATCAGGTCCCATCGATTTTTTGATCTTCTGCCACTGCAGAAATTTCATAGAAATGAAATTATGCACCTGGAAAAGACAGTGTAATCAACACTGATTGCATTAGAAAAGAGACATTTTCCTCCATCATTGAAAATACATTTCTTATGCAAGAAACTCACTGGAACTCAAATGTGGCCCTAGATTCATTCTTTGAACTGCACTGTCAGCCAGCCTACAGGTGTCTACCGCCTCTCCTTGCTCTCCGCTGCAAAGATGCATTTGCTCATTTGTGTCACAGAAACAAGCATGTTTTCATGTCCTTTGTAGACAGCTTTCGATACTACTGGCATGAGCTTTCTTCCCCAGATTGCCTATGGGCCTTTTATGAGTGCTCTCCAGCAGCTTCAAATGGCTGGGTCTGTCTCGCCTGTTGCGGCTCAGTACAATGCTCAGGACAAGGAAACTGGGAAATATGTGATGTTTGGACATAGCTCGAGATCAAAACAGGACGACTGTTGCTCTCTGCATGGGAATGTTAGCTCTGCAGCACATCTGATATATGAGTGTTTGCCTCTCAGTATTGCCAGATGGGTATAAATCTGGGCTCTCAGGATTTGGAGTGCTAAATTTGTCAAGATGGCATTGTGAGAATATTAGCTGCTAGCTGCTAAACTCTTTGTTCACCAAAAGGCTGCTCTTGATGCTTCCTGACAAGCTATGTGAGATGTTTGTCATTTTTTGCTCTTTTTTTTCCCAAAGTTTCTAGCCAGTGTTTATCTTGCCCAGGATTTAGAACTACATTTGCTTTAAGCTGTGTGAAATAACATGTAAGTAAACAACATAAATATCCACTTGGCAATTTAAACATTTTCACTAAATAAAACTGTCTCCATATTTTCCCACTGCTGTTATACATTTTTTAATATCTATGGTCTCTTAAGAAAAAAAACACATGGATTTATTTATAAATCATATTAATTTTTATTTCTAATTCTTTAATATCAGACTTAGCTGTAAGTTTCCTGCAATGTCAGGTAAATACCCTCCCCTGTGCTGCTTATGCCAGGATGTACAGTACTATCAACTGGTTTATTACCTCTGTTCTTTCTAAGCTTATGATTGTAGTCATAAACCCCAAAAGGACTCATTAAGGTTTTTTTCACCTTTAGTTCCATGTGCTTGGGGCACTTTTAAAAAATGAAAGTTTTAACCTAAGTAAAACTATTCTGAACAAGTTTTAAAAAGTCAGACTGGGTCCTAGTTCAGCAGAAAGAATTTGTGGTCTTTCAAGAAGTGCTTTGGTCTGCACACAAGCTGTTATTATTTGTAGGTTCTCACAATAAGGGGAGAAATACAGCCTTCAACAAACAAGCAAGGATAGCTCTAATCAAAGAGTAGCTAGAAAGAGAAATTAAACCCAAAACTTAAATTAGAAGATGAGATGCACAGTCTGGAGAAGTTTTGTGATATATAAGAATTTCTACAGTTTAGAATAATTTGACAGAAAAGAGGAAAAAACATTACCTTGCATACATTTTGTAGGATGACTGTGATGATTGTACCTCCTCTCTTTTACATACCCTGCTGAAGTATTCTGTGTTTCTTAATGTTTTCTTTCTCACTAGACAATACATGTTTGCTTGGGAAGTCAGCCAGTGTGAAGTGGAATAATTCCATTAAAATGGACATTTGGACTAATTTGTACCAGTCAGGACTATCCTCCTGCAGCAGGGCTATGCAGTCCTTTGTAAAATGACAGCAGTTTTTTGTATAATAACAGAATGCCCTTTGGGCTATGGAAAACAGCTCAAACTTCATACAACATTATGTTCAGTAAAAATATTTGGCATGGAGATGATGGTGTTGATTTCCCCTACCATGAAAGCAGTCTTACTTCTATAACAGCTTAAATAAATTACTTGTTAACATTTACAGCTGTTAACTTACTCACTCATCCCATCACAACAGATCAGTGTCAACTGGAGTGAAAATTGTGTTAAAGCAACTGGATTTAACAAGATAGAAAAAATTACTTCTGGAAAGTTGAAACATTTAATTACATGCTGTTTCCTGAGAATGAACCACTTGCCTTGGCACAGCAGTCCAATGACTTTCCCTAGGCTCTGGGTGAGCACAGAGATGTGCTTGTACACTGTTGTTCTAACTGCAGGACAGGTTTAGAAATAACTTGATCTTGGTTGCCAATGGCCTGTCTGAAGAGATATGCAGACATCCTCACCTCAGAGGGGCATTTGAATCCCATTGCTGTGTTTTGACCTTGGCATAGAATAGGCTAGCAAAGGGATGAAACTTAGAATCTGGTTCCTTTTTCATAGTCTCTGCTTTGAACTCAAAATTGGTGATAAAGTGGAAGAATTTTCCCCCTAGTAATGCATGCAGATTGGTCAAAATTCTTGCTTATTTGATTGCTAAAGTTTTACAGGGACATGAAAAATATTCCTTTTACTCACTATTTAGGAGACAGTGTATATAAAATCCAGCCTATTTGGCCGTATTATATGTGTAATCCACTTCAGAAAAAATGGGTTTCAGATTGCTCACTGACTTCAATAAAGAAAAGGCCTAATCTATGAAATTTTCTCTAGTTAAATGGATGGTACATACTTTACTCGTCTAGGGGTTCAGCAGATAGAATGACCCTTAGTTAAAAAACCCAAAACATTAACATGTTTTTCTTTTTCTGTGGAGGTAGTTTGATTTTTATGATAGCTTAATGAAAGTAGGGGAGTTAAAATAAAATAACAATCATCTGGAAAGTTGTAGTGGCCAAGCAGGAAGCCTGGTAGACAAGACATGGCACTGAAATTCTGGAAATTCAGCATCATTCACTCTCCCAGGTCCAAGGCTTTTAGCTTGGGCAGAATTCCCCGGTTGCCCCTGCTTAAGCCACGTCTGTATCTTTCCAACATACATCTCTGCCTGTTGGTCAACTGGGATATTTAAGAAAAAGCATCAAATAAGGTATTTGAAAAGAAAGCATACAGATCTATAGGCATTTTCTTCATTTTTTTTCATGAAAATGCAAGGTGAGGTTCCCATTTCTTTTCAGAATACATAGTATACAACATACTGAAATTGGTAGGATGATATAGGGACATGATATAAATAAAATAAGTAACAATAAATAAATAAAATCCAGAAATCTGTAAAAATACCACCCTGTAAATGATCCCTATTTTTCTAACACTTGAGGCAAACAAAACAGATCTAGGCTCCTGTACTACAGAGAAATCCTGATGTTTAGAACTCTAGCCAAGATAGTGTCTTTCCTTCCTATTTCTTTGGAGGAAACTAGCTTTTTTTGAGCTAAGGGTTCTGAAAAACCTCTCCTTTTTGTCACCTCTTAGAAAAGGCTCTGATATGGGGACGTCAGGATCTGGCAGACTGGCTCAGTATGATGGTGAGAATAAGCCAGTCACTAAACAAAGCCTTGTAATAGGAGTTTTATTGGTGTGTTGTGTTTTAAAAGATATGAAATGTCTAGGATCTGACCAAAATAAGGAAGTGACTATTTGATGATAATGCCAGTGGAGTACAGTGCATTTCTAATCTCAAATTATTCATCTTAACGGGATACAAAAGAAAGATTTCTCTAATGCTGATTCAATATTGTTGCATTTTTTCTGGGGTCTGCATCTATGAACACTGTTGTAAATATTATGAATGCTGTTCCAAATATAACAAGTGGTCATACTATATTTAACTAGAAACAGTTTTCAGGTTGCTTTATTAAAATAGAAAGAAAAGCAAACATGGCTTCAATTTTGTCAATGCAAATTAAAAATATGTTAAGAAAAAATCCTGATGTTGTTAATGGCCTAATATAACAAGGTTATAAATAAATTGCTCATGGTTCTCATGTATTTTTAGTAAACGGATTTGGGAATAGCACAACAAATCCCCAATGCCCAATTAAAGTCTCTTAACTAATTTAACAAATGTATTGTAAATGGGTAGCTGGAGATACTTTAAGTAAACATACATTTCACAGAGGAACTTCAATAGCAAAACAAATGGAAAATCAGTTCAAATGCTTTAGCTTTCTCAATTGTCCTTAATAAATTAGTCATAAGAAAACAAACACAATTAGCAAGCACAATCATCATACTTTATTTTGTAGTTGGATGACAGCATTTTGCTGTACATGTCTTTCAAGAATGCCTTAACTGAGAAGCAATTTATAAGGTGATAAAAGCCTCTCTGGAGTTCTTTTTGTTTTTCTTTCCTTTTTTTTTTTTTTTTCACTCAGGGTTGCAGTTATTTTGATGGGCTTTGCTTGTTTTGCTTTCAAATTCTTTCCAAATGAATGGTGAAAAAACCCAATTCCCTTCAAAATTTGAGGTAGTGAATTAACTCTGTGCCTGATTTTAAAAAAAGGCATAGATCTCGCCTTATCTCCCTTGGTAGAGCCACACCAACCAGCCAACTGATGAAATGAAACATCTGGCTTTCCAGTGAAGATTGCTCTGGCATTTTGCCTGCACAAATTTTGTCCTTGTGGAATCCCTGCAAAGAGTGCGTCAATTAAGAAGACTGAAGGACACGTACAGCAGCTGAGCAGAATGTGTGCTGGGACTGCCTGTGATGGGACTATATCAAGCAGGAAAATCGAGTGAAAAAAGATATAGCTGTGGAAAATCTCCTCAAGAGCAAACAAATTGGGAGGCAATTAAAAAATTGGGAAGCAGAAAACAACAGTCCAATGTGTCTTGTTCTTCTGGAGAACTTAAGGCTCAAGAAGGTCATGGATAGTGGCAAAGTTTTTCCCTCTCCTTTCCTCATGATTTTTTATTTAAAAAAAAAAAATCCCTATGACATGAACATAGAAGAAGAAAAAACAGGATTTTCTCCCTTCTCACTTTGAAAGCTTATCAGACCTCATGTTCATAGGAACAACCAGACACATGGTCTGCTTGTCCAGATATCAGAAAGTAGTAGTCAGGAGGTCTTGGTCTACAGAAGAATGCAGCATATCCCTGTTATATGGTTTATGCAGTATGGAGAAAGAAAAAAAAGGCAAAACTTGATCTAGTAACTTGGAAAGGATTTGTCTCATATGGCATTGGTGACTCAGACCCTGCAATACTTGGTTGTGATCGTAACTTCAGACTCTTATATACTGTTAAAAAATAGAAGGAATGAAAAAGAACTACAGAAATGGTTCTGAAAGGATAAAAATGCCTTTTAATGCCAAAGCCAAAAAATTATTGAAGTGAGTTGATGAAAAGAATGAAAAACTCCTTGATCAAGCTCAAAGACAATATTCTGGACAATTTCACAATCTAACCCAAAAGAATGAGGCTTTATAGCAAGAAGTAATTCTCATAACTTGAAAAGTGAGATTTGGCAGAAGGTGTATGAAAAAAAGAAATTGTGACTGCATTTGGAAATAGTTACCTCCAAGAAAGAGTAAACTGTGAGACACTTACCAAATTCTTACAGACCATAATCAGATACAGTTCTTTGGCACTTCTTCACTTAAAGAACATCAGTAACTAAAGTGAAGTCTTTTAGGCTACATTTCCACATTAAGGTAAAGTATATTAGTCTGCTATTTCAGATATATGCTTATGCCTATATGCTAGAAGAAAAAGCACTAAACATGTTGGTGAAGCATATGTCACAGAGCCCTGACTATGTCCTAAAAACTGTGCTTCTGATACAGCATCCAGAGATGCTGAAAGTGTTTATTTAATAGACATTATTAAATGGATTTGTTGTTCAGGTGCTGAAGACAAGATTCTCTTGGAAGAAACTGCAGCTGCAGCAACAGCAGCAAAATTTCATTTATTTCCACTACTGTTTTGGGCAAGATATGGAGAAAAACAAAGAGGCCAACTAGACAGATGGGCAAATGGGTTGTGGCTCTCTATCTGAAACAGTTCTCACATTGTTGTATGAACTTCCAAGAATATTTCCAAGAGAAGTTCTACACCACTGGCAATATTGCTGAGGGAAAGTACAGTCCTTTCTGCAGAAATGGGAAAAGTCTCTGATACTGACAGGGAAGAGATTTTCAGCTTTCAGCAAACTTCAGTTTAAAAAATGCTCATGTCACAAGTCTGTATCTGCAACAGCTAATCCAGCACTAAAGAGAGACACATTTGAATATTCAAGTTTAGAAATATGAACAAGGGAATGCAGCCCATAAGACCATTTTCGAAACTTCCTCTCAAGTGACATCATGAAATGTGTTTTCCCAATGCAACCTGAGAGGGCACCTGTGGAAATGGAACCATTTCACCCTTAGCTGTCAGGTCCATAAGCCTCCCAAGCTTAAACTGGTCAGTCTGTTGCTAATTGTTTTATGTTCTCATTAATGCCTAATTAAGAAAGCCACTAAAGCTCAATATTTTTAAGGGGAGGATCTAACAGGCTATGTAGGTAAATTTTGTCCTTTTTCCACACTGGAGAAAAAAAACCTACGTTCCTTTCTCTGTTTTCAGCTTGTCAGGGTTTTTTCCCCCACACAACTTCTTGATTAATTAAAATGCATCGGCCATGGAGAATGAATTGATATATTTGCATGTAAGCAGGGTAGGAGGAAAGAAAGTTTTCCTCTGCTGCTTCTATCATGACCTATAGGAATCATCATAAGACAATTCCATATAATTTTTTCAGTCCTTTGTCTTTCCTCAGGCTGTCAGCATGACAGTTATTCAGTTATGAAAGTGATTTTGTAATCTGGACCTGACTCAATCCTGACAGAATATAGCCCAGCACACTGATGACTGATTCTCTAAAATGCATCCAATGGACCCATTTAACGTGAGTCGGTGTTAGCAGTCAAAACAAACACCTTCCAGATGGTACTGAACAGAGAAGGGTTTGAAGCAGTGCTGTTCTGTTTCCCAGTTGCTGTGCAGTGCTAAGATCAGGCTGTTCTTTTCTGTGCCTCACAAGACAAAGCTTAATAATGTTGGATGTCTGCTTAATTAGTTTGGGGATTTTCTCTGGATCTCCTCACAGAAAATCCAGCCACTGAGGGAGGCATTAAAGATTCGTATGTCTCTTGTGGCAAGCACCTTTATGATATCTACCACATCCTCATGCAGAAAACATTTGAATACTCCATGCTTTCAAAAGATTTCCTCTGGCACAATGTTTCATAAAAATTAATAGATTAAGGTGTGTTATTTGCTCCCCAGTTCTTCTGAGGGCCAAAAAAAAAAAGAAAACGAACGTGTTGATTTAGGCTAAGCCTTTGGAATTTGGCATTCATTCTGTTGTTGAAGTACATAAGTTGTAGTGTTTTGGATGCTGCTTCCAACTTTAGAGGTTGGAAAATACACTCTGAACACTGCAAAGAAAAGGGCACAGTTCAGCTCCCACATTCTGCAGAACAAGGAAGTATGTCATGCTATCAAGAAGACTGTGATGTGTAATCTAAGGGGGCATGGCTTTAATAGCAACGGCATTTTAAAAGGAAAACCATGACAGCAGTCAGTCATGAACAATTTAGGAGAACAATCTGCAATTTAATTTGGTTTTCATTATGCTGAATAAGAGAAATTTTACACTGAGACAATATAGATGGCATGTTTACCTTTTCTACATCAATAAAAGAAATTTCATAATTTTGTATTTTTAAATACATTTTATGGGTTTCTTTTAGAAATGAAAGATGATTTAAAGTAATATTTTTTGCTGGAGAGGACACAGAATTTGACCCATCTGACTTGCAAATAGTTAGTTTCTGGTTGAACTATTTTACAGAGGAAGAAAGGACAAAATTTCTTTCTAATTTATCAAAATCATAGCTGTCCTGGACTACTAAAACAGAAGATGATTTCTCATTTGAACATCTTGAATTTTATGTGCCTCTGGCTGGTAGGATGAGGAAAAACTTGGATATCCTGTTTGTCATATAGGGCATCTTTTGTGCTTAGTAAAGAAATAGCTATAAGTTGACTTAAGGGTGCTCACAAGATTTTAGAAGTGGCCTTGTACACTTGTTGTAGTTTCAGAGCAGTAGGAGCATGGCATTTCACGCAAACCTGAGGGCTTTATGCTTCCCATAACTTCCTGAGATGTGCATATAAGAGGATAATTGAATGTAGGGAAAAATATAGCACTTGCAAAGGGCAACCTGCACCAACATATATCCTTGCACAGAATTATTACTGGGAAAAAAAAGAAGTGCATTTACTTGTGCAGTATTTCTGAATTAGTACTAGTCTTTTTTTTTTATTCAAGCTCTTTCTCTCAAAGGCAAATAGTGAACAGTCTTTACTTGCAAGTACAGGGAAGCAAATAATGCTAATGTATTGAAAGTCTATAAACAAAAAGAAATTAATCATTGTGATCCACAAGATATTTCTCCGCACTTCTTCATCTGAGTCTTCAGTCAGCTACTCTTGCTCAAATTCACAGCTATTGATAGATACCTATTTCTCTCCCAGAGAGAATCCTAAATCTGAAATATGTGTTTTGTTGGAATGAGTATGCTTGGGAGTCATGCCATGCTTTTTAATTCATCTTCAGACTTATGTGCAAATCATGATAATAGTAGATTTGTGGTTAGTAAGAAGGAAGGAGTAAAGGGGCAAGAGAAAAGACAAACTTTCCTGACAATTAAATTCAGTCATTCTCAACGTAATAATACAGTCAGCAGAATACTTCTTCCAAACTTGAGGTGGGAGTCTCATGAGAATTGTGTGCCTATACTTCCTACTTCTTTTTAGGATAAAATGACAGTTCATTTCTTTATGTCAGTTCTGATAAGAGCACATCTCTGCATAAAGACAGTTATTCTCTTCTCCACTCCCATTTGGCAGAAGAGAGGAGAGAATAAGAGAAAGGGAGGAAGAACTGGAAAAGACCTAATTTCTATAGCTATCTGAAACATCACAGAGGATTGAAGGATTTTGGTAGTTTTAAAATTGCTGTTTCAAATAATGTTAGCTGCAGCTTTTGTCTTTAAACCCAGTGTTTCCCTATGCAATATGGTATTGCTGTATTACTTAACCAATTAAAAGATGAACTAATGTAAAAGTGTTTTTTTGACCATATTATTAAAGTTCCCAGACGCATACAACAAAAGATTAATTTTCCTTTTGGCTCTCTGTAGGGGGGAGATATGATTATATGATATAATTCCAGTTCTGTTTCTCTTCCCCAACTTACACATGCTGGTGCTTTTGTTTATCTTAGGTTATTATGGAAAGTGCTATGGGAAATTTATGGTAAGCAACTAATGAGGGGTTTAGAAATAGAAAGATAATTGCCTAAAAATCACTGGAGAAGAATGAAAAAAATCATCTCAATGTTGTATTGGTGAGGCAGAGATACCAGATTTCTACAACTGCAGTATCAGGTTCTGTGGAGTGGGTCAAACCTTCATACATTATCATCATTCTCAATCAAAGGATGATCATACATTAATGGTACCTGCACTAGCTTCCCTCTATCCTCAGGCTTGAAGCTTTATTTCAGGCAAGTTTTAAGGCTCTGGGCAGTGTCTGCTTAGGATTAGAGAGAACTGTGTATTTGCCAAAGGCAGCCATGTCCCTGCTCCTGAGACCATTCCTTTAGACTGTGCACTTGCTTTCTCAATATCTTCTTCCTTTTCCTACAGACTTCAACCCCAAAGAAACCTTTATTACTATTTTACTTATCCCTTCTCCTATACACTTACTTTTCCTGTTTTTCCTTTCTTTTCGCTCTGTCCACCCCCAACCCCCCACCAGGGTTTATAGTATTATTCTCTACATTTCTCTCCTTTATTGAAGATTCCAACTGTTACTTATGAATCCCTATCAGGATTTGTCATATTCTTTGTCTGTTTTCCAGATCTTTCCTCATTCCTTCCTTCATGTTTATGTCTTATCTCCTTTATTTTTCTTTATAGTTCTGCAGAGGGACCTGGACAGACTGGAGAGTTGGGCTGATTCCAACGGGATGAGGTTCAACAAGGCCAAGTGCCGGGTCCTGCACTTTGGCCACAACAACCCCCTGCAGCGCTACAGGCTGGGCACAGAGTGGCTGGAGAGCAGCCAGGCAGAAAGGGACCTGGGAGTTTGGATTGACAGGAAGCTGAACATGAACCAGCAGTGTGCCCAGGTAGCCGAGAACGCCAAATGGCATCCTGGCCTGGATCAGGAACAGTGTGGCCAACAGGAGCAGGGAAGTGATTCTGCCCCTGTACTCAGCACTGGTGAGGCCACAGCTGGAGTGCTGTGTCCAGTTCTGGGCCCCTGAGCTCAGGAAGGACATCGAGGTGCTGGAGCAGGTCCAGAGAAGAGCAACCANGTCTCAAGCTCTGCCAGGGGAGGTTTAGGTTAGATATCAGGAGGAAGTTCTTTACAGAGAGGGTACTCAGGCACTGGAATGGACTGTCCAGGGAGGTGGTGGATTCTCCATCCCTGGAGGTATTCAAGAGAAGACTGGATGTGGCACTTAGTGCCATAGTCTAGTAACTGCAGGGGATCAAGGGTTGGACTTGATGATCTCAGAGGTCCTTTCCAACCCATCTTATTCTATGATCCTATGATTCTGTCTCATTCCTCAAGAAGTACCCTTATGCTGCTCTTCCCTCTCCTTCCTGACTAACTGCCAGTCTGAAAAGCTTCATGAAGAAATATTAATCTCCTAAGAAGCAGCACTTCTGAGGGCTCTAGTACATGTCTGCTTTCTATAAGCATTAGAGAGAAAGCAACACAGAAATGTTGCATAGAAAAACTGTTAGCCATTTTCTCACCAGGGGAAAATTCACAGGGGAGACTTAGACCTCCTATTTTGAAATATCCTCCCACAAAGTAGATACTATGTCAAGATATCAGAGCCTGAGATTGTCATCTATACTCTCACCTGTAAAAGAGATCTTGGAATAAGATGGGAATAATACTGATCCAGCCAATGCCCTATACCACATTAGGAGAAAACTACATGTTCTGGAACTGCATTGCAGGATTTCCCAAATGCAGATGAAGATAAGAATAAAGCATTTTATATCTGCTTCTTTTCCCTTTTCTGCACCACATACTGTGAAAAAGAAATGCTATTTGGAATTGGTCTGCTGATCTGACATCTGCTGTATGTCTCTGGGAACACAAAGTAGTCAGTCCTACAAGAGGGAAAGGATTCAGCTGGGGTTAAATGACTAGATGGTCAAAGTCAGAGGGAATGGGCAATAGCATCCCTTGAAGATCATCTCAGCAAGGACCACAATGAGCAGGGCTGCCATGAAGGTAGTATGCTCATCTGTTACAACCTCCTGCTGTTTTAATGTGTAAACATGCCACTTATGGCTGCACTGCTCTTGTTTTTATTCACTGTGCAGGTGTAAACCCATGCAAAAATAATGCCTCTGCCACTGGCTGCGCTGCCATCAAACATTTACAAGGTTGCTGCTGTGTATCTGCAAAGCACACTTGCTGTCAGCAGAGTGGGGTGCATGTAGGAGGGGTACAGGGGGTCTGCAAGGTACTGCCCCTGATTGCAGCCTGTCTTGAACAAAGGTAAAAGGGAGCACCACCACTGAGACTGTGTGTTCCTGTCAACATCAATTATTGCTGTGTGTGGAGACTGCCTGGGGAAACCAAACAACCCAAGATGGCAGTGGAAATAAAGCATGCTGCCTCCTGAATTGCATCATGTTAAATCTAGCACCTCCATTTAATATTTCTTATTAATGCTTTAATTTTGAAACAACACATTACAGCATGAGAATATTTGTAAACCATACTAAAAATATGCTGTTAACCATTTTATACTCTCGGGTCTAACTCATTAGCACTGTACATTTCTCTGTCGATAATCTGGAGATGTGTTGCAGGACTGCCTGTATATTGAATGTCTCCAAATACTTTTTAACAATCTTGTGAATGAAGATGCAGGGTGAATGACATTTGTTAACACTGAGGTCCAGAAGGATGGTAACACCTAAATCATCAATCACTCCTTGAGAAAAGATGTATAGAAACTTCTTATAAGAAGAAATAAGCGTGATTTATTTTCTGATCCCTGTGTTTATCTTTTTTTCCCCCCAATAATACAGAACAACTGCTACATCTTCTGCTATTCAAGATTTCCAAAAGTGAATCTATCTACTAATCTATAATCTGGATTTTGTTTTAATATATTTCTTGTGCATAAGCCTGAATGCATCTTACAAAAGAAGCCAGCGTTAGTGTCCCTGTTTTCATTAGAAATGAAATGATAAATAAATGAAATACCATGAAGTAGAGCACATGAGAATCAACTCCATGGCAGAACTAGACCAATGGCTGTTTTGGCAAATCTTAAGCACACTGCCTTCTTCTCTAGTCCTATTGACTCCTACAGTTCAGTGGAACAGCCTCTGAACTGATATCTAGCTAGGGAACACTGAGGTTTTAGCCCTAGTAAATGAATTCTCAACTCTAAATTCTCAAGATAGATCATGTCTTTGGATATAAACTTCTGCTTAAACAATTGTCCAGGCAGTGAGAGTTATGAGTTTTAATCTATTAGGACACACAGGTAATTATTAAGGTTAAAGCAATGAATACATTTACTCTTATTTGACAGTTTACATAATTTGTGAAGGGTTCTGGGATTTATTGTTCACACTTGTTGATGAGAACTGAGTATTTAAACTAATATTTCAGAAACAACACGTCCCAGAGTTGATTTTCGCACGCTGAACTTCTATCAGTAATTACTCATTTTCATTTAAATTTAACTGCTGATATCAGAATAAATATGAGATAGTCTGAAGAAAAATATTCAGAGTCTTGAAAATATGCCCTTACAATCTTATTTTTGCATAATAAATATCACAATTGTATTAATATTATGTTGAAATTAATTGCTTGGGAAAGGTAATTGTAAACATTTTAGTACTTTCATAGGCAGTAAGCATTACTGTCATTATATTTCATTACAACTGCATTAAAATCTAACGTATCTCAATATGCATCTTGGTCAGGAATCTTGTGCTATGCTTTCTAGCTGCTTTTCAATAGTTTTATAATTGCTTGTAATTGTATCAGACAGGATTGTCAAAGAACAAAAATTTATTTTGGGCCCTTTAGTGTTTGTGTGGCAAATTTCATTTGCTTTGGAGCACTTATTTTCAAAATATGAGCATTCTGCGTTTCTGAAGAATCACACATTAAGAAAGAAAGCACATTTCATTGAGTTTGAGCACAAAACCCCCACAACATTAGTACTTAAAACATTTAAAAAGTCTTGGTTCTTTCCTGGGTTGGTTGGAAGTACTTCAGAAGTGTTATTACCACTTTGGAACTTGTACATTCAGATGCTAAAGAATTATACCGGAAGGAAAAAAAGTTCTTTGGGGAGTTAAACAGTGTTATTCTGATGATTTTAACAACTTTCTGAGGAATGGCTTCTCTGTCTCTCACTCTGTTTTTAAATGATTTGTTTAATGAACCTCTTTCCATTACTGGTGAGACTCTTCCTCTAAATAACAGTGAAAAAAGAAGATAACCAAAACCAATTAATGAGTAGTAGGTAGGAGTCACATCTGGGAAAAGAAACTGGCTGAATACATCGTCCTGCCACATCAGCATGTGGCACTGGTGATCACTGTGTGGTAGGTGTCCAGTCTATTTCCTGATGCTGCCATAAAATTCCTTTCTGAACAATAATAAACTAAATCTTAATTAAATTGAAGTCAAATCACTTCAGATTTAGAGGATAAGAGAAGCATGAAATTTTAGCAGTATTGATAATCGATCAAGCTGGAGAAATGATATTGCAGTTCTTGGGAAAAAAAAATGAAATCAGCACATGAAAGAACCACAAGAGATATGAACATAGATTTTAGCAGAACACTTGATAGTGATTCCATGAAAACAGATGTGGAAAGTTAATTTACTCTGTTTAAAATATGAACAATGCAATTAGGGCCAAGGAAAAACCCATCTAAAGCATCATAATTGAGGGACAATAAAGAGGGCAGTAGGTGTCACTGGAAAAGTTGCATCCTAACATTTTCATGAATTAGGCAATGTAGAATGGAATAGTAAATGACACTAACTTCTGAGCATTCAGGATAAGTAATAAAAAGAAGAAAAATCCATAACAAAAGAAATTGCGAAGAGGAGTGAAGGATAAGAAAATGAGACCTAGACTAGCAAGTATAAAATGAGTAATTTGTGATAAATGTGCATGGAAAAATATGGCCAACTGGGGAAAAAAAGGAAAGCTCTCCAATAAATGCAATATGGTTTTTAAATGTCATAATGCATTTGGGAAAATCAGATATTTCGGAGTGCTTATACAAAGACATGATGTCACATGGAGAGCTTTTGCTATCCAGGGCTTCTCCTTCTGTCCCAGCTGCACTAAACACAAGATATTTAATTTTAAGTTATAACTACAAAGTTATAATTCAGAAAAATCAGGTTGCTAGAGAAATCGACTCATTAGAAAACTTTACATAATCCAGCAAAATATGTCTGAAAGGTTACACCTAGGAATTTGTTGATAGGCTAGAAATATTTGAAGGCATTCTGGGTGAGATGGAAATGGTTAGTGTGTGAGAGTTTGATTTGCTGCTCTAGCAGGCAGTACTGCCATAAAAAAAAAAGTGTAGACAGATTTCACTGACTGCTGACCAGATACTTGCAGAAGTCAGTAAGTATTGGAAGTATTTTTTTTCTTTAGATGCATTTGTTAGCAGGATTTAAAGGTATTTGAGTATAGTATTCTCCTACATTCCAAAACTAATGTAATATACAATGAAAAGTGATGAAGTATGCAAAATGTACTTTTCCCAAAACTACATCCTTCCTCCTAATTCGTATGTTTGAGAAGATCCTGGGTCTTGTCTCATACAGTCACTGACAGAAGCAGGGGGGCAGCCAAGGCAGCAGAAACACATCCTCTGATAGACAGGTGTAAATGGCTTCTGCAGGGAAACTGGGAGCTCACTTTTGTGCTCATATCCTCAATCTGAGTGACACTTGCAGGCCAAAACTGTGCGAATGAGTAGCAAAACACATTTGAACTCATCTTTTCAGAATATCTTATTTCTCCCAAAATCAGTGACTCGGGTTTTTTTGGGGAGGTAAAACATTTCCACTCAGAATGTTTATTTATGTAGGAGACAGAAGAAGTGAAATAAAATACCGAATCTAATTTTGGACCAGACCTAGAACTAGTACATAGAATGATCAATTATTACATAGGATTAGGAGATGTTTGGGGAACTGTCCACTTGAAGATAGCTAGCCAGGTTTTCCTTTAGTGAGAATACAGATTTTTCCTACATGATTTTGCCTGACTTTGTCAGACTTGCCTCACTTGCTCTGTCTTCATGAGTGTAAGATCATTTGATCCCTTGAATACAATTTGTTTTCAACTGTCCAAGGATAGAAAAGTCCCTTCTACTTTAAAAATAAAATTTAAAATAAAAAATAAAATCAGTCTTTATGCATGTAAGGGTGAAATCTGTTGGTGTAACGTGCTTTACTACTGTCATATAGAGGGAAATGCACAGCAGAAAGTCTCAAACTATTTCCCATCATATTTTAATGGAGTGTGAGGGTCTGTATTCCCTTAAAAGTGTGTTATGAGTCGCCACAGATGTGCCCAACTAGCAGGAGACTGCAAGTGTTAGTAGATATTTAGGTGCACTTGTTTGCGGCTTCGCATGCAATTGCCCATTTTTCGTGAGGCGCTGCAATAACTATTCATTGACTCCTGAAGACATGGCTACACTTCTGTTTTTTCTTTTGAAATTGGGTTGGTTGCCTTGGAAAATGTTGGGTTTCAACTCATAAAAAGTTTGAGCTTTACATGGTCTATTAAAATCCAGCCTTACTTGCTTTTTCACTTATATCTCTTTTTATTTCTGACAGGCTGCTGGCAATATAACCAGGATGACACACACTGTTTGGTATCCCACAACTAAAGCACATGCAGAATTCAGAAACTAGGCTAAATTAGGCTCACAATTTTTAATGAATTTTGAATTATGCAGTTAATCTATTTGTGAGTTTTACAACTCTTTTATTCTGAAAGAAAAAAAAGGAAAGAAATGCAAACAGACAGTCAAAAAATGATATCTAGTTATTGGGCCACATGTGGTAGAATGCTGAGGTTTTATTTTCTTCTGGAAATACTACCTCTTATAAAGCCCATCCATCATATGTAATGAGGGCTGTCAGGAATATTTAGCTGAGAAATAGCTACTTGATATGCTAATGGTGCTCCCTTAGTGAATTCCTTTGGTTCTGTTGCCTGACATTAATGGTTTTCATAATCTAATGAATGATGTGTGTAATAGAGGTAAGGCCACAGGGAATGACATTCTGAAACTAAGGGAAGTACTATATATGTATTTTATAAACATATGCATTTTTTATACATACACACATACACACACGTATATACACTCACAGGGAGAAAACAAAATTGCTTTTTCAAGCTAGATGAAATAAACACCAGCCAGGGAGAAACTACATAGATCAAGCAAATCTTTGATATTGACACTTTAAACTCTAAGTTCTAAACTGTCTGTATTCCCAGGACTTCAAGAAATATCTAGGAATGTAATAAGCAGGAAGACTTCACTTTCACAGCTCTTCCTCACTTATTTCATAAACTGAGACCTTGTTTCCCTGCTCCTGCCAAGGACAGCAGCTCATCTTTCCCAGTAGACTCGTGGTGGGTGGGAGAAAGTGAAAGCCCCTATGAACACGTGCACATCTGAGCCAGGTCAGCCTCCCTGCTGCAAGGCTGCTTAATTGCACCCTCTGTCTGGTGAGCTGAAGTTACTATGCTGATCAAAACTTCCAGTTTTCTAGTAATGCCCTGTATTAGTATCTGCCCATTATCCCTTATCCTTGGAGGAGACAGGAAATGACTGCTGGTGCAACAACTGATGTTCAAGAGCTTCCTTGTGTGCTTACATTTTGTCAGCTGTTTGTAGCCACAAACTTTTGTGGCCAACTCTCCTGGCCAAAAAGACAGCGAAAGTAGATTCTAAGACTGATCTGGAAAACTTCTGGAAACTACTTTGCTCCTTAGGAAATTTCATCAGGTAGTACTGCTCCAAACACCTAAAAACCTCAGCTTTTAGATACTGCATATCACAGTTGTAGATGTTTGCAGGATTGATGCCATAACTTGCCCAACACCCTGCCAATGCTTGCATTTGCCCATGGCTGAACTTCTGCTGTCTTATATCTACAGCTTGGTCTCACAACTAGCTCTGAGCATCAACAGTTACAGTGAATTAAGCAGAATAACAAAGTCTGAACCAGAAAGCTTGTACTTACAGTAGGTTGTAGCATACTCTGACACAGAGATATGTTGGTTTAAAGCATTTCTGTAGGGCAGGTCCAGAAACAAAACCTCTGCATTTTTGTGGTCCTGTTTTCTTCTGAAATCCCAATCTCTTAATGAATCTGAGAGGCCTCAGAGTGGAGTTTAAGGTGCAGCAGGTACAGGTGACAGGATCTCCTCCAGTGTATAAGGAGTTAGCACCCCCTCCCCTCACCCCAATTAGCAGAAGTGAGTACAGATGAAAGCCCTTAGTGACCTGGAGACAAACCAGAAGTGATGTGGGTTCACAGAGTATAGACCTTGCCACTCAAACACTGTTCTTGCAAACGTATTACAGCAATAGGCACTGGGGAGAGCAAGATGCGTGTAATATGAGTTACATAAATTCTTTATGTATCTGAAGAGGTGCACCCAAAGCAACTGGTTTGTGTATGGACATGCAATATACATTAGAAGCTGGAAGAAGGATAAATTACTGAATTATGAAGTAGCAGTGTACAGCCAGCTACAGTAATGTTTCCTGTAATCTTATGTTTTCCACATAAGATACCTGCATTATATTTTTTTAGAGTTTTAAAAAGAGCAGAAAAAAAAGTTGATGAAAGAAAAATAAAATTAATGAAATCAATAGATGACATTAACCTGTGAAAAGCTGCAAATATCAGAGTCCCAAACCAAAGAAAAGAGAGCTTAAAATATAGACCAAAACCAAGAGACAAGCTTTAGAAGCTTTAGAACCATTGAAAATTAAAGTATATCTAGAGGAAATTAATAGAAAAAAATACAGCAGGTGGGAGAGATCCAGCAAAGCATAGCAGTACTGAGGTTCAGGGAGATAACATCAGAAATTAGAGATTATTTTGCAATTTAGCAGAGAAAATTTAGGGAAGCATGCAGAGTCATTAGGCTGTGGAGCAAAAAATAAGGTTCTCTCTAGCTTTTTAGATGTAGGGTATCTTCATTGGAGAGAAGTGTCTGGGCAAATTGGATGAAAGAGCCATAGAATTGTTATTATAGTTGGAGGAATTTATATAAAATGAAGATTAAAAGAGAGAAATACAGTTTATTGGAAGACAAGAAGGGATGGTATAAACTAGTAATGCTGAATGTGCATGAAGAAAATGGAAATGGATCTTTTATAATGGAGTGAGAAGGCATGTGATTAAGAAAAAGTTGTTGGGAAAATCTCTAGTACATTAAGATGTATCAGTTAGGAAGTAAAGCAATCAATGGAAACCTCATGTTAATGACAATGCAGAAAATCTCAAACTAGATTATTTCTCACAGAATATTTTAAACTGCTTTGTGCAGTCTCACTGAGGCAGCCAAAGGCCTGGGTTGGAAATGGTCTCACTGGGGTTTCTGTCTTACCTTCTACAGGTGCTCATAAACTATTTTTGTGGTTTCTTCCCACAAGTCTACTTTCAGGGAACTTATGGAGACATGCAGCCTGACTGTCTTGTTCATATTCTCTGAGGATTACTTTATCAAAGTGATGGTGCTTTCTATTTTTGGCTATAGTGAACAGACCTGATTTTTAGGAATAGTTTTGTACAGCAAGATCCTACTTTTTTCCGAAGGTTCCGTGAGTCCTTGGAACTCCACAAAGAGTAGCCCTCATGGCTTATATGACTCACAACCTCCCTTCTCCCATTACCTTTAGATCTTTTAAGCTGAGGAACATCTGTTTCACCTATAAGGATTCCAGATCCTAAAGGCTCCCATTTTCCCTTCGGGTCAAAGTGAGGATAGTTAGGAACTTGGATAGCCTGTTCCCAGGATTCTAAATTTCCTAAATAATAGAGAAGGTTTCATAAAATACTGCAGTATTATTTAAGTTAATTAGGTGACATATTCCACATTAAGTCTGTATCTTAAACATAAATAATGGCAACAGTATGTTCCCTCTTAAAAAATGTAATGATCTCTGAAATCTAATTTATTGAAAATGTTTAACTATTCCCTGAAAGACTATTAATGATCTTATCTGATTTTTATTTGTCCTTCTACCTGACATATGGCACTGTACAGATGGTTTTGCATCATACCATCATTCTTTTTGGTTAGTTTAAATGAATGTTTTAATTTACACATTATTTCTACATTATATTTTGTCCCTGTTGAATAAATACTCCAGCTTATTATTTAATATATTGTGCAACAGAAAGAAGCTGCAACAAGTGAGACACCTATTTTCTTTCTGATAAAGCCAGTATCATACTTAATTTCCTAAAGGCTCCCATTTTCCCTTCATATCCTTCCCCATTAGAGAGAGGGAAGCCAGGACCCCCTGCTGCAGGATCTGATTTTTGTAGTGAGTGGGAGTTTGTTACCAGATTTTGATGTCACAGATAAGACCAGGATCCAGGCTTTTCTATAGGCTGGAATATGTATTACTATGTTAGCAGGGATTTAGAAGGCAGTCTTAGGTGACAGTGGAAGTTTATGATAGGCTCTGTCACCCACTTGAAAAAATCTATAGGAGTGATGAGAAAAAAAAGTTCTGGAATAAAAAAACCATGTCAATAGGCAGATTCAAAGAAGAATCTGCAGCAAAATCAGAGAGCTTGAAAAGTGAATAGCAATCCTCATGTGAACAGCTAACAAATACTATAATTCACCAGAGAGGGTGTTCCTTTTCTTTTAAGGAGCAATAAATGTAATGAGTGTGCCATCACACCATGTGAAGGGTTTGGAATCAGGCCGCTTCAAATCACTTAGTCTTGTGAATCCTCTTCATTGAGCAGTCACTGACATGGTGCAGGTATGGCCCTGGCACCACACGTTGTGCTAAAAATTGCTCAAGGGTCAGAATCACAGACTCATCAAGGTTGTAAGAGACCTTCAGAATAATCTTCCATCTTTGATACTCATATCAACTAGTTATTTTGGTTGGCTGATATTTTTCTTCTCAAGACAGGGTCCACATGCTCCTTCAGGGTGTCAGGAATGGTTTCAGTAGTAGGGCTGAAGTTATTAGAAATATTCAGAGGTTTCTCCTATGCTTTCTTCCTGTAAAAAAAGAACAAGGAGAAACCTGTTTGACCCATCTCCCATTCTTTCCTGGTTTATCCCATCCATTTTTCCATAGTCTTAACTACTCACTTGTCTCAGCCTCTGTCTCTAGATAATGTAAGTATGATTTTACTTTCATTCTCTTTCCCACCTAGCAAATCATTCTTGTCCTTGCCCAGACCTCCAGCTACTAAGGAAGCACATTTAACTTCTGATTCTTCCATTGTAAGGTCCTTCAGGTGTCCCTAAATTTTGTCAGCTCTTCTTTACCCAATGCAGCTGTACATACTACTTCTCTACCTTATCCATTTGACAATGTCACTTTTTTGTGTTGCATTTATCTTTGTTCTAACATGCTCCTGTATTAAGAAACATGGGTTGCTTGTCTTTATCACTGGGCACTTTGTTACCTGTCTCTTTCATACCAACTCCTTTTGGGTTCTTTATAAAGCTGTCTCCAGCTTATGATGTCAGCCTTCCTTATCTTGTTCTTCATATCTCAAACAAGCACATTAATGACTTTTTTTTTGTTGTATTATGCCCCCAACTTGGAACAAATTTGTCATGAGCAATCGAAGTTCTTATATTTATCGGATTCCTGCATTCCACAATGCCTCCTGAACCCAGACATTAATTTTCCCTGTGTGCAAAATCAGCTGCCTGTCTTGCTGATTAAAATATCACTGTGGTGTTCTCGTGTTCTCCTCTGAATCATTAATTCTCATTTATGTAAATATTAGAGAAAGTGTTGGTCTCTTTCTGATTTGTTTGTACCAAGTCAGCACAGCAAGGTAACAGCCCAGGCCACCGTCCCCAGCTGCTGTGAGAAAGATTTGTGTTAATTCCACAGTAGTGTAAAAAGGATGCATGTCATTTGACTTCATGGAAGTTGTAAATCATAATTTTGCTTTACTTATATTGGACACATCTAAATTTTCTTCCAATAATTTCCAATATTCGCTTGCTAATACCTCCTGGTCTTTCAACTGCCAGGTATAATCTAAGCAAAATGACCTCCTAGTTCCATTATTTATTCCATGATGTTGTTAACTGTTAAAACCCTTTTTCCCTAAACGTGCATAAAACAGACCAACTTATGATGAAATTTGGCTGCAGTCTAAAAAGGCTGGTTCACGCTGTAACATATTTTATGTGTCAAGAGGGGAAAAATGTAAGTTGTAGCCTTTGCTTTAAACTCAGATGATTGCTTAAAATACACAACAATTAATCACAGATGGTTTACATGGGAAAACAGCCCCCATTGTCATATATACTTTACATTTGCAGAGCAAAATTGTTGCTTGTAAACAGTTTAAACAGTAAGTCCCATATGCTGAATTCATGAAACTGTTCCCTAATGGAAGTTAAATGAAAAATCTCATTAATACTCAGTAAGGCAGAGGTGCATATGAGAGACTCCCACTGGTTGATTTACTGTGGCATCTGCCACATGGGTATGGAAATAAAGGAGAGAGTTGTTTTCAAGTGTATGAGTAGAGAAAAGGTAAAAATTAGGGTCCTCTGCTATCTAGGGGAATTTATACCACACGTGCTATGAGCTGTTGAGGAATATACTCTGATACTCTGACTCCCAGTCACTGGGTTGAAAACCTCATTCATAGAATATGGATAACATTTTTTGTTATTTGATTAACATAATTTTAATTTTAAAAAATCCTTAATATACTTTATACTTTGAATCACAGTAGGACAAAAAGAACTGTTTCAGTAATCTTACATACCACAATGCATTTTAAGACCTTCCTAAGACTACACATGCTGACCACCTGCTATGTCATAAACACAGTATTTTGTTAATAAGTCATTTGAAGTTATTCAGGCTGTCTTTGTGCTGACTTGAGTTTAATTGTATACATCTGAAAACCTATTTCAATATGATCTTCAAAAAGACAGCCAAGTGATGCTTACCAATGGTAGGCCAATTGCCCATAAAATGCACTGATCCAGATGATCCCTTTGAGTAAGGGAGGTGCTGACATTTATTTAAAAGGAGCTTTAGCACTCTGCTGGCTTTTTAATTAACTGCTGGGTGTACTCAAAGAATACTGCATTCATCGCTAAAATAGGTAGAATGCATCTGACTAGGCCAAAATTCCAAATTACATACATAAATCACAGAGCATTGTTACTTTATATTGGTTCTGGATTGGGCTTGGATTCAGCGAATCCACTCATGTTAATGATTTAACTGGAGGATAGCCCCACTAAAAGCAGTAAAAGAGTGTTACTTCATGCTCAGTATGTTCATTTACATACATGTTTATTTTTCCTCCTGGTGTTTATCACACTGGAAAATTTCATGACAAGCAAGTGGCCAGCATGTATCTTGCCAAATTTCTACATGGGAAATGTCACAAGGTGCTAGAAAACTCCAAGAAAGGCTGCTGCAGTGCCAGCCCTCACCCCGTCACTCAGCAGGATGAAATGTAAAGCTCTGCTGAGAAGGTTAAGAATAAGAGTTGTACCTGATCGTAATAAGAATGAGAGCTAGTCCAGACATGAACAAATGTTGACACATTTAGAGTGAAGAAAATATATTATTACAAAAGAAGTGTCATATATGGTTTCAGAAAGCAAACAAGCAAACAAAACTAACAGCACAGGATATGAATTTGTTATTGCATTCACAGCGTTATTGTATGGCTTCCTAAACTAATTTGTTGTTACATGATGAAGAGAGAGGGGAAAACTTCCTATCTCCAGCATGTCACCTTTCATTAAAATTGTGTTTTTCTGAGATTTTGTTATTTGCAGTTGCTCATCTGTTAAATTAGAAGTTTTAATTCTTCACAGTTTGTCACTTTTTTAATTCTGGTCTGTTGACACACACTTCTCTGCAATGCAGAAAGGCTTGAAAATGAAAATTTAAAAGAAAATTAGGTGAGAAGAGGATAACAAACTGAAGCATTGGTTCTTTGATTTTTCTCACTAAATGTAAGATGGGTCCAGAAATCTCAGGTAGATGGATAAGAGTGGATGTTACCACCATGACATTATACATGTTTCTGGGTTTTTGACTTAGGAAAACCCAGTGTCATATTTTTTTGAAAGTGGAGAGTATTGTAGGTTTGGCTTAATGATGTTGAGGAATAGGTCATTCTTTTAAATCCATTTATCTAAAGCAATGTAGTGATTCTGAACTACACATGGACAGGCGCTGTCAGTCCCGTGTACCTTTTGAGGGTACAGCATGGCCCTGAGTACAAGTTGAAGGGAATTGTGCCTCAGCTGCTTTTGTGCCTCAAAGTGTTCATTCAGTATCTCATAATCAAGGGAAAGTGACAGTTGCATTTCCATATGGCGGCCTGAATCCTTTCTTTACTCTTGTAGTAAACTAGTAGAATAGCAACATACACTTTGGTGGTAAATTTCATCATCTTGATGTTTTCCTTAGTGTTTAACTTGATATCAGAGGTTTGATGTGTGTAGGTTCTCAAATGGGAAGAATATATAAAATATTTTAATCTTATGATGACTGTGGTTATGCCACAGTACAGATAAGATTAAGCAAGAAGCTTCTCCTATGACTCTTGTATTTATTTACTTATTTAGATTAAAAATAATAAATTATGGTTAGCCAGGACCTTAGGCACTGTAAAACATCATTAATATTACAATAAAATCTCAGCAGTATTAAACTAATCGCTCAGTTCGACAGACTCCTACACAGATTCCTTCTCATTCTTTCCTTATGGGAAGAAAACCCTCAACACTGCCCCAAAACATCATCTTACAAAAGTTAGACTTGAAACAAATTAGAGGTAATTCAAAGTGTAGGAAGGAAGCAATTCAAGAAACCTTAACTTTTATAAAAATGACTTGGTACAGATTCTGCTGTTCATTATGGTGAGGAATAGGATGTGCTCGGATCCTGGTTGTTTGCTGTTCAATACTTGCTGTTCCCTTTGAACTGGTGATGTGGGCCTTTTTCAGGACAGTTTGCTGAGCTGACTGGTCCAATGATGTGATTTGCCATGGCTGTGATTGTCTGCTCATTTGTGAGCATCTGCTGTAAGTAGATGTTTTGTTGGAGATGCATCTGAAGCGTTCTCATTATGTTTCAACCTGTGTGGGGGTGGTAACAACATCCTGTACTACAGCTGGTCACATGCATCCCAAAACTTGGTGTGTATCTTGGACAAATACATTATTTGGATTTCATTGTACAATTCAGTCAAAAGGAAAGGGTGACCTGTTTAGGGAGTGTTAAATCCCAGCTATTAGTTATGCATATGTCACTTTTTGATTTTCTGAAGAGGTAGGAAAATGCAGACAAAGAACAACAGAATGTCATGCAAAAATACATCAAATCCTTGAAAGACTTGCCAGTGTGAAGAGAAAATGAAAGAAAGTTTGCATTTATTTTAGTGATCAATATATACAGGGACTTTGCCTCTTTATCACCAAAAAGTGTAGCATGGAAGCTCAGTCTGCACTTTGTTGTTTTAACTAATAAGCTGTATGGGGGAGGCAAAGATAGCCTCACATCTGTTGATGCATCATAAGTATCTCCTTGAATGATATTTATTGTTTTTATATGAGTCCATTACTTTAGCTGAAATTCCATCAGTAGTTGTTGTATCAAGAAAATTACACCATAAGGATATGTAGCTAGTATAATATTTTTCTTAATTTGATACCCTAATGAAGATTCTGCTAGAATAAGGATAGCATTTGTGTAGTGCTTTGCACAACCAAACCACTCTAATTATGACAAGACTTATTGCATTTGTTGAATTTCACAGGAGAGGTTTTCTTCCACACTTACACCCATTTTCCATTTAATTATCTGACTCAGAGATTACAAAGATAAGGAAATCTGTAAAAAACTATGACAGAACCATGATTAGATTTCAGTTGTGTTTCCTTAAGCTTGCCATCAGATTGCATTGCCCTTTGGGAACAATTTAAAGAGCTGCAGACATGAAGAAGACAGGTTACAATGTCAGCTGCAGACAAGGATATTCATTAGGTATTGCCTCAAGCCCCACAAAACCTCCTGTGATTTCTGAATATTTTTCTGGACATCTTTCTTGTCCAGAGTGCAGAAGGGTGAGTTTTTAGTATCAGCCATATGAAACAGGACAGGAAATCCAGAAGGAAACAATGCTCTTCCTTTTGAGTTTGCCTGGCCATATCCAGTCCCTTTTGATCCACACAAGTAGGAAGCAGATCAGGGGAACCACAGCATGGTGCTGATATTTCATTCTTGATACTTGTAGTATTTGATCCCTTTGGAGGCTGTCTTCTCTCAGCATTGGCCAAGTCAAAGCTGTTTTGTTAATCATATCATCACTAATTTCCTTTCCTGCTGATAGCTTCATGGTGGTTTTGCTGCTGTCACTCCACAGTAATGAAATGTCATTGCAGGTGGTACAAAATATGGTGAAGTTAAACAAGTGGGGAACAAACAGTCTTCTCAGTTACAGTAGTTCAATGGCATGGATTGATTTGAGGGGAGATGCCTACATTTTCTCAGGAAGGTTTCCCTTTGCTCTCGTGCAAAGAGTGTTGCATAAATGGTCTGTTAATTCTCACCACCTGGTCTTTCTGTGCAGAGTACTATAGAACTGGTTCCATGCTTGGCCTGTCGTTTCTTGCTAACATATTTTCTAGTCCCTGAAGCCCTCTTCAAAGAAGATGAAAGCATTCCAGTGTGCTATGGCAGCCTGGGCCAGCTGCATCCTGTGAATGGGTGAGAGAACACACTTTGCACCCCACCTCTTCCCTAACTCATGCAAGCGAAGGGAAAACAGAAGGAACTGTACTCTAAGTCACAGCTTCTTCCCAAATTATCTCCTTGTGTGCCAGAGCCCAAATCTGTGTTGAGTCCAACAGCTTCTTTCAGTGATTGGAGGGAAATTTCATTTAACAGATGAATTCAAGGCAACCACAATCTGCTCCTGGAAAACTGGAGCCCAGAAAGCAAGAAAGAATTTAAAAAAAAAAAAAAAGAAACAAAAAAGAAGGAAGAACAAGGGGGGAAAAAATAAAACTCTGTGCATGAAGTTGAAAAACAATTATAATCCTAATTTTAATTCTCTCATATCAGGTGATTTCCCAAGGTATTTAATGTCTAAAGGAGTCATTCACATGGCAAGCAAAGTTTCAGGGCAGAAATACTCTACTTCTGTGTTAGTCACCAAATCCCAGAATTATTTCAAGTGAATTTCAAGTGCTTGTTCATCATGGCAGCTGTAGGAATAATATACCAGGGGACTCCATTTCCTCAACAGTATTTCTCAGCAGCTTCTGAGCAGAGAGAACACGCTTCTAATGGTGCTGCAGCAGCCTCCTGGGCAGTTTTATGGAGCCATTGCATTCAATCTGTGCTCAGAAAAATATTGCTCCCTTGTAAACCGAATAAAACCAGGAAAAAGTTTATAGTGAGACAATATATCTTTTTTCCCCCAATCTTCTATGCAGATCAATACAAACAGTTCAAGTTGATTGAATGTAATTCTTTGCCCAGATCAGATCAAAACTGTAAAACCTAATGCACTGAGATAGTCACCCAGTCTTGCTTTAAACATAAAATTTTTTCTCTTGTAATGCATTAATTAATCATGCAATCTGGTTGGTATATAGAAGCCATCATTTACATTTCCATTTGCAAAATGTGTGAGAGCTTGTTAGATAAATTCATATCTGATAAGTTTTTTGAAGTTTCATTTTGACGGCAGCAGAGCTTGATCGTTCACTTTCTATATGTCAGAAATTATAGCCTCTTAAGAAATGCATTCTGCACAGTAGCTGAGGTTACATTATTGTAGAAGCAGTACTGCAAGCTCCACATAACCTTGTAAATACAGAACCTTTTCTTTAAAATATTGGTGAAAAGAGAAACAAAAATTGACATAGGCCTACTTGAAAAGTATCCTACTTCCCCAGAAAAGGTTCCATTAAAAATCTTAGTTAAAAGCCTCTATTAAAAGCTTTCAGGAACAAATGTGCCTTGTGTGGCCCCCTGAAGCCTGATGAAGCACCCACCAGAGTGATTTGTAGTTCAGGGATGCACAAGCACCACAGTGGATGTTAATTGCCATCATGGCAAAATCTCTTTGTCTCCTTTTTTTTCCTATGGTTAACATTTTATGGGCAATGAACCACAGGAAATAACTGCTACTGATTATAATGAAAATGCTGAAACCTCTTAAATTATGGCATCAGGCAGGAGCAGTACTGATGTAATTACTATGTTAATGATCAAGTAATATTTAAGTACTCCTCTGCGATTTTCTAGTATTTTTTAGTACTCATCTCTAATGTCCTGCAGAGGGTTTAAGAGCTGTTGCCATTCCCCTGCTGGGTTCCCATGCAGAGAGTCTGATAGCTGCCTCTAGGCCCAGTTAGGTCTCACAGCAGGGACTAGGACTCCTGTTGCTACTTTGCTCTTCTTTTCATGTGTTGTGTTGAGGAGTTGCCCATAATCACCTCAAAGAGCCCCTTAGACCCTGCTGTTGGGGTCTAAAGAGGCACCAGCACTGTGATTATGTTAGGATTGTTATAGGAGACTAAAAGTCTCCTATTCCCTTCTCTGAGTCCTTTTGTACTGAAGGCAGAACTAGGAGACAAAAAGCAAGGAATCAGCAAGGCCACTTTTGCAAAGGAAATGTGGAGTATGCATAGCTATAACATTGAACTTTTTCTATGCTGCACGCTATTCTTGACATATCTTTTGCAAAATACCATCCAGTAATTTTTAAGGTAGAATATTAGTGTATCTAGATACTTTTTGGGGCAAGAAAATAGAATGCAGCTGTGGTTGTTCTAGTCTGATAGCTGGTTCCCCAGTACACCTGCCATAGAGCTGCCTTAATACCAACTGGTCTTCCCCTGACAACTTGGATCAGGAGGCTAATAATTATTTACTGGGAAGCAAATGTTGTGATGCTATTACTAAAAACTTCACTCTGTTTTCTTTTTCTTCTTTTCAGTTTTTGTTTACAGAAATCTTCTCTAAGCCTAGTAAAACAGTAATAGGTTTGCAAATCCCGAGAGTGAGTCTGCCATTAGATCACAAATTAAGGAAGTTTACTTTTAAGTTGATGTTGAAAAGCCCTAGACCTGGTAGATTTTTTTCTTTGTTTTGTTTTGGTTTTGCTTATTTATTTGCTGGTGTTGATGCATCCAGAATCTCTGTGCTACGGCCACCAGTGCAGAAGCCACCAAGTCTCTTGAACCACAGTGGAGGTTAAAGCCTCCTGGACTGGTCACAACTTTTGTATTAGCTGCCCTGCACAGAAAATGACCCATATTTACACTGTGTTATTATTTGACTGGAAAAATTAATCCTGAAATTTCCATGTGATATTGGCCCTTTGTGTATTCCTTTGTATTGTGACTGGTCTACCTGGGGAAACTGTCTAAGCCAGCAATCTCGTGTCTGTGGAGCTGAAAGTGGTGCCTGTCCTTCAAGGGCAGGGCTTTCTGCAGAGGTGGTGGTCCTCTCCCTGCCTCTTAAATAAATGTCCCCCAAACAAGTCCTGTTTCTCAAGGCTTGTGAGGCCATCCAGAGCTTGGCTTGCTGTGATTGCCTCTATAGAGAGTGAAAGTAAAGAATGAGTACTGTGATACATCACTGCTTTTCTGTTTAGAAGGTGCAATCCACAGCCCTACTAGTAAACCCTGGTACTTGGCAGAACCTGATACCCTGATTCTGATAGGGCAATAGAAACACACGACAAAATAGCAATGCTGCTACAATAGGGGAAAACAGATGGATGCAAAAAGGGACCATGGAGTAAAGCAAATCAAGGAGACAGTTTGTGAAAGAGGCAACAATCTCACAGCTTTTGCAGTTTAGTCATTACTTACACAAAGCTGACAGCATGACAAGATATCTTAAAGAGCAAGCCAATAGCCTGTTCCCGGGTTGAGCAGTCTAGGGAGGTTTATAGCTAATTAACTGTAACTGGAAGTACTCTGCAAGCTGCCCTGCAGCTTTTCTGCACTTCTTCCTTGTCTGCAGCTTTTCTGTCTGTATTTGGTACAACCACTGTATGTACTGACCTCGGAGGGACCCAGGTACACAGCCTGAGCCCTGAACAAGGAGAAATGAGATCTCCTCCCCATGAGAAATAAGAAGTGGAAGGCAAAGAAAACAAAGTGACAGAATTACTGTGTGAGTCAGAAAGAATAATAACATTAACACCGATGTAAGGAAAGAAGGAAAGGAAGAAAGGAAAGGAAGGAAGGAAAGAAGAAAAAGACAGAGAAAGAAAGAAAAAGACAGAAAGAAAGAATAATATGCAAGTTTGAAGAGTGGAAAGAAGTTAACTGAGCAGTGAGGTGGTTTAGTGAGAAACGAATCTAACAGGCTTTCTTAGTGTCTAGCATCTGTGAAAGACTGAAAACCTGTACTTTAAAAATTCAGCAAGGATAGTTATTATGTGCCTAGGCCATAGGGCAGAGAAATTCTTCTGAGGCTTGCAACTCTCAAAATTCTATGGTTCCTGATTAGGTTCAGCAGATGAGCAGCTCTATTGCATCATCCTTTCTCTGAAGGATGAAGCTACCAGAAAAGTTCCTGGCTCTTATCATCCATATGCCTGTTTAGGGCTCTGCCTCCTTTTATCCAGACACCTCATGTGTCTTTGACCAACCAGAATTTTAGTAGATGCTTGTCATGCTACATTATCCACCAAAGACACCTTCTTTGATTCTTCTTTTCACATGTGTCAGGTGTACAAAGCTTGGCGGGAATTTTCCAGGATTGATATACACTGTTTATCTGTCCTCCATAAACTTCTGGAAACATGTGATGGAGGAATAAGTGTCCCCCAAAAAAACAGGTCACTAAAACACCTGTAAACAACTAAGATACTTGTGACATTTTGTTATAGGCAAGTAGATGTAGTTTGAGGACAAATATTTGAAGATGCTAAATAGCAAGCAGAATTAGTTTTGCTGCAGATAGTGATAAGTGTCTTTATTTACCTAATTATAGAGAACTGCCTGGCAGGCTTCTTTTAGTATTAATAGATGCTTTCCCTGTAAATGCCAATTCAGCAAAAGGATTCTTAATTTGTGAATGTGCATCACTACTTTTGATTTTCAATCAGTAATCTCAGCCTGAGCATAGACATGTGCATTCTGCATCTTGTTCTGTTTTACAGGAAACAGTTCAATCCTGTACATTAAGCAGATTTTGTAAGGAATTATTCAGTATTGAAGGAAAGCTATTGTAAATAATAATCTGAAAACAGAACTTTGCATTTTAACAACACTACAGGAGGTCTATAAGCATATTTAAAATGATATTTTAATAACTGATGCTTAAATACTTTTAAAGCAACACCGTAATTAGATGTGTCTCTTTGAACCTTTCAGTTAAATAATTGCATACTAATGTAAAGAAAAACAGCTTTTCACAGTTTTTGCATTCATCAGTTGAGATTAATACACTTAATAAGCAGCAGTTATTAAACTAAACATTCAATAATGAGTCATTATAACAATATTAAATTCTTAGGGCCAAGTGCTACAGCTTGTACTCCCGGAAGTGGGCGAAGTTCCCACTGACTGAAAGGGAGCTTTAACTGCAGATGAATCGTAGGACTTGTCTCAAAACCAGCTTGAAAAGCCAATAAGGAAAAATTACAGTGTTCTGAAAATAACTGAATTTGAAAATGAGTTTAATTTCTTACCTTTTGCTTTTGCCTTAAGTCATGTACTTGCATTACATCTGCATATATTTCTTGCACAATTCTTCATCTTCACATCAACTAAAAAGGAGGTGCTTAGTTCTAACAATGATAATTCAATTTAACACAAGTACTTATAAAAATTGTCATAGGAACTGGAGATCTTGCTCACTTTCTTTTTCTTGAGTATGACCTAGTTCTTAAATAAGAGTATAACTCAGATCTGAGAAAAGATTTTAAATCACTTTTGAATTGAAAAAAATTCTGTTAAACCAAATGAAATGCTGAGCTCAGCTGATTTAAAAGAGAGAGTTTTGTAAAATTTGTCATCTTAGAGACAAAGGATCCATTTCTGAAGTATGCATTTTTCTTCATTTTAAAGAAACAAAATTAGACTCTTGGCTTTTTCTGTGAACTAAAAATCTGCAACAGTGGTGGTGATCAAGTGAAATACCTGAATTTCTAACATGAACTTAAAGAGTCTTATGGATAAATATTTTCATTCTAAATGCAAAGTTGTTCTGTGAAAACCAGTAAATATTCTCCCATACTGTTGAAAATGCAGTGTTTTTTAGTTATGACAAACTTTTCAAATATGAAGAGGTGTCCAAAGCAGCTGCAAACACATCCACTGAAGTTTAACTACAGTGTTAACAGACCTGAGGAAGTCATAATGGTGGAACAAATACATGGCAGTACTTGGTGTGGCATTCCAGTTAACAAAGATCTCTACGAAATGACTTCACTGGCCAGATGAGATATCTTTTTATTTAGCAGTTCATGTTGCACCTTTCTTCCATGAAATCTGACTGTTACACTCTCCAAAATATTTTTACTAGATCAGTATTAGATATAGGAGTTTCAGGTTTTGTTCTTGTGTATCATTTCTGAGCCATTAAGACATCTTCTACATCCCTGTTAGCAAGAATTAACTTTCCAGGTTTAAAGCACAAATATTGTACTTTCTGCTAAAGTTGAAGTGACAAGAATATGCATAGATTTATTATCCTTGTGAGACATGAAGCTAATAATTAGAATTTGAAAACAGCATTCTGTCCCTTTTAAAGTTTAATAGTTGTAGTTAAGAACAATTTAATATAGCGATAGTCCTTGAAATGTTCAAATGCTTTTGAGACTGGATCCAAGAATTACCACTTTAAAAAAAAGAATTACTCTTTTTTTTCTTCAAATAATGTTGTTTGGGAGTTCAGGCTGCACAATCCACAGATGCCTCAGTGTGGATCCCAAGTGAAGTTTGTGCTTGTTATTTAAATTAGTGTTTTTGAGCTTGTTATGTAAAGTGGCATTTGAGCTCTCTCAGCCTAGTGCTCTGCAAGGTGACTGACTTGCACAAGGACTCCATGGAGCTCTTTTCAATTTACCTTCAATATCCCTCAAGCCTTAAAAAAATCAGTTTCCCTATAACAAGACTTTAGCCTTTAACATGCAAAGCTCACAAGCCCTTAGTCTTCAAAAGGTCAATTTAACAGGAACAAGAAGAAAACCCACAAGGCAAACTTGTTTTCTTAAGTCTGTAGGTGAACTGCACAGTTAGTGGAAATTCTTGATTGTCCCCAAATCTGACATTGCAAGTTTGAACCTAAAAGAAGAAAAGGTTAGAGGTTGTTTAGCATCAATGGATACACTCGTATATGAGATTGAGGCATGTCATGACATCCTACATTACAGCAATGCCTAATGGGAATGATTTGAACTTTTTAACCATGAAAAGACTTGGAGGTCTCTTTTGGAGGAGAAAGGTGACAACCACACTCTATGGATACATGAAGGAGCGTGCTGGAAGACCTCCTGTGGGATTTTGACTGGGTTCACTTTGTGAGGTTTTGGGAAACTCTGGTCTCTAGTGAAATAGTTAATAGTAGTTTCCTTAGCATGTAACATTAATAGATCTCAATGCACCTCTTGAAGAAGGCAGTTTGCATGCCCTCTGTGACAGAGAGGTGGGCAAACAGGCTCCAGAGCTGAGGAGTGCCCAAGGTTATACAGCATGTAATGCCTGCTATATTCTCATTAAGTGGTCTCCTTGTCAGTCACCCTGTTTTAAAGTCTGGTGCTTATTGTAGTCATTACTTCTTGTTTGGTAAGTGCATTACACATTAAGTGTTCCTCAAACAAGATGCTCTGTCAGTGTGCTACACAGACTTGAAATACCAGCTAGAGTAATAGTAGTAACTGAATATGTTAATTCTCTCTAGTTGTCTGCTCAAAACTTACAAGTTAATATTTTTGCACTGAGTTTGTTGGCATTAGGCACTGTAATTCTGAGATAATATAAAAAAACCCAGGTCACTGTAATCTAAATGTTCAAATCTGAATATATATGCACCTTTAGACTACAGCTGTAGTACTTGCCATAGCATAATAATGGGAGTAGTAGCCAGCTCTGATTATACACCTAAGGTGCAAACTGGCTTCTTGTTGACTCTTACTCAATATGACATAGGTTTAAAGTAGTTTGAAGGAATGACTAATTAAAATACAATATGTAATATAATTAATAAAATACACCATTAATTCACCAAGGACAGTGGTGGCAAAACATGCTACTGCCTTTCTTTGGTGAGGAGAATTGGTCCGTGGGTTTAGGTAAAATGGTGGAATTAATTTCTCTATGTCCTACTAATGCAACTGATACATCTCGGGAGATTGTGTGGCTTAAGCTGAAGAATATCACAAGGATAATAAAGAAGGTAAGCTTCTAGCTAATGGGAAGCTAATGATAAGTCATAAACAGGGGGAATAATGAGGTTGCAGAGGAGATATTACTGGAAGGATTGACCTGGCATTAGGTATCAGTCAATATTGTCATTAATTATGTGACAGAAAATGAGAACGTGCTATTGAAATTGTTAATGATGTGAAGCTGGAAATCTTCATCAATACAGGAAATAAACATTAGGAGGATAAGAATTGCATTTAGGAGATCTTCTATTATGAGAAGCTTTTTTTTTTTGTCCATCCTAGAGTAAGTTTAGCAAAATGGCAGTCATATTCAGGATTTTTTGGTTTGCTGTTGTATCTGCAATTCATTGTAACGAGGTTCCAGAATCATAAATACCTAAAAGGTCTTTGGGTCTAGTATTTTTAAACACTAGGGTTTTTTAAAAGGTCACGATTGTAATGATCTCTGTGGATCTGTAACAACATGCTACCACTGTAAGAATTAGCACATACTTGCTGGGACCCAGGTACAGCACTAGTTGCACACTATAGCAGTGCGAGAGGCTGAGCAGCTAAAGAGCAGCTTACAGATTGTTTGGCTAAGCAGAACTATTTGGGATAGTTAGATTTGGTATCTTTACAGGCACATGACACATTTGAGATAATGCTAAGCAGTATAAAAGCCTCACCCAAAGTCTGCTGAGAGCTGTACAGTTCATTCCTGCTTACACTGATCCTAACCAGCAGATCGTCCTTCATCAAGAACAGTGAGCCAGCCCTCTGCTCTCATTTTTAGGATATGGGCCTAAGTAGGTGCAGGTCCAGATGACTGAATTCATGTAGGGAATCTCAACTGGAAAGCTCTTGCATTTTTCTATAGCTGTGCCAACAGGCAAAATAATACAGGCTGTGCAATAATTATTTTATAAAAATAATTATAAATTATAATGTCACAATGAAAACATCATTACAGGTTGAGTAACAAACCTGATGCAGATCAAGCATCATTCTCTGTCACATTCAGCTGTGAACACTTACCTGCCTGTGAACCATGCAAAGTCAGAGAGATAAATGCCTGGAGAAATATTAGGATAGAATTACAAGCTCACCTTCAAGAATTGTTATGTGTTTGTGTATTGTTGGAGTCTGAGCTTGAGGCCAGAGTTCATTAAAGTATTATCAGACTGCTGCAAGAAAAGGGAAGAAAATCACAGCTACTTGAACTTTCCCAGTGCTTTGAAAATTTTCTGCATTGTTCCTGACAAGTTTTAAGTTACAACATCAGCCATGTCTAATATGTTGAAAGGTTGGTAAGGGAACTAATAAAAGCTTGCTATTGATCAGACATGTGCCTTGTAATAAGAATCTGCAATAATTTGAGAAGCAATAATAGTTTCTGAGAGAATTGCCACATACATAATGCCAGTGATTTCTAGTATTTTCAGCTCCCTGTGGGAGGATGGACGTATATTACCGGAATTTGCTGCATAATGATTCACAAGAAAGGCAGTTCATACTCCCAAATCAATTCTTAGCTGTCTTTTTAGGATCAACACTACATGTGATTAAACTTCACAGTAGATACAAGTGTATGCTACTCCTACTCTAAAAAAATATTGTAAAAGCGCTTTAATAATATTTGCTCATGGTTTTATTCTTTCTCCTTCATACTCCCTTTAATATTTATTCTTTCCTCTTTATGTTAAACATATGTCTTACTCAGTTAATGAAATTTAGGTCTAGCTCCTGAAAGAGAAATGGGTGCACCTTATTTTACTGAGTGGCTGAGTAGAGCTATACCAATTTACAGGTTAATGTTCTGCTCTCACATGGGACAAATCTGGAATAAACCAGCTTAAAATGATGAAGTTAATATCTTTTTACACTGGGATAACAAAGAAGGACTTGGATTCAATAACTGCTGATAGCCAGCCTGTAAATGAAATGGGGAGGGCAATGTGCACTTTGTCAGCAGTGCACGAGTGACAGTTACTTCAGCTAAATGCAGATCACAGATACCACTCACTGCCAAAGAAACCACCATCCCACATTGCACGATCTGTTTCTCTCACAAGAGTCCTCTATTCAACAGATTTAGATTTCTATGTGAACCTGTAAACCTGCAAATGATGAAGAAATAAAACAAAAATAGATAAGCTGTAAACTTAAGTATAAGATTGACTAGGCTTGCACTGGCAGTGCTGATAAAAAGCCCATGTCTAAAATGAAGCCAGTATATTAAATTAATGATCCAAATACCACACAGCAGTAGCAATGTATTTTAGTTACGGTATTTTTGATTGGCTGAATAAAATAGCTTATTTACTTGTAAATACTTTAATAGAAGCAAAACAATTCTAAGTGACTTATATAATGATATTTCTTAAGAAATGATGGGATATTCACTTCTAAATCTATTCATGGAGAAAAATTAATACAAGTATGGCAAGAATGGGTACATTTACCAGCCAGATGACAGAAAGAGATCCTAATAGAATAAGCAATATTCATAAAATTTTCCTCTTCAGAAATATTCCTGAAATGTATTATCTGTGGTGTTTTTCCTATTATTGATATTTTTGTGGCTGATACATAGACAAAATTGCTACTCTTAACTTTCTGTGTGACATATAACGCATTGTTTCAAACTGACATCCTAGCCTTGACTGATGTATTCCCCTGTGTATTACATTCACTTGTTTATTGTACATTTAACTCACTTACCTGTATGGTATTTCCTTTGGCCACATTGTATTTTGTCAAGTAGAAATCACATTTTAATAGCTCTGGTAGAACTTGAGAATGATACATATACATATAAATATAAATATAAAAGGCTTTAAATTAAAAGTTTAACTGAGTAATTCAGATAGTTCTTTACCAGACAATACTCTGACCCTCAAATGACCGTTTCTTCACAACTTAATAACCAAATAAATACATTAGAGTGCATAATATTTATTTTGGTTTGCTCAGTGCTTTTGCATAGTTGCAGTCTCCACCTGTCAAAACCCGTGAGCCAGGCAATACGCACAAACTCCCAGGATTTTCACTGAATGCAGGATAATGCTGTTTAACACAGTGTACAGTGAAGGAGCTGGTGAGCTACTCCAGTCAGTTCAGCACAGCCTGGAAAAGTATTCCGCAAATCTGTCTTTCCCTGTCCACAGAGCTTACAAACCTAAAACTGGATTTGCTGTGGGGTGAAGAATCTTGCAATTGCCCCCGCAACATGGCTTGGGTGCTCTGAGGGATCTGTGTTTAGATTAGGAGACACTCGGAAATTATTTTAGTTCTTTGACAAGTACCAGGAGATGGAGCTCCAGACTGCACAGCATAATTTCTTGGTGCTGGAACAATGAAATATGTTATTTCTGCACAGTTAAATGCTTCTTTCTTTTTAGCTCATCATTTACAGGATTTCTTTGAATCATCTCTCTACTTAGGGGAATTAAATGCTCCTTCTTTGAAGCACTGTATTAACCCCAGGGAGCAATTGCTAATGTTTTTCTTCATGGATTTACGGCCTGAAGTTAAAGAAAAAAAGTCTGACTAGGGAGAAATCAGAACAGACATCGATTTAAAATAGTTTTTGGGGATTATTCTGGTAGTATACAGTAACTATCATCTATCATCTATCTAAATCTATCATCTTCACAGACTTTTATGAGCATATGAAAATGTTCAAAAAGTAAAATTCCTTTGAAAATACCTTGCAAGACACATTATCAGATGCATCCCTACTAAATCCCTTTACAAAGGGAAGAACACACAAAATTCTTTATGTAAAAGCATAATAGAAAGGGGAAAAGGAACAACATGAAAGTTCTCCATGATATAACCTGAATTTCCTTCGCTAGCATTTCAAATATGCCCAATTTGGGGGATTCTAATAATTTTAAGTCATATTTAAGCACTTATGTGAAAAAAAAACACACCAAAACCCACCACTGCTTTGTATAAAGCAGTGAACTTTCTTTGGAGCTGTCTGACAAATGACAAGCTATGGATGTCTAACCAGAAAACTGCTCTCATATGTGGCCTGAGAACAACATTTTAATAAATCCCTCAAAAAATGAACACTTCATGAAAAAAAAATAGTTGAGTTCTGGTTTAGCCTCCCACCTCATGAGAAGCCTGAAACAGCAATTAACCTTGTTTTTAACTGGTATACAAAGTGTATGCACATGCTCTGATCTCTAATAAGATTTTTGATACCCATCAGGAAGATTGTGTCCAACATCCCAGAGTTGCAAGTTTCTCAGAGAGTGTTGCTGTAAACGTTTTCCCAGTAAAACAGTTCTATGTCAAGAATAAAACTTTTAAAGGCTACAAAGAAGCTTAAGAACATAATTCATGCTGACTTCTACTTTTTGTGTACCTGTGAATATCTTTTCATTAGATAACAGTAATTTAAACTGATTTTTTCCCCCTCTGTGCTTTGCAAGATTAGAATATACAGTAAAAAACAGATCTTGTATTTATGCTATTGTGCTTCAAAACTGTGATATTAGTTCTTTTACAAAGGGAATACAGAAGAGTTTTATGCTAGTTATAAATGTTTGACATAGGAAATATGTGAAAGACCAATTATGGGCTGATCAGAAATATCTCTTGACATTTTTAGAGTGCACTCTGAAAAGGGTTCACCTATTTAATTATGACTTTTTCAAATAGGGTTCTCTAACTCAATGGGAGTCACTGCACTTACTGTTGTAAGGAAAGATAAGATTTTTATGATGGGAAAAGGGAAAAGAACATGTCTTCAGGCTGACATGGTTATCAGTTTTTAGATCAATTACTCTTATGCAAGTTTTTTCCACTGGTAGCAAGATATTAAGATATTTACAACCAACATATATCACATTGAATGGATTGTATGAAGGAATAAGGAAAAATGATAATATACTCAACATACAGACTATAGAGCTTTTTTTAAGAGTCTAAAATAGGATAGCTATTAAATAACATCTCAGACTGGCTCACCAAGGATTACAGTATGAAGTCCTGCTGTAAGTTTAATATTTCTTTTTCATACATTTTAATTGGACTTCATTTTCCTAAAACCACTCCACTGTGCTTCTACTCAAACAACTTCGAATTACAAAAGACCAAATAAAGCATTGTTTTCCTCATTTGTGGAATTCAGGGATTTAACTGGCCATTTCAGCTCCTGGAATCGTGAGAAGGAGCTTTATTGTGAATATCACAGGTTGTCATCACATGCTTGTTACCATAGCACACCCTGACGTTACCATAGCAGTGCATAATGAGTGAACGTACCCAGATTACTGGAAGTAACTGCCCAAGGCTGCAAACAAAATGAGATGGAACTACAGGAAAACTCACTCTATCTAGGTAATTAATTCAGAGCCCTGCCTGTGGTCTCACACTAATGTAGGTACCACTTCTGTGTATTCATCTTCTTTTGCTGCTGGGTCCTTGCACCTGTGAAGAACTTGGCTTCCTCTTTACACCAAATTAAGAAACCGGGCTCAGGAAATGCCCCAGTCAGAGAATCTTACTCAAATGTGTGCAGATTCCAAAATTTTATTCTTTTGTGAGTAAGCGGTCCAAGAAAGATGACTAGTTCCAGTTCTGGCTATTAAGAGCTGGTCAAATAAACAAAGCACTGCCATAATTACTCTACTTCAGATACACTATGCAGTCATCAGCAGACGAAGCCTCTTCTGGTATGCAGAATTGTAAATGCTCTGCATGCGAGACAAATCTCTGTATCAAAATACAGCTAACAATGCAAAATGATGGGAGTTCCTGTTTCAGTGTGATAACAGGATCACAGAAAACGCTCTTGTTACTTCTAGAGAAGAGGGTGTGTATTTATAGAATATGCCTGGTAGCATATTGAAAAGTAGTTAGCATTGTAACTCCCTGTTTTTAATCACTTAAAACTTTATGAAACGTGTCCCTTTTGTGTTGCAATTTTCATCCTGGATTTATGCCGATGTCAGCATTTTAAAATATGAAGAAAGATTCTTCCATATTCTCAAGAAGAGAAGACTGAAAATACACGCTTAGAGGAGTGATTGCTCCATGCAGTTCTGTGCTCCAAAATTCTGTTTGAGTGCTGCAGTTTGCAAAGGACTGGACCTTGCCAAGTTCCACAACTTTGTCCCAGGAGACACTGTTTTTAACACATATTTGGTAATATGCATAAAAAATAACACATACTGAATGAGCTTATGCTCAGGGAATTAATACAGAAGTTTTCTTTTCCCCACATGCCCCACAGGAAGGTTTGTTGACTAAGGAAGGACAGACAAATTTTGTTAGAAAGATCTATGTTCAAGCTCCCATTTCTCTTTTAATTAGCACTAACAGTCGCCCCACATATTGATAGTCTTAGTTGCTTATGTCTTATTAGATACATCAGGTGCAGGATGCAGGATACATCAACACTTGAAAAAACAGGCAAATTTTTTTATCTGTGCAATGCTCCCACACGTACTTCAACACTGTCCCAATTTAGAACAGAAAGAAAGAAAAGATTTTTAATGTGATCACAGTTTTAATAAATATCTGCAAAGTTTAGATTTTTTTTATGTGTCTGCAGTCATAAATATGTTTGTTAAGTGTGCAGTTTTTAAAGGTCAAGTAGGGCTCTTTAAATTTCTTGTAATTACAATCTTTATCCTGCAAGGACATTAATGTTTGGTTACCCTTAGAGTTAAGCCTTTTTGTGAAATATAGCAATATAAAAAATCCCCCAAATGTCTAAAGATATAGTTTAACGCATGGGCAAAGGAGATGTTTTGCCTACCAAGCTGATAGAACACAAGTTCATCCTTTTTTTAATTGTTGTAAACATTAAAAAGAAATTACTTTAGCTTTAGACACATACCCTTTCTTGTGAAAGTGCACAGAAAGAACCTGGGATATTTCGTTCTACCATCTTCCATCTTTAAACACTCAGCAAAGGTTAAGGCTGCAGTTTCACAGACAGTTTAAGTGAGCTGCTAAGGTCTTCTCTGCTTACTCTTCCTCTTCACCTCCAGAATCTGTGCCACCCAAAGAAATCCAGGAAATGCTCTGTCTGAGAAAAGAAAATAAAAACTTTTATATGGGCTACTCTCCTCAGTCTGATCTGGTTTTAGGCCCTCGGCTCTGCTGATTCATAACTTATTGTTCTGAGCCCAGTTCCTCTTCAGTGAATTTGCTCCAATCCGTATCAGAAATGGAAGAGAGAAGTGCTGTAACTCCAAAACCATTATTTCTGTCCTGTGGATTGGTACATGAAAATGTACCAATGAATCAGTGGTGTCTACAGATTCCCTATTATGCTGGGAGCTGTACAAATAAAAACATGTATATAAAGGAGTCATAATCTTGGCTAATTATAAAATACAACAAGTAGAAAAAACATATTGAATTGCAGTAACTTTAGCTTGATTTTGCACAGAAAACTGATGGTGTACTGGTACGCTTACAAAGGCAAATCCATCAGTACTTTGTGTTCAGGAATAGGAAAGCAAAGCTTTGTTCACTCAAGGATGATTAATAATTTAGGAACTAGTTTCCATTTTCAAAAATTTTAGGCAGCTCACAGTCAAAAAGTGGCCAGATGCATAAATATGTGGTAATTCAGAAAAGGTGCTTTTAACAGCCTCAGAGCAGATCAGGCCCTGACCTTCAGCAGACATGGATGAGTCAACAATTTTCCTACATTTCAGAGTACCTCACACAGAGATGCTGTCTGCATTGCAGGTTATTTTTTAAAAATCTTTTACTTAGTTTTCAAAATAACTTTTTGGTTAAGCTCAGTTGCTGAAGTTGTATATTAAAGGGACCTGATTCCCTGTGCAGCTGACTGCATCTCCTAGACTGTCCTGGCAGTTTAAACACTGGGCCCCTTCACCTGAGCCTGAGACTTGCCTGATATCTAGCACTTTACAAAGCCAATAAATGCCACAAACAGAGAAAATATTTTTCCTTCTCTTGATCTTGTCTCATTGATATTGATTATGGCTTCAGATAGTTTTCCTCTCCTTTGCCTCTGCAGGTACCTCCTAATGATCTTCCCCATGTAGGATTGGTACACTTAGCCCAAGAGAACCGGAGTCCTTTTGAGCCCATAGTACAGCTTTTCGCTTGGATAAACCAACTTTCAAGAGAAGCAAAACCCAGTTCCTCATCCTAATAAATGGTGTGAGTGGAAACCTGGCCAAATTCTGAGAGCAAAAACTCTGAGCTAAATAGTGGGTCCAAAAGGCCACTTGTTCCATAACCTATTGCCAGTATTCAGACAAAGAAAGACTTCTCTGGGAACATCAGAAAACTCTTAAGTCAGAACAACAGAGCCTCAGAAACTAGTATTTCCTGTAAATTATACAGCATATCCCTAATGATAGGAAATACAAATCTGTGGAATTAAATTACAATGCTCAGGAAGATTACAAGTGAGCTCTTTCAGATTGATTTTAGCCAGAGGTCAAGCCAAAGGCTAAACTTGTTTCTACTGAGCAAGAGGCCATGTGCATAAGGCTCACATCTGAAGTGTCTAATTACTGTGGTTAGATTAGATTGAACACTGGACTTGGTGTGTGCTGGCTTTCTCTGCCAGCAGTGCTGGTGTTGAGTTATCTCTTCTAAAATCTCTTTACAGTTATTGATCAGGATTCTTTCAAGAACCTTTCAGGAAGCACTCGAGGATACATAGATAAGTAGCAAAAAAAACACAAAAAGGAACCTGATGTGGGTGTGCATCTTCCATTCAGTCGGCTAAATCCTGATCCAAGTATTCAATTTGGATAGTAGTTCATTATACTACTGAAAGTAGTGGCTATTGAAATAGGGAGCTTCTGAAATGACTGAGAGTTGAACTCAGTAACTGTATCTTCACACATCTTCAGCGGGTTTTAGCTAATATACACTTTTCTGTAAACTTTTCTGTTGCTTTGTGGTGTTATTATTTGATATACCATTAAGTAATTGCCTGATGGTTCTGCTTAAGTAGGAAATTTGACCTTTTTCTTGCTACTATCAGTAAATTATGCCCAGTTGAACTCTAAAAGCTTCAACCTTTTATTTTTCTCTAATGAGTAAGCTATTTACTTCATTATAATGATGGTATGCTTACAGAAGCAGAGTCTGCACATGGAAGTAAAATGGTATGTGAATGATTATAATGGAACTCCAAAATATCCCTCTTAAATGAATGAATTTATTTTTATTCCTTCAATTATGTGTGCAAGACAGGAGGTTAAATATTGTCAGGTTGACACTGCCTTTATATGTAAGAGTATAAGACATTACAGAGACCCTTACAATGGTGATATTTGCTTCCAAACAGTGATAGTGGTTTACTATTCATATAACCATTGTGCCAAATGACTTGCTTTCTAGACCCAAGTCATGCTTCCAGCACTATGCTCTGTTACTCTGTGGTAATTCTAGCTATCTTAGTGGAAGGCACTGGACTTGGATGAGAAAAAAATTGCAGGTTTGAGGTCTTTCCAAGGACTGATAGAGTTTTATTTTACTGACGAGATTCAATTCTGAGTTAAAAACTTCTGTATAAAGTGTGATGATGCCACTTGTCAAATAAAATTTCACATTCTAATAATTCTAGGAAATCAACCTGACTTTAAAGAACAGAGAGGTTTTTCTTCCCCAGCTCCATGTTCTCTGGAGGCTATTTCTTGACAGGTTCAGTATGATGGCTTCCAGTTGTTCAAAAGTAAGTCTCCTGCTATTGTTGTACATGGCTAATTGCATTTTATAAAAATGGTTTGCACGTGATTTGTGAAGGAGGTATGCATTATAGGTTGCACTTCGTGCTCCTTTCCAAATTCATTTATCTCACATAAATGTATTTTAAAAGTCAAGAACTAAAAAATATAACTAGGAGTAGTTTTCAGAAGTCTATTACTACAAGTTCTGCTAAGGGAAATGAACAAAGTAAAATTCAAATGCTTCTTCATTGTCAACAGGTTCCATTGATCCAATTATAACTTCTTTACCCATTGTTACAGAAGAGTGATTTAGAGGCAACTGTCCAGACTGATCTGAGAAGAAATGCATTAAAACATGTATGTTATTACAGTATACACCTAATGCATTAAAGTAATGAGAGCAGCCTGACAGAAACTCCCAAAATCAGACTTTCATAGGGAAGGTTGAAATGCCATTTTTAACACACCCAGCAGAGAGATTACAGCTTTTGTGGAAGACGAAATTACATGCTTTTTTGAGACTCCCTAATAAAGAATCACTCAGGCATATTGTAATGGTTTCAAAATTATATGGTGTTTTAATCCCTTGCATTTGTCTTTGTATTATGTAAGTTAGATTTCTATCAACATTTCAACACCCTGTCTTCATCAAATTATTATATTTTCATTACTTCTTCTTTTTCACTTATTTCTTTAAATAGCAGTATTTATTATAAACTGCCTCAGTTCTAGAGATCCTTCTTGTTCTCTCTTTTGGGAAACTAGTGGGATTTTTGTTTCAGCTTTGGTTCTAGATCAACAGTGAAGCATCTTTAGGTACATTATCAAAGAACTTTGAAAATTAGCTCTTAAAAACTAGTCAGCCCCTGTTGGCAACTGTCCAAAATCTTAATTACTCCCAGTGGTGATGGAAGGTGTAGATTGTCAGGAAATCTCTGACCAGCACAACTCCATCCTCATTTGTAGTTGTTGATTGACTTGTTGAAAATTCATCTGTATATCATACTAATTATTAACTTGATGGGAAAAAAACTCGGTTTTGCAGTTTTATATATTTTAAAAACTGTAGTAAAACAACTGATACCAATTGATCACTCAACATGTTCTCTGAAGCCAGGCTGACTTGTATCTCAGTTTTATAACACCTAATGCAGTTGGAAATAGAGAAGGTGAGGTGAGAAGTGAAAATGGCCACAGACCCTCACTGGTAGTAATACTAATGTGCAAGTAGAGCTCCCAGTACAACAGTTTTCAAATAGAAATGACTAATTCTTCTCTAACTACAAGAACAAACCAATGATAAATCAGCCCCTGGACCAATGACTTCATTCAAAACTTCTCAGATTTTCCTCTCAGAAGAACGGTCTCCAGCTATGGACCCCATGATAAGTCTGGCAATTGCAGCAGGATTACTATTCAGTACTCAACACAAATAGTTCTACCTCTTGGTGAACAAGAAGTTTTTACTGTGAAAGCAATGGTGAGGGATAAGATGGAGGTATATAAATTTAGATAAATACAGTGGATGAATTGAGAGATATGGGTATTAAATATCGAGGAAAATCTAAATATTTACATTTTTCTCTAATGCATTTTTTTATGCTCATAACCCTTTGCATTGTACTATATTTATTCTCTGAACTAAGAATTTCTGTGTGTGAGAGTAAATATGAAGGATAAGGTGAAAGTATAATAAATAAAGTAGATGAGCTGAAAGATATGAGTATTAAACATCAAGGACAGAGCAAAGCATTTATATTTGGCACTAAATCCTTTTTTATACTAATTCTATTTCACTATTTTCTTATTCCATTTCCTTATTCTATCTATTGGTAAACCATACAGGTGGCGAATTGTCAATGAATGTCTGAAAAGGTAGAAAAACTATAAAACAAGTAAAACCAATTTTTATAAATGAACAGATAAGTGAAAAAAAAATATTTTGAGAGGAGATTGGTTCCAGGATCATCTTGTGTAATTTTTCTGGTGTAGGCACAAGTGGGGCTCAGCTCTGATCTGGGGTATGTTATCTACACAGGAGGTCTAAGCTGTAAGTTTAAGAGGTACTAACCCCTTCCCATTTGCGCTTTTAGTAAATAGCAACCTCAATAAAAGATAACATCATTGTGCAACTTCAAAAAAGTGCAAGTTATCACTTTTTCCCTGATTCCTTGCAGACTGAGACAAATGAAGGTTTGGTTGAGTTCTTTGTCTATTACAGCATCTTGTCTGTGAGAGCTGGCCTGGAACTTTTGCCATTATCACTGAAACACATCATGTGGTAGTTCTGCAACACAGTTATTTCTGCCTAATAGGCTGATCAGAGATGGCAGTCATTGCTTCCCAGGGAAGGTGGTACTTTCTAGGAGAAATAGCCTTATGTACATTAGAGGCTGCATCTATATTTCCATGGTAGCACAGATTTCAAACACATTCTCCTGGTGGCCCATAAAAATAGCCCATTCTTTGGCTCATGTTCTAGATGAGAGAGGCTCCAGACAGCAAAGCTTGGGTTCAGGATTTTATGCTCTCCTCCGAGAGAGGGTGAAACTGTGTTGCACAATCTGTCACTGAAAACTTGAGCTTTGTCTCACACGTGTTTACCAAACACAGTATCAATGCAGAAATTCTTGGGAAAAAAATCACACTCAGCAAGAGTTCAGGTGTGGTTCAGGATGACGTATTTGAATTTTAAAAGGCATTCTTAATCCTAATTAACTGAGGAAGTTTTGTTGTGTGTCCCCAAACCAAGACACATTGCTGCTAAAAATTGCTTAGTTCTTGAGGACTGGTTCAGCATATGAGCAACATGGACTATGAAGGACTATAGTTCAAAATAACTGCTGATGAAGAAACTTCTGTGGGAAACTTGCCAGGCTTATAAAAGGAAAAGATACCATAGCAGAATATAAAACCAGATAAATAATAAATTGCAACTTCGTCCGGAGCTGTGGAGTGTGCTAGTATTTACGGTTTTGAAAGGTTTTATGGAGAAAATATTTTATTTTTTATGTTGTGAAATATATAGCAACATAAAAATGTAATGGTTGGCTTAACCTATAAAGAGTTTTCTAATCAGTAAGTTTCTGACAGAAGGTGGAATTTGTATCTCAGTGCCAAATTTATTTATTTTTTTTCTTTTCCTTTTAATTTTCGAAGTTCAGGATGCCTTGAAGTTGCCTGACGTTATAGGATAAATTTTCAAAGCTCCATGCAGGAGAGATGCCAACATGAAAAACATCAAGCAAACACTGAGTTATGTTTGTGCATCTCCTGTGTTGTGTTTTGATAATTTCTCCCATATATCTGCATAAAGATGGGGTTTGCAAGCACAGTGAAATTATAGATTGAGCCAGTTATTTTCCTGCTTCCGTGTTATGTGGAAATTAATAAAGTAATTAAATGTTACATTTACTGTTCATTGAATTACTTGGTTGTTTGGTAATTATTAGCATGATTACAAAGTGACATAAACAACCGTGTGGCTCAAATGTGCAATTATGTTCAATATATGCTGAGCTGACAAACACGGAACATATTTCGCTGATTTTGCAGGCAATTAATAAGTGCTCATGCAAAGCAACTTGTACTAAGAGCTGTAAATAATGCAACAGAGTCCATTTTTTGTTCAGCTTGCACTTGTACTGAAGCATGCAGCTAGTGAACTCAGAGACAATTTAACTTGTTCATTGCTAAATGCAATTTAAGTGGACAATAAAGGCAGTTCTCATTGGTTGCTGTCTTGCTGTTCTGTCTCTCCTGCTGGGACACTTGTATATAATGTCACACTGTACTAAGAAAGTGTTAATATTGGATTACTGAGGATTTAAAAGATTTATGTAATTCTGGCACTTGGTCTTGATTTCCCTTGTAATATAGCCATGAAGTTTTCTATATCTGCACATGGAAGCATTCATGTTATTCTTTCCTATTTTCTGGTCTGTTTACTGTAAAATAGGACTACACGTGACTGACATTACTGTCTGCTTGCACTGATTGTAGGAGAGTGTGTTTTGCCATTTCCTGAAATAATTTTTGAAAAGACAGCAGTTGCTCATCAAAAATGAACGAAGTCATGACTCACAAGGTTGAATCACAGCTAACCCATAACCCAGAGCTATGTAGTGTTTTGTAAGAGAGGTCAGCCACAACTAAACACTTTTATACTGGACATCTGGTGGGTTATGTCTTTGCAAGGAACAAATAAACACTCGTACATCTTCTTTAATGTATCTGACTGTGAATACTGAGACTGTCTCAGCTCTGCTCTATCTTTAACTGCACTGGTTTTAAGCTTGATATTGCTAGCTGCATGCATATTAAAGAGCTACTGTAGGTAGCAAGGATGTCAGTAGCACACATAGTCTTCTTCTCTAGTCACTTGAATTATGCAGAGCAGAACAATCTGTCCTGATACTTCACTCTTTCTCCTTCTTTTCCTTTTTCTTCCTACATCCATTCTACACTGTGCTGAAATTTTATGCTTCTTCTTGCAGTCAAGTGTTGGGCAGTTTAAGGCTGTGTATAATCCATTCATATGTCTCGACACACTAGTTATTCCAAGTAGGCTGGTGGAGAGATAGTAAAAGTGGCATAAAACTAGGACTGTACGTGTGTGTTACAGACATTTTCTTCCTAAAAACCCTGGAACTTGTGGGATTGTTTGACCTTGAAGCAAAATCTTCCACCACTGCCACAGCACAGTAAGTTTGCTTCACTCTAGGCTGATGAATTCAGCCATATTTTCTGCATTGGCTCAGGATTGCCTATACATCTTGCACATTTTGCTGCTACTGCAGGTCCAGGTGCTACTGTGGATTTTGGTGTCACCAGTTACTGGACTTTGTTTGGTCCCTTCATCACTTTGCGTTATTTCCTGAAGAACTTGAGAAGACTGATTTATGACAGCATTTGGCTTATGCAGAGAAACAAAGGAGGAGGAAGAAAGGGAGGAAGAAGCTTGGTTATGTGTCCCAGATAGCTCTCTATGTGAAAAGAGTCCTTGCAATTTCAGGAAAGACACTTCAATCCCGAGACTTCCTTGTTAGTGTGAATGAAACCACAATCTGTAAACTACCAGTATTGCTCTGCTCTGCTGTGCTGCAAAGGCAGGGTGACCCTCAGGCCTGTGTTGTATGGCACAAAACCCTCAGCTGCAGGATAAACACAGCCAGCTCAGTGTAACAGAGGAATCTGTGGAAGGTCCCACTGAGATCCACAACTACCTCACCTGCACAGCCTGGCCTTTATCTAGGAGCACAGCAAGAAGTTGCCATGTGAACATCCTTGCTGTTTGACAGTGGAAAGGATGAATAGAGTTGTTTCCTGGTAAGGCAGTCACATAAGTTGAATGACAAAGGTTAGAATCTCTTCCGTGGACAGGGTCTGCATGGTGTGCTGCAAATAGATCTGAGGCCCCTTGGAGGTTAAACCTCTCATGGTTCCTACTATCTAAAGGAACATAAAATTATTTATGCTAATTTCTTCTCATAATGCTAGCTCTAATAAATAGCATTCTGATTTATCCTTCACAAAGCCTGGGAGACTTTCTTACTGCTGTCAAAACCGACTGACACCTCCCGGTGCAGAACGCCCTCCCACTGGGGGATCAAAAGCAAGAAAACGGTGTTCAAATGAGATAACTTGAATATCATATATAGTCTTGTATGAACTACTAATCTGCACCGTGACTTGGCATAATAAGCCCTAGGTTAAGGTGTTCCCTGTGTATTGTCAACTGCTACAAGTGAACAAGTATAATGGACCGAGCCAGATTTTATTGAGTCCTGATTCATTAAGAGGTAAAGAGGCAGATAGGTTGGAGCAAGGAAGTAGGATAAGCCATGCAGGGTATAATGCTCAAATTTAATGCCAGGAAGCAGCTTCTGTGAAGATGAAAAGACAACATTCATCCTGACGTTTTTCAGGCTTTCTTCAGATTTTTTATATAGTGGCAACCTGTGCTATTGGAGGCAGAAAATGGATGGTCTGAGTGGAAACACTTTAATAAAACCGGCTTCTGCTACTGCCCTGCTCTGCCCTGCTGGGTACACACAATGTGGTATTGTATTAAACCCTCATAAAGTGCTGCTGCCCTCCTAGCTTCGTGGCTTTTCCTGTGGGCTTGTAAAATGCTATGCACATTGGCAGTTTTTGAACAATACAGTCAAGGTATGTAAAGTAGTTTGCAGTCAAACAAGGAGACCAAGGCTGTGGACCAAATTAAAAAGAATCAGATTTGTCTCTGAATGCTGAGGGGAACAGAGGAGAAACTTGTGAAGAAAGAAAGTAGTGTTACATGAATACTAACCCAGTTTCTGGTTTTTTTCTAATTACCATGTTCTTGTTTGTAAAGTGCTTAGAAAAGCAGAAACAAAACTCTTTGTTTGTTCTTCTTTCACCCCTTGCCTTGCTTTATTTTCTCAACACTATGGTGTGACAGACAGAGACAGGGATGAAAAACCTCTGATCTAGCTGTTTCTCAAAAACAGCAACCACATCCAGTGCTTGAGACTTTACTCTCCAATTCTGATGTATGTATCAGGAAACGGGGTCATCGTATTTGTCTTGCTCACAGGCTAACTCTTTCAGCTTTTTGGTGATATTTGTGTGAATGCTTTCCTTAGCTCTTTTCTGCAGACCCCAACAAAGTAGTCCCTTGTACTCTTAGAAGTTCATACTGAAGATCAGTCCTGTAGACCTTTACCTGCCATCCTGGGCAAGATTTCCTTTCAAGTGGTCTCTATGTCTTTTTCCATTAGTGAGTTATTCCTCTGTTCATTTTACTGAGGTATTTGCAAACTTTGTGCCTGCTCAGTGGTCTGGCAGAAAAGTGGGGCTTAATGCATGCTCTGGTCACTGATCACATTTCTTTCTGGATGCCTTTTTAAAAAAAATGATGGTAAACAGATATAGAAAGTTCAGAGGATACAATTGCTGATGTTGTGATGATGTCACTTCGTGCTGCTGTTTTTTAGTAGACAAACCAACCCAGTGTCACCTTTAGATGGTTCTTTGATATAACAAACACTATCTTCCATTAATTTCTGTAGGAACAAAGTGCACTCAGTGTAATGGAGGTTTGGCATTGGAGTCAACGGGAATGATTTTTTTGACCTCAGTTTGCTCTGGACTGGGTCCATGGTGTCCAGCAGTGAATTTACGGTGCCATCTAAACCCTTTAGAGTATGCATGAGTCATCTCCACAGTACTAAGGCAATCTCAGTAAATAAGAAGAGACAGCTTCCTTCTCAACAGGTGAACCAAATCCCCAAAGTAAATTTTTTTTTTCCCCAAGGAAGCAAAAGGTTAATTTGAACTGCTCATGGTCTTCCATGAATCAAATGAAGTAATCCCACGCCTGAGGTTTAAAAGCATCCGTAAATTAGAAGGGTGTAGTGTGCAGATCAAAAAGAGGGTTATCAAAGATTAATAAAAAGAGAGAGACACAAGAGAGAGAGAGAGAGAGAGACTCTGCTAGAAATGCTCTCACAGCTCCAACTAACCTGGAGAGTATAATTCACCTACTTGGGGTCTAGTTAGCACACACTGTTCTGTAAAGCCCAGGGCAACAATACGAAAAACATCAGAAGGAAGATATAAGATAATTTAAGAATGTGGAAAATACAGTCCGTGAAAAACAAAATGGGGAATGAGTTGAATAGAGGAGAATACATGGAGAAAAAAGAGAAAAATCTAAGAAAAAACCTCTTGGCTATTTTATCCCATAGGAAGGTTATTTTTTTTCATTCCAGCTCTATTTGAAAGGCAAATTATATAATGAAAAGAAGTACCAGTGGAAAACCAGGATTTTTCTGGAAAAAGCGTTCATTAGATGGAATAAAAAACTGATTTTGCAGGAAAAAAAAAAAAAAAGCTGGTTATGCAAAGGGAAAAACCTTGTATCACAGAAGGAGCAGTGAAGACTCTGTGAAGCCAACCCATTTTGCATTCCCAAACAGTGATGGAAATTTCCCCAGGACGTATTAAATTGCTGTGCATATGCAGGAGACTGTTTATGTGTCCTAATTTTTAGCTAGTAACTAATGTCCTCTACACCCCCCTATGCTTAGTATTAAACTGTGTGAATTAGTTCATGCCATCCAGGGTACTGGACAGTGTTTAGGCGCTAGTGTGTAAGGCAAACAATAGTCTCCTCTCCCAATGGAGATGTTACAAAAGTCCCCAGACAGGCAAGGCTTTAATCTTGCAAGTTCTTGCATATGCTTTACTTGGTCCACTTGAGCAAAAGCCATGTTGTCTCTGATAAGATAGAATCTTTCGTAATGAAAAACCCACAATTCTGCTTTTGAAACATCGCATTTCAATTACTTTGCATGCCTGCCTCTGGTTAAAGTTTTATTGAAGTGAACAATCTTCAGGAGCTCATATTTTACACAACAATCTGTGTTGCCAAGCAGCAGTTGGAAGAGCAGAAGAGGGAGCAGAAAACCAAAAGACAATGTAAAAGCAATTTCAAAACACTGTAGAAAGGTGAGAGAAATCTCATACCTAACTTGTTTTTTTCATGGATAATTATTTATGATTGAAAAGTGTGGGGAGAAAACATTAACATCTGATTTGGACCAAGCAGATCCTAATGTACATCTCACAGTGGCTGTACCAGCGCCGACCTGCCAAGGCTGCAGCTGCATGAGGGTCCTGGACAGATCAGGGGAGTGTCAGTGGCACTCAGCTCTCAGCTGCTGTGTGTAACCCCCTGCCCAGGTGGAGCAGTTGTGTGCTAAACTTGGAATCTCTATATTCCATTTCACCACAAATGGCAGCAGACCAGTTTTATGGGAGAGGGAATAGATGGCATGAGGAACAAAACACACTGCAAAGATCTGCATATTTCATGGGATCTCATTTTCAGTGCAAGTCCCAGTACATAATGATGTATCGTCCTTCTGAGACCTGGACTGTAATATGAGAGAGCACATGATCTTAGATTGTTTTATCACACACAGCAAATGCTTTTTCAAGGGTTTAGTGATAGCAAGCAGATAAAGGCCGTGAAGAGTGTTGTCTGTAAGCCCTCACTGCTGGTACCCAGCAGCAGCAGGGTACTGTGGTCCATCAGTACCTGCAACACTGAAAGACTCTGGCCCATTTTCCCCTTTTATTCCAGCTTAGCTGAGCTCTACTGGTTTGTCTGCTCCTCTGGCATCAGAGCCTGTCTGCCTATCTCCTATTATCCGAAAAAGTAGATGGACATTATTTTAAATGCTATGCAGAATCTCTGTGTGTGTAGCCTACCCTAAACACTGTCTGCACATAAGGTGCAAGCCAGTCAATCACCTGGTTCTGGATGTTTATTAGTGGGACATTAGTCCCCTTAAGGCTGACGTTTTTGGACAAGTTTGAAAAGGATGCATTCAAATCAGCAAATCTCCAGCCTGGTAGTTTTGCTTTATTTTCAGTTGATCTTGTAATTTATCACAGATTTAAACAATCCTCCTTGCCCATCACTGGAAGTTCTGTCAGTGACCAGGAAAAGGATGGTTTCTCCATACTTCAAATCTATTAGTAAAGATTGTGATCTGTTACCTGTGCAAATGGTAATGAAGTGTCCTCTTGTCTAGATGAACATTGGCCTGGATCCTGAAAGGAGAGTTATTCTTGCCTCAGACTGTTTAGGCACCGTTGTTTGTTGTTGAACTTGCCTGCAAACTGCTGGAAAACCTGGACTGATTAGTACAACAATCACAATTGAAGTCATGTTGGTGAGTCATCAAGTAACAACATTAGTGAATATGTTCAGATTTTTTCCCTCTAATATGATGCTAACTTATTGCTGAAGCATCATATTTGATTGCTTTATGTGCCAATAATTGAAAACAGTGATTTGAATAAGGGACCCAGTGGCTCAATTACAAAACTCTATTAGTAACCAGGGAAAATATAAATATAATGCAGCACAATGGAGATAACAGGTAATTAACTTTTAAAAGTGTACCAGAATCTGTCATTCAGTTTTCAAAAATATGGTGAATAACAAATCAAAACATTTGTCCCACATTATTGCTATCAATTCAATTAAAACCTAAAACAACTTTCTTTTCATCATGGCTATTCTGAAGGCTTTGAAAGCTGCTGTATTTCACCATTCCCATTCATGTTCTTCAGCTTCTAGAAATTCTTTCATTTCAGAAATCAGCCAAAAACTGGAATATAAACCACTATCAACTTTTTATTTCAAGAAAAAGTAGTTTCAAAGTTTTATATCTACATTAATCACCAGCTGTCAGTTAAATTGCTAAATAGGCTAACTCTAAAAACACCAATATTTCACTGCTGGCATTTTGAATCTGTAGTTAAATCACCCTTCATTCATTCTATAAGCCAACAAATATTATTCCTATTTTCTGCAGTGAAGTCATGTTCCTGATTGCATCTGAGTCTGCACTAAAGTTATGTCCAGCATGGACAGCCCAGGTAGGTGTCAGCACAGGAAAAAATTCTTGCTGTATTTTGGATATGGTATAATAGCAAGATTCCACCTGCTGGAAAATATCTATCAGTGCAGCAACGGTTCTGTTTATTTGTAGCCCAGGTTTTTCGTTGTTCCTAAGCTTTTATTGATTTTTCTTTTTTCACTGTTGTGTTTTGATGCAGACCTCAATACGCATCTGGAGAGGTATTTGTTATTTATACTGCATGTGATTGCCAATCTAATCATAAAACTTCAGTCATCCAGCCGGGGAGCAGAAACAGCCTCTCACAAGCTTGACTTCCATTTATACAATGTGTTCCATGCATAGATAAAGCCAGGACCCTCTAAATGGGCACAGACTGGATTATGCCTCGAAAGAACTTTGTATTCCTATAGAAGATGTTTAAGCCATAAGCAGCAGAGTTGCAAGGGGATTGCCCTCCAAAACAGACCCCTCAGTCCATTCCACTTCCCTCACACCTAATTTTGCCAGCTGGCTTGTCCAACAAATGCTTCTCATACAGCTTTTCTCCTGAAGGTGGGTGTGGAATGAGAAAGGCATCTGCCAGTGTAGGGGTTCTGTGACATTTTTTTGCAAAGGTAAAGAAGCCAGTGTCTGGCAATGACATGCTCAGTATGGAGGGCTGGGATAATACATCAGAGGGAATGTTAATATCATAAGAGCAGAAATGACCCTGGCATGCAATAGAATCTTGACCTCTTTTAAAATGTGACTTTTACGGTCACATATTTAAACAATGTGTATTTGATGTGAGACTGCTTCTTAAAGATCTCATTTTACCTAAGATTTTGACTACATGCCATTGAAATTTTGGTTCTAAGGTGCCTAATACTGTTTGAAAGTTATATAAGTACCCTTGAGATTTTTAGTCCACAAATCATGGTAGTTTGCAAACCAAATTCTCATCTTTGGAAGTATTAATGGGGTCTTTTGCACAGGGAGTGCTTATTTTTGTTGCAGTTGTGATAACAATGAAAGAGAAATTGAACAGGTTTCGTTCAGCATAGAGAAAAGCCTTGATTTGACATCATTAAATAGTTTCAATCAACAGGAACATTCAGCATCTTGCAGAATAATCTAATGTTTCCTAGTGCAAGTACTGATGAACAACAGCTCACAAATTTGGAGTGACACATCCTCACTCTGATTGTAATTGCCATCGACTACTTTTGAAAAGTGAAGGCCATCAGCCTATGTGTTTGCACACCTGCTAAAGAAACCCAGTCTCTCGACAATAGTCTGATTATTCAACTGCACAGCTGAAGCTCACTTTAACTAAGGATGGTTTAAATAGCTCATCATTCCACAAACTGGAATATCATTGGCTGTGTATTGCTCGGTAGGATAAGATTCACCTGTCTTCACTGACTGCCCTAATCCACTGTACTTACAACTGTAGGGATAATAGTAAGGATGTGCACATAATTTTCTAGTATGGAATAATTAAAAAGCGTAAAAGTGGAAAACCCTACAAAGAGGCAGGTGTTATTTTCACGAATGTAGCTAGAGTAGCTCTCCAGCTCTAGTTAATATACATTGCATGTTTTTGTGCACATTAATTCTCTATTTAATATATAGTGTCTAGGTTGATGACACTTTTTTCAATAAATAAACTAAGTACAAAGAGTTGTGCTGTTCTCCTATTCACCTTATGAACCCATATAAAATAGCAGGGGCCTGTGTTACTGAGTCAGCATTGGCTGTTAGAAGCGGCTGAAAACTTCATCTTACTTTGGTTGAAACAAAGATAAGGTTAAAGAGACAATTGCTCATGATCTTGGTCTAATGAAGGTTTTGGATGTAAAGACATGGAATGAAATCAAATCAGGTTTAAAGTTCAGGGAACAGCTATGTGAGGTAAGAGCACAGGGGTTATTTTCTTGGAATTAATTTGATAATAAATTTATGAAATTAATTTTTTAATTATTATTTTGAAGGCCTGAAAAGTTATCTTTGAATCCATGTTTGCACATTATTGTCAGCTACCTTAATTCAATGTTTAGACTTAAAGCCTATTTTTCATGATGAGCTGGAATAGAGTTCATTGCCCATCATTAATGACTATTCATTCTAAGAGTTAAAGCTTCCAGTTAGGAATTTGCTGTGGGCTGAATGTACAATCATTAAGGTTGAAAAAGACCTCCCAGATCAGCAAGTCCAGCCTTTGACCAAACATCACCTTGTCAACTAAATCATACCACTAAGTGCCACATCAAGCTATTTCTTGAACACTTCCAGAGATGGTGATTCCACCACTTCCCTGGTCAGCCTGTTCCAATGCCTGGCCACCCTTTCAGTGAAGAAATTCTTCCTGATATCTAAACTGAAACTCCCTTTGCGCAGTTTGAGGCCATTTCCTCTTGTTGTGTTGTTAGTTACCTGAGAGAAGACTGAAACTCCCCTTTCAGGTAGTTTCTAGAGAGTGATGAGGTCTAACACGAACATGAACTAAACCATAATATTCTGAAATCAATTGGAAAAAACCCCCATCAAACTCAAATAATCCCACCAGAACCAAAACACAATGCAGTACTTGAATCCTCAAAATGCTTTGTTTCTTTGTGTTTGTATTGTATCTGGATTGTATTTTGTCTCTCTTTATCTTTCTGCTGAATATTCTAAGTCAGCATAAAATATAGGGGGTTTTAAATAGTTGAAATAACAACTGCTTCTTGTAAGTTCAAAAACACTACCACTCAAAAATGGTAAGAGGTTTATATCTGTCTCTAGCAAAGATACTAGAAAGCAGTTCACAGTGGGTCAATACTTTGAGTAAGATTATGTAGAAATTGGTTATTTTATCCAACATAACCATTTTGTAGTCTGAAGTCTGATTCAAAGACTGTAACCTGGAAAGTTTGCAATGGCTGAGCATATACTACATGCTGGGTAACTGTTATTAATTCTTTTTGCCCTGGAAAAGAAAGGAAGGGTAAACAAATACTCATTCTATATTAATGAATCAATAGATCTCTTAGCTTCAGCTTGAAAGTATACCAACAATCTCGAGAGTTCAAAGACAATCTTCTGTAAATTGTATGAACATGACTTATCCCAAGGTGTTGTGCAGATGAAACGCTGAGTCTTACGTCCATAAATCTAGAGTTATCCCTTTGTTATCATTTGCTCTTTCAACAGGAATAATTTGTTACAAATTAAGTTCTAGCAAATTGCCTTGCTATCTTTGCTGTACAATGAGTTCTTCCAAACTATGTGCACATGTAGGTTTGGAAAGGTTTACAAAGATTGATGTGATGCATTAGATGTGCATCAATAAGCTGAGATTGCTACATGTGATTGTTTTATAACAATTATCACAGATATTTTAAAGGCAGCTTTTCTTTCTTTTGTGAAATGTGGGCTGGAAAAAGAAGCACCAGACTTTTAAGCAGACCTTATGATTATGACTAAATAGTCTTTCCAGAGATGTTTACGTTTCAGCTTGCATCTGTTAGTCTCAGAAGAAATTAGTCTTTCTGTGTTAAATTTTTTTTTTTTTTTTTTTTTTTTTTTTCCCCCCCTTACTCTCTGGTCCCCCACTTGTGTTTGCAACCTGTTTTAGGGAAGGGGTTCACCTCAAGCAGATGGGCCACACAGGCTTTCTGGGAGCCATCCTGTGTTTACCCTGTGCTGACGCCCTGTGGGCTTTCAAGTGATACTGCTCTCTTTCAGCTCCCAGTCATGCCCTGACAGAAATATTTAGTGTGCACATTTGTACCCTTTCTTCCAGAATACTTACTCACTTGTCACAAGACTGTCATACCCATCTCAAACAAAAATATATGCCCTCAGGAGTAGGATAATCTCCTGAGTGAGCCAGCCCAGGGTTTGAAAGGGTGAGTTATTCCCATGCTGACTCTGGCCACAGGATGTCAAACTTGCTTTAGCATTTGCAGGCAATGCAGATTCTTGTGTAGCACCAGCCTTCACTGAAGAGGCTTGTTTTGTCTGTTTATATCACCTTGCCAGCTTTAAAAGAAAAGATTTTGCTGTTGTCCTTTTTTTAATGGATTCTGATAGAGGTACATTGTCTCCCTGATCCTCCAAGCTGTTACAGTTTAGCTGAACCTTATGGTGCTGCTCCGGACCCTTCAAAGAGAATACCTGCTGCACTGGCCCAGGTACTGCTGGCCCCTCAGTTCTTCTGGAAATCAAATCTACACCCTTAACCTGACTGTTCAAAATCCATTGAGTTCAGGGTCCATTGAGTTCAGCAGGGCCAGGAGTAGGACTGAACATCTGCACATTCTGAAAGCAACAGTGATGCCTGTAGGGCTGCCTAGAATATCCCAACATTTTGAGTGACATTGATTTCCTGCTGTGTCTACATGTGAAACCTGAACCTCTACAGTAAGAAAGAGAGCATCATATTTATGCTATGCCTAGAAAGCAAGTCAGCCTGCTGGCTCCTTAAGATGCACATTACACTTATGTCTTGCTCTAGGAATTAATGAAACTTTGGGAATTATGATTGATAAGGAGTGATTTATGAATGTCCATCACAGTTAGTCATTTTGGTTATTGAGGAGGTTTCCAGGTTTTATGAATGCTACTTTTGCAGGTTCATTGCCTCTTATATATGAACAATAAATGCCCTGTTTCATGGTGGAAAAAATGGCTTGATGAAAAAAAAAAATAAAGGCAATATCATAAGGAACATTTATAAACAACTTCAGTGTAAAGCTGTGATCTGATAATGGCTATTCAGAAAAAATGAGAAACTGTCACACTGGAAAGAGTATAGTTCTTCAGAGGAGAGCAGCGATATATAACAAAAACCAGTAATATTGTGGATTGGGAACTTGCTGCTTGACCCTACTTGCTATAAAGTTTGATTCTTCAGTCTCTGATCTTTCACACTTAAAGTCAGTGGGAGTTTTTTGATCTTACTGTTAAGCAAGTCACAGGACTTTGCTAGAACTAATCTTTGGCTCTGTATGCCAAATTAAGCATATGTGTGAAGAAGTGACAACAGAGAGCCAGAGCCCACCTGAACTGAAACATTCAACAGTAAACCATGGAGTGGAATAGCCTTTGTGGTATTTGCTTTCACTGAGAGATGGATGGTTTTTGTAAGCTCAATATGTTTTTTTATCCCAAGGCAAGCATTCAGTGATTGTGGTTGTGTTTGCAGTGTTGTATGGGCCTGACAAGTCCAGCCATACTCACTTTACACAGAATTTTCCCATAATTTCATGGGTCTGGGATTTTGATTCTTCTCTCAGAACTAATCCCACTAAAAAAAGGGTCTCATTGGTAAGGTTTGTAGTGATGATCCCTGCCCTAACTAATTATATATTCTGATTTATCAGATTTGGACTGCAGACCATATCACAAAACAAATATGTGAAACAGTTTGACCATAATGAAAACACCATTCTATCTTTCATGCTCATTTACTTCCATTAAACATAATAAGGAATCATGGTCTGAGGTGGTCTGGGTAGCATACCTCCCTAAAATATTGTACTGATTAGCCTTGAAAAGAAAAAGACTTCCAGAGATATTGTTCTCATTGTTAGCATAGAGCTTTTTGCACTGTTTATTAATTCTTTGCAACATGAAGTTGCATAAAGACAAATTGAGACAGTAATCCTGTGTTTTGAATTTTCTCTCAATCTAATGTCCTTGGGGAAATGAAACACATTTTTTAATTGGGATCTGGAGGCTTTGAAAAGATTTACCATTCAAAATAGCCAATCTCAAAACACTGTTCCTGGGAGGGTGGGGCACAGCACGAAGATGACTGATGCCTTCCCACTTTGGTGTCACTTTTTACCAGGTCATGGCATTTCTGACACTTAACAAATCACATACAGCCTGTGCACCCGCCTGATCTGATTCTGCAAAATTCTTTGTAATCTGTTTATGAAATTAACAGTTGTTATTTAAGTAAAGTTAACAAATGCCCAGTCACTGAAACTGTGTCCTAGTTCCTCTAACTCAGTGACTCTTCAAATATGTGTCTCTAAATTTTATATTACTTAATGAGAATTACTTTAAAAGCTAGGTCCTACTTCCTAGCATGTGGGTTTCTCGGTCCTAGGATCCATTAGAGTAAGTAGAAGTGGATATTCGTAAGGGCTTACTTTGATTAAAATATTGTGTGAGATATCCTGTGAGTAGGATCAAATCAGATAAAACCCTCCAATAACTCTTTTTTCTGTCATCAGACTGCATGGCTCTGTGGTCTCTGTTTTTGCTCCGAATTCTAGATTGTGTATAGGGCACTAAGTCAATGAGGCTTAGAAAGGCTTTTTTAGATGAAAAAGTCATCTTTAATTTCAGTTATAGTGCCTGTTGATCCCCAGAACAAATATTAACTCCTCTAGAGAAGCCATATCTTTATGAGAAGAAAAGCTCTTCTAAATTACATTATATACTCACATAGTCCTAATAAGGTGGCATAAAAAGTAGATGTGAAAAGCAGCAGAGATCTAGAGTCTGGTTTTCATAGCAGAGCCATGCATTTTTAATTTTGGTGGTGCTGATGGCTATGTGATATTCTGTGAGCTGGCAGACTGACCACTCATGAGCAGGGAGAGACATGAATGTCAAAGATATGGGATAACATCTCTGTGTCTTTAGAGCCTGTGTTTTGGGGTTTAGGAATCCCTACAAGACAAGGCCCTCTATTAGGAGTCATATAGCTCCATCCAGATGGGTTATAATTTGGTGTACATGGACTAAAGCAAACAAAACTGGATGTATTAGGAATTTTGTATGTAGGAACATTCCTATTAGTTTAGTTCACCAAACATATTTTTCTGCACGTATTCAAAATTTGATTTTTCTTGCAATCAAGTTTACTGTAACATTCCTGTCAATATTACTGTATTCTGCTGAACTTCAGTTGTAACTCCCTTAAAAAGGACTTTCTTGTATGCAGGACTGTGCCAAATTCACCTGGGGAAATCTGTAGTGTCTGTATTTTTGGTACTTTGTTTTCTTCCATTTTGGTGTTTCTTTGTCTTTAAACAGTTCTGTTCTGTTACTGTCGTGGAACAACAGTGTGAATTATTGTGAGTTGTGTTTTGTAAACTATTGAACAACATGAGGAGAAGCTTTATTTCTGTCTTAAGAAAACTAGTTATGGAGATATAACAACTGCAGGCTGTATTGTAACGATGTACAAGTGACTAACTAAAGCCCTTTTCTTTTAACCTCTTCTGCCTTGCAATTTGTGATCTTTGTGACCACAAGGTCACCGAAGCCAAAATTCTGACTTTGTTGAGCGAGATAATAGCATAGGTGAATTTGTTATGTTCTCATCACTCTCTCACATGCAAGCAGGAGATCCTATTACTGTTATTTCTGTCCGTATTTGAAATAAGGGTGTTCTATGATGTCCGATGCAGGCTTTATCAAGAAAAGTGTAATCAAAGCTAACCAAAGCACAGGGGCAAGCCAACCTGCTCAGCTCTGTATTTTTGGTAAAGATGTGGTTACATTGCCCTGTGCTGCTTTTGTGGGTAGATGCCACTTGGTGAGGTTTTTCACCCAAAATCTTTACTAAACTACGTTTTAATCATTGAATTAATATTGAATTATTGAATTATTTTTCAAAATATATCATTGTAATGGCCTGACATGAAGGCCTAAGCTTAGAGTGTCTTTAAGAAGTTTTAATCTTAATTTCTATAAACTATATAGCAAAAAAGTAACAATAAAAACATAACCTTGATGTATACATTGGTATCATTTCACTTATACCGAGAGATCTCTGCTAATTTGCAGGCCTACAGACTGTGCTTTGTTTGGGACTCTGCTTTCTCAAGGCAATTGTTTGTGTGTTTTAAGAATTAACACGTACATGTAAACTGTTTAACAGCAAGACTTGCTCTTTTACTTCCCAAATCCCTCATTGCTTAGTGACATGCCCTGAGATGTTCAATCATTCAAAATTCAATTCAAAAAATTCATAACAGAGAGCTAAACTGCATGTGCATGGGGAGAAATGCTGGAAATGACCAGTAGCACCATCCTCTCCCTCTTTTTCCTATTACCCAGCACGTTTATTTGAAAAGCAAAGCAAGGCTCTTTCTGTAGAGGCAAGAAGATGGGTGAAGGGTTTGCCCTGAAGGGTTTGTAATCTGAAGATCTGACTGAAAACACATGAAAAAAAAAAGTATAATATCTGCATTTTCCCATTCCATGTTTGGGTCTTCTTTAAAAAGAGGCTCTAACCATGGCAGAAAACCACTCAGGACTGTCAAATGACCTCAGGGAATTTATCTCTGTTTCCATGATTGCAATTCAACTGTGTCTAACTGCTGACTAGAGGGATGTCTCTGTGTCCCTGAGCTCTCCTCTGTGCTGGCATTAATAGTTCAAGGATTGTACAGGAACCACCTCATGGAGCCAACGCTGAAAACGATCTAGCAATTTTTTGTCAGGTCAGTTTTTCAACCAGACCGCTTCCATGGCCCAGCTTCCTCCACTGTCACAGTGTCTGTTCTACAGGTTGGCCGAGTTCTGAGGAAGGATGGAGTTTCCTACCCAGTAGCTATCCACACCTAAATGAGATTAACCTGATCACGAGTACACAGGTGGAATGTAGGCAGTGCCCAGCATGCCACAGACACCAGCAGAGTAAAACATTAACATGGAGGTCATGGAGGTGTTTTTGGCAAGAGCATAGGGAGGAGTATTCCTTGGCTAATTTTGTTACCTAGTGAAAGTCAAAGAAGCCTGCAGGCCCTAGAATAGTTATCTAATGTCACCTGTGGTCCCTGGGAGTCTAGTGTCAAGGCATTGTGTGATATTAAAGGCCTGCTTTGTGGAGATGTCCAATAACACAAGTGTAGCAAAAAAAAGTCTATAGCTGTTGCAGCTATAGGAGTTCAGACATGTAATGCTGGTATCTCTCAGAGCCTCAGAAACCTTATTGTAGTGGTGTTCTGGGTCAAAGATGGACAACATTTTTTTAAAGTTCATGCTTTCTGAAGTCACACCTGTCTTATTTGCGGTCCCAATTTATGATTTTTGAACATTTAGGTTGGCAGCAGAGGGAAAAGACAATCTCAAACTTGATTAAAAACAAACAAACAAACAAAACACCATGTCCCTAGTCTCTGGTTTTTGTATTTCTGCCTGAATACAAACCAGATCCTGAGCTACCTTCCCAGCTCATGCTTCTCCTTGGCTCAGCTGTGTCAGTAACTTTGTGTTCCCACCCCTGCATCAGGAGTTTCTCCTGACTGGGATCTGAGTCTGCTTCCCAGACCAACCACCGTGTTGAAGGGGATGGGATCCTCATCAGCTATCATCCCATGGCTGACACCACCTTCACAGACAGATGGAGATCTGAGTCATCTTAGTCACTAATCCAAGCTTCAGGATATTTTCCTTCATTCGGGATGATGATAAATAGAGTGATATATTTTTTCCCCTATATTTTTTTCCAACTGCTGTTACAGAATTTTTTTCTGTTGTCATTAAATAGACAACCATTCATCAAGCGAATCTGGTGCTTCTCAAAATACCATAAAGCTAAAGGAAAAAGGCATAGGAAGATATGTGTAACTGTTTGTTTAGTTTATCTCTATGTCCAAAATGACTAATTGATTTTAAGTGATGTTTTATAGAAACAGTTGATATCCACAGCAAAAATTTCATGTAACAAATTTCAGCACAGATGGTATTTTGGTTGCAATCAAAAAAAAGTGGCATATAGTAAATGAGTAGAGAAGGTTTCAAATCCAATATAGTAAGTCTTGAAAGATGGTTGAAATAAAAATGCTTTATATGTTCAGAAATTAGAAAGCTAGCTTCTGATAGAAATAACACAAAACCTGGCCTTAAATGTTTTAATCTGCCAAACTAACTTACCCTAAAGATACAGGTCAGTGTGGAAGTGAACCTTATTACGTGGGGGCAGATACTAGGCTCTTTCCTGAGTAACAAAATTAACCCCTTAGTCTGTACCTAAAAGTATTCTTCTTACTCTCTGTTATGGAAGTTTTCTTTGGAGGAACAATATTGAGATGGTGACAACATTGATTTTCTGGGTAAAGGGAAATACCTGGGCTGCTTTTAGGCCACAGAACAAAATATTTTTATGTGGTGCAACCTGAACAATTCCAACAGCAATTCTGAATTGCTACTTCAGAAATAAAGAATCTCTCCTAGTTCATAAGCCCCAAAATACAAACCCAAACAACACGATAATAAAGCATAAATGTGTGAGTGCAGATATGCCATGTATTGAAGACGATGTGACAAAGAAGAGCAGTACAGAATTAGAAATGAAGGCTGTTATGGTTAAATAGGCACAATTGGAAAATCTGCCCAGACAGAATGCAATTACTGCCAACTCCTCTGCAGAGAGGCTTGAGAGGATTGGTCTTAGTGTAATGTCCTGGGCTAAAAGAAGAAATGAAAGCTGAATGTTTCCACGGCTTGAGGGGAAGACTCAGGACACTGTGGGAGGGGATGTTTGATGAATGTGACTACGAGCAAAGAAACCCCACAGAGCTGCAGCAGTCCCTGCACTGTGGATGATTGGCAGCTGAGGGACTGTTATGGGAAGTGTCGGACTTTGTGCCACAGTCTTCAGCTCTCCCCTGGCCATCTGCCTTCAGCCACTCCTGGAGATTAGTGGCTGGGTTGGACAGATCTGTGGTCTGACCCTGTTTAGTGGCAGGAGATGAAGGTTGTGAAAGTGCTTAACAGAAACAGTATGTTTAGAGACAAAGTCAGTGTCCTTTTGAGAGGTGGGCAAGGTTGATGCTTCACAGAACTGGGCAGATGTGCGCAAATGATTAGGAACACAATTGAATATATAATAAATGTAATAAATAAATTTTACCTTTAATGAATAGAAGCATTTTCACTTTTGGTCTTGGTAGGCATGGACTTCACATACATAGGTACCACTGAAAGGAAGAGGTTTGATGGAAATAAATTAATTCAAACTCATTGACTTTAGCTTTAAAAACAATACTCTATCATAATATATTCAGATTTTATACCAACTCTCCATTAATGCTATTTCTTTTACCTGTTCCGCTGCTGCTGAGAGATATATGCAAGACTTTGACAGGCTCAGACAAGCATCTGCAATAGGAAATCCCTTACCTCTGGTTATCTGTAGGTTTTGTTAGCTCTTCTAAAATAAATCGCATTAATTCGTATTCTATATGGATTCAATAATGAAACAACAATTAAAAGAGTGTCTATAATGCTAAGGTTACCGATATTGAGAAGACAGCAATTGTTTTGGTTTCAGGATCATTTAAAACTTCCATGATAATAGATTTGACATCTAAAGTAATTATTCTCCAAATAAATAATTAAACTGAATAAAGCAAGGCAGTTTTAACTATTTATAGGCGGTGTCCCAAAAGACACTAGTGGTAATGATTTTTTCTTTGAGAAAATGGGTTTCAGAATTTCTCCAAGTCGTTACACAGGATGGAGAAAAACAGCAATATCCTGTGCTTTCAACTAGAAGTCTTGAGGTGGCAATCAGTGCTTTATAATGCAGTTCATAAAATCTCAGTATTTTATGAAAATTATGATGGAAGTTGGCAATGTCCAGGCCTTTTCAAGTGACTTCTGCTACTTACACAGATAGAAAATTTTCTCCCTTTGATGAAAGACTATAGATCTCTAACAGGTAATTGATTTTAGCTAGTATGATACATTAGCTTCCCTTGGTAACTATGCAAAGAAAAGGAAAATGTTTGACTATTTTATACATCTACAAATGTCTGAGTCTGAAGGTCCTTGCTTGACAGTATAGATAGAGCTGTGACAGGAACTTGGTGCCATGGTATTTATTATTTCTGTCTACATCTAAGGCAGTTACCCATGGATCTCTCTATCACCATTGGATATTTAGTTGTCACCAGTGGTAGATGTCAGGATAAATCTAAGCAAATGTAAACATCTAATTTATGTTAAGATAGCTTGTGTACTAGACTCATTTGCTAGATATCCACTGAATATAAATGAATTCCAGGATAAGGACCCTAAATGTAGAAATGTATAATGAGAAGGCATAAAATATGGTAAGCTGATTCACTGAAGTAAAACAAGGGTAAGCGTCTATGATGACCAAGATATTTCTTTCAGAACAGACGTGAATTTTGGCTTATGTGTGTAGAAGAGATGCACAGACATTTTAGGGTAAGTGCAATATAAAATGCATCACTGTGTTCAAGGTTCAGGTAGTAAATTATTCAGAATGCTGCAATGTGTATTATTTGCATTCTTATTTTATTACATCAAAATTCCATTTTCAGTCTCTGAGAAGAGGAATTTTTCTTTGTTATAGGCAGTGTAATGGTACTCTGGGCACTGGTAAGAGAGCAGATAAGAATAAAGACTCTATTAGCATCTTTGACTTTTGTTGTCTTTTAGCACTATAGGGAACTATCTCTGAAGCCTGATAATCTTTTGGGGGTTTTTTTGTTATTTTTTATTTTAGGTAAATCATTACTCATTAAACATAATTAATACCAAGAAGAATGAAATAACTCATTTTACTTAAACCAAGGTCCTCTTGTTTAATCACAAACACTTTGCCAAGAGTTTCTTTGGAATTACAGCATCTCAGGTTTCAAATTAAATCTGACATTTAACCTAGCATTTGGGACACTAAATATGTGACTTTCTCTAGAGAGAAACTATCTGTTCAGTTAAAGTGCTGCTGCACCAGCAGTGACCTGCCAGGAGAAGGAGAACTCCTTGGCAGTTAGCCTCGTTGCAAAGCTGCTTTATATAGCATTTGAAAAACACAAAGTTGTTGATCCTGGGAAATGGTTTCAATCTGCTGTTAAAAATGATAAGAGCTGGCAGTGTGGCTCAAAGATTTCCTTGTCTCATATACAGAGCTCACGTTATCTCCTGGCCATCAGAGTGAATGGTGGGAATGTAACCATTGGTTTTATTCCATATAATCCAGCTCTGTGAAAGGGTCCAGGCCACTAACTTCTGAAATCATGAGTGGGGCCTCCTGCACACACCATGCTGCTGCCTCAGTTTTCAGGGTAATTTGTGGTAAGGGAAAGAAGGGGAATAGTCTTTGAAGTTCCACAAACATTTTAACTTTCATGGCAAAATTTACACAATCATGCTCTTACAGGGAACAAGCCCTGCCCCAAAACTCCCAGTAAAATGCTAATCATTGCAACATGATGTTGAGAATTTTGTGTTTATTTTTTACATGCCGGTGATGGCCTGAATCAAAGGGACATTTGCTGCCTATAAATCATGCTCACCATGGTACTTCCCTTGGCAGAGAGCTCACATTTAGTGATCCAGAATGAGTTAGGATGGCAAGGAAACACAAAAAAGGGCTTTTTTAAGGTATATAAAGAAAAATGTGTGTTTCTCCTATTAGCCAGCTCACCCCTGGCGCTGCAGAGCTATCCCAGACCTACTCACACATGCTGCACATGGCAAGTACAAAATTAGGATGATAATGTGTGGACTCCCATGTGCACTGGGCCTGTGTGAGACTGACCTGCCCTCTGAGCCAAAGTTTTGCAAGTTAATTTGAAGCTGAAAGGCTCAATTTGCTTTTGAGGAACTACTGTAAAAAAGCAGCAGCCATGCAGATAGGCAGAGCTTGGCATTTCCTGTCTTTTTTCCCTCTTGTGGATGATTTATAAGCAGTTTAACTGTTAGGGGTCAGTTATTACTCCCATCTCAGTTCTTTTGCAGGTAAGATCATAGTTTTGGTCTAGCAGTTTTCTCCTTTGACTTATTTTATCAGAACTGGACTGTTAATTAGAGCCAGGGTTTGGCTGTCTTTACTGTGAAATATAATTCTGTTATCAGTGCAACCACATTCTTCCCTAGGTGATTTCCACTTTGGCTTTTATTCTTTTTTTCTTTTCTTTCTTTTTTTTTAATCCCATGAAATATAAAGTATTTCCTTACTTGGGTAAGCTGGATAGCCCTTTGGTCTAAGCAGAGTTCTTTCATTTTGAGATCTCTGATATGCTAAACCTCTGTGAAAGTTTGATAAAAGGTAGCTTTAAGGCTTTTAATTAATTATGTACAAAAAGTTGACTGTACTCCACTGGGAGGTGTTCCTAATAATCCATGCATGTAATATAGTGGGAACATTGTTTATAAATATAAATGAATTGGAAGGTTTGTAACCTTGGAATAATAGAAGATGAGAAATCAAATCATGGCTGGCAACCTCACAATTAAATGTTCTAAGATTAAATGACCTACTTGAAAGCTACATTTTTATCTTTGTTTTCCAGTAAGTAAAGGAAAAAATAATCCCTGTAAGAGCTCCTTTAAGCTCTTACTGAGAGTGAAGCAAGGAAATGTTGGTTTTAATATTTCATATCTCACACAAATGAAAAGACACACTCTTACAGTTTGGAACCCTAGCTGGAAAACACACAGTTCACCGGGTGCTGAAAGAGAGGTTGGAGAAAAGGGGAAAGACAGTGTCAGTAAACTAGGTACAGAGCAGTGGCAGAAGTATACTGAAAGTCTCAGATAAGCAAAGGAAAAGGGGTCACAAAAAAGGGGTCAGGAAAAGAAGGAACAAAAAGGCTGTCTGCAGGGAAAGGGTTAAGAATATTGACAAACCAAAAATGAATTGAAAGGAATAAAGGAAGGACCGACCCTCAGATCAAATTCACTTCTGTCATTGTAGCATTTGGTGGATTAAGAATCCTATTACCATTGGCCAGCAAGGATTTAAAAAAACCCCACCTTATCAACCTCAGTATTGCACGTATTTTGCTTATACTTGGCAGCAGCAGAACAGACACCTTCTGGGAAAGGCACAGCACATCAGCAGTATGGGACCAGATCACTCAGTACTATGTGTTTGCATAGTACACTTCTGATTTGCTGGTGTCATTAAAAGGAGCATCTGCAACCTGAAAACCACATTTCCGTCTGTTCTCATTAAGCTTAAAAAGAAGCACCTTGATATTCTGCAAGTTAAAGGAATGGCAGAGGGGGAGGGGGGAGAATCTACTTTTTAGTTCTTTTTGCCTCACTGTTTCAATGGGAGGGTCAACTTCTTCACAGGTTACTGCACTAATAAAGGGCCGTATGTGGCAAAGTCCCTCTAGATCATTGCAGGGAGAAAATTTGACTGAGCAAATCACACTTTTCTCCCTGGTGCCCTTTGTTGTATGGAAGTAATCATTTATGGCTGCTCTGCACCAGCAGCAAATGTTTGCTAGGCAGTTCCAAGCTGGCTCAGCCAGGCTGGCTGAGGGCAGTACCACTCCTCCGAGGCACAGTCTGGTCCCTCTGCTCATACCTGCTTTCCTGGAAAGACCCTTATTCAACTTTTCATCTTTTAAAAAAGTGTTAATTTCAAGTCAGTGAGCTGCCTTGAGCCCTTTCTAGCCTTCGTGACAGCACTTATAGTTTGAGAGTGCTAGGATTACTTTCAAACATCCGTTTCCATAGAAAAATCTAGAAACACTCCTATGTTATTCAGACATGGAGAACAAAAAATGCTCAAATAGCATGCTGCCTCCTTCTTTCTTCACTAGCCTGTACAGAACTGCTGATATGATTTCAAAAATCCTCCTGACAGCCAAATTCCCAGAAGCCATGTTGTAGTGTTGCTGCTACCATTGGCGAGTGGACCAACAGATTTGGGAAAATGCTGTCCCGCTTTGCAGGAACACCAAATAAAGAATGAAAGATAACTCAAAACTAACACTTTCATATTCATTTTCTGTATGTCAGATGGAAATGCTCATTTAAGAAATAGAGGGTTTTATGTTTGTTTTTCTAATGTACGGCTCTGTTTGGGGTCCAACTCCTTCTTTCCATATGAGTCCCAATAAGATGCAAAGCCCCAGGAGCACACAGTGGGCTGGCAACAGCAGACACTGAGATTCCTTTGAGATTCCTTTTACTGCTATGCTTGTTGGTCCCAAGAGATTGTTATCAGGGTGGGCATTATAGCTAGTTCTTCAGGGATAAGGAGAAACATCTAGGGACAGTGGTCCTTCAATATCTTCATATTTATTTAACAGCTGAGTGTATTTACTTATTTGATTTTTTTTTTTTAATAATGCGAATGTTTGAAGAGAAGTACAGAAGTACCTTGTTTTAGATTCCTGCTTTGGAAACCCAGAAAAAAAAATGTGGGGGATATTTCATGACTGTATTTTTAACCTTCACATAGCAAAAAACTGAGAGGGAAATTTGCACTTCAAACTATAGCTGGAAAAAAACCACCCACATAAAGAGATAATAAAACATCAAAAGGCCTGTGAAATATGCTGGCACATGTATATGTGTCTAAAAAGTGCACGAAAATGAAGAAATCAGGAACACACAGCTAAAGTTCTTTTCTGGCTGGAGTATTAGTTATAATAAGCAAAGCAAAATTTGCTAGTCTTTAACCCAAGCCCAGCTGAAGTAACATGGTAAAAATGAATGTTTTTTGCTTACTTATTTGAGCTGAACATAAACATATCTTCTCACAGGATTGAGAATATTGAAAGATACAAACATTACCCAGCCTCATTAATTCTATTTGGCCTGAAAATTGCTGCCTTGTGCTCTGGGGAATATGTTGTTTTATTAAAGCGAAAGTTCTGAAAATGCATAATGGAAGTGTTAGTACCATATTACTCATGATCTCAAGGCTCAGCACTTGTTGGCTTGTTGACTTCTGCCCGGGTAATGTGGCTGCAGGAGCAGTTCTACACACATCATTCCCTCTCATTTTGACATGGCAACAAAATAGGGAAAATTAAACTTCTGCAGCATGGGCTGACAAAGAAGTTGCCTAGTGTCTCCAAGCTGCTGGAGACATCCCTGTGCTCCCTCATCCTCTTGGTTAGCCATGGAGATTCGTGGAGGAGATAGGTTAAATATTTGGAAGGTTAAAGGCCAAAATAATGCTCTTGTGAGAGTCCAGGGGAGATTGCTGCTGCTGAAAAAACCTCCAGGAACTTTTCTCTTCTGTCTGGTGGCAGTTTCTCCCTTGGTCTTTCCTGGGTTTCTCTGTGAGGTGGGATGAAGCCCTGGGTGTCCCAGACTGTCAGAAATTGCAGTCCTGCTCTGCCCTCCCCTCGTGCCAAGCAGTGCTGTCCCAGCGCAGGGCACAGCATCCCAGGGATTACTCTTTTGGCATATGGCCACTGCTGAAGTACATTGCCAAAACCAGAAGTTTTGGCCTGAGTTTCTCTTTGTAACTTTCCACTTGAATGTTATAAAAGTTTGGGCTTTTATTTTATTTTGCAGCTATTACAGTATAGGGTATTAAAATAAAGGCTGGGCTTCTCACAGGAATCCTGTACAGTGAGCTGTGCCCCAGCGCCTGAGCTCACATTTTGAGGTAGATCTGTTATCAGACATGAAACTGGAAGTACCAGCTCTCACTTGATGGGCTTTTCTTTGGTAGGGGAACAAAGGTACTAAGCATCTGTGGCTGATATTCATTGCTATTTTTATATCAAAGCTTTCTTATCTACTTGGCAAGTGATTCAGGGATTTTCTCTCTCTCCTAGGTGCCCCTGCAAAGTGTTTGTTGTAATCTCTCACATATCCTCATTACACTTTTTGCTCCACATTAATAAGAAATGAAGAAGTCAGGTTGCATTAGATTCTCTTATCTTAGCCAGCTCGTTTCAGAATTTCTCCCCAAAAAGTTAAATGCCCTCTTTTTACTTTACTTTTTCGTTTCCCTTTCCTATGAGCTTTTTTCCTTTCCATTCTGTGCCTACAATATCTCTGCTCTGTGACCTGAGCTGACCTCCCCAGAGCTTTTAGAAAATTACTACATACGCTATTGTGAGCTTTCATATGTGTGCACACACAAGCGTTATTCTTACATGTATAAATACACTTCTGCTTAGGTTTTAATCCTTTTCTTACTTCTCCCTCCCTCCCCACCTTTTTGTGCAAGTGGGTTTGCTTTATCTGTCCCAGCAGATGATGTGAGCTGTGACTGTCTCTCCTTAGCGCTTCTGCCAGTATCTACTGGCTGTAGTCAGATCTATTCTGCTTTCCTGCAAAGGCCAGCTCTGATGCTTCACTTGGGCTCTGCCATGAAAAATTATCTCAAACACTGATGACTTCAAACTCACAGGAAACAGAGACTGGCAGAAGCTGTGATATTTGGATTTGGACTCAGATTTTAAGTCCTACAGAGTTCAGGCTATCTTGGATCTGCCTAGTATAATGATAAAGGTTGAAAGCAAAATAGGAATTTAGGTGGCTCTCTGTTCTAGTGATAAAGGAGCTCAGAAGCTTTCAGTTTGACACCAGCTGCTTCTCTAAGAAATGAGTTAATTTCCAATTGACCATTTATCAGTCTTTGAGTTCTTGATTAAAAAAATCATCTTTTGCGATGAGATGGGGAACACAGCTCAGAGCCATGTGACTCCTTTGTGAAATGTTAATGTGTTTCGGTTTTGGTCCCAAAGGAAAAAAAAAAAAGAATGATGGCATGTGTTTTGGTAAAGTACAACCATATTTCCTGACAACTCTGACATGACCTCAGAAAACATGTTACCAAAGGGGAAAATAGCACCTTTGCTGCAGCACAATGGGTCAGGCACGTCCCCTGCACTTCAGGGTCTCCTGCAGGAGGAGCCAGGTTGTGCGTGTGCAGAGGGAGTAGTGGGGGCCCTACCTTGCCTGGGCAAATGTCCCACAAGGTCTCTGAAACACCAGAGAGTTCATTCCTCTGTCATGCTTAAGGTACCAGGGAGTTTTGGTAAGGTGTTGATGCAAAGTACTGTGGGATGGCTACAGTAGCTGCCAGTCTCCTTGCCTACAGTACTGTTCTTTGAGCCACATTTTACAAACCCTAAAGTGGATGTAAGTAGTGCTGTAATCCCCAATGTCTATTAAAAAGGCTGTTGTGTAATAGAAAACCAGCAACAACTTGTGTCTCTCCTTCAAAAGTAATTTCATAATCCACCACCTGAGCCTGAGATGCCAAAAGGAAATGGGGCAAGGCTGCAAAGTGTCTCAGACAAGAGCAAGAGTTCCACAAGACCCAGAGGAAATGAAGGTACTGCTCAGAGCATGAACTGAATATCCTTTCATCTGCTGGCATTAGAGAGATCAGCCTACAAATGAAAAAGGCACCTTGATAGCTGTAAGCCTCTTGATCAGCACTTCCATTTTTCTAAAGCAATTCCTCCAAAACATGGAGTTCCTGGGTTCCTTTTTATGAACTCTGTTATCAGCTAAACTTTTGGTATGTTCTCTGCCCTTCACGAGCAGGAATGGGTGGGAACTTCTGTTTCTGAGCTTGTGCCCTCAGTGAATCAGGTTTTTACATCAATTTTCTCACTATTACTTCAGGTCTTTTTTTTTTTTTTTTTTTTAAATGTGTTTTGCTACAGCTCACACTAAAAAGTTCTCTCCTCTGTTGCTGGTGCTTTGGCATAGCCTCCAGCCTCCTGCAGTGACTTGTGTCTGATGCAGCTTCGATCCGCAATGTATCTCCTATCTCATTTCAGTTGCTCTCCATTTTCTTTTAAACAGGAAGCCAATAATCACCATTCCTGGAAGGGGGTTTTTTCACGTGTATGCTAAAAGTATGCTTTTAACCAGGGACTTCTACCTGAATGTGCTGTGAAAGACACTGAAAAGGGGCACAGTGGAGTATGGTGCAAATTTGCTCCCCTTTTTCAAGCCTTGCAGAAACGTGCTGCCTTCAAGGCATAGTGTTGCCTAGTACTAAAGCTGTATGTTGAGATGGATGAGAGTGTGTGCGTGTCCATACGTAAAGAAAGATGCTGACTTTCCCTTGGCAGCTGTCCAGTAAGAAATCCAGCCACTGCCAGTGAGCCCTTCCATCAGTTCATTTTTATACAAGATGAGATAAAGATAGGAAAGGGCAAGAATGCAGCCCAACACTTTGTCCTCTCAGTGCCAAGAGGGGTCAGAAAGTTTTGAGCAGGGAAGGAAGATGAAAATCAGGAATCTGTGGCTCCTGCCTTGCCAGAGCCCTGTGCCACCCAGCCCTTCCTCTGCTTCTGTCCCGATCAGAGGGCTGCACTACATGGAGCTGGGGCACACTTCACACTCCTGGGTGTAAGGCTGTCTTCTAAGGGTGGAGAATTTTTATTTCCCTGGACTTTTCTGGATGGTTTCTCAGCTAGGGACACAACTACTTAGCAGTAAACACCCAATCTCTAGATAAGGGAGAGACGCATTCCAAGAGCTTGTGTTCCCTCTGCTTGTCCAAAAGAAAGAGAAGAACAACAACCAGTTTGAAAGATTTAGGATTATTAGTACTGTGCTGAGGTTGCTAAGCCATTCCCTTCTCATGTAAATATAAACACTGATCAGAAATGGAAAAATCTGCAAGAACTACAGATTAGGAACTTAAACATCCAACTTGTTTGGCTTCATGTCCCCCTTCTCCAACAGAGAAGGAAGGGCTACATCATGAATGTGAACAAAGTAAATGTCAAGTAAAGGGAGAAAAATGAGTGAATGAATGAATATTTGCATATGTACAGGAGAGGAAATCTTGTGCAATTTTCCTATGGCATTTCTTTCCTATTGAGATAAATTTTAAATAACAGGAAGTAATTCCTTCTTGGGCTTTCCATAAATGATGATTTATATCATTTTGCCTCTCCTATGGATTAATATATATCAATATTTGGGCAGATACATCCTCTATAGATGATTCATGGTTTTTCAATTAAAAATGTATTCTTGATGTAACAATTTTCTAAAAGTTGTCATGTTCCCTCATTCATCTCCCACTGCATCATCCAGTTTCAGCCCCACTTAACAAGCTATTTTATTAAAAGAAAATGTTCACAAATGTTCTGGAGATTTTTGTTAAGTAGCTAGGAGATGGTGATAGATTAATGTATTTTTATATCATTTCAATGTCAACACAGGAATTGTGTTGACATTGCAATTCTGTAGACATAGTTCTGAAGGAAGAAACAAGTCTGGCAGAGGATTTTAACTTGCAAATGACTTGCAAAAGTAAGTCAGTCCCAGTACTATGCAGTTACACTGTCTTAGAATATAGCAAGTCCCAGCTGCAGATTTATTGAGGATCTGTACCCTTTCCTTCACTGGTGGGATATATGGTAAGAAGAGCAATCCCATTCATAAAGTAGCACACCTATTCCTGTTTACCACTTCAACAGATCTGTGCTGTTAACAGCAAATCTGCTGTTCCTCTTTAGTGGGACACACAACCAATCTTGGATGAAACATTTTTCAAAACCTTTCAGAAATCTGTAAATATACTTCTAATGCCCTAAATATAAGGAGCTCAGTATTCGAGTCTACAGTTAAATATAAATGTAAGATAAGCAGTGGCTCCCATCTTTGTATTTTTTGGCTATCATTCTTGACGCATGTTCTTTTATCTTCTTGGTTTCTGTGTGCTTTAAAATTAAGTACATACATGTTTTAGCACAATTCAAATTAAGAAAAACACAAGCTGACTTTGGTCAAAGAATAATATTCTAAGGATTTCTCAACCTCAGAGCAACTTTCTCAAATGAATGACAAACAGAAGAGGCTAAAAAACCTTCAACTTTTTGATTACAAGAGGTTGGATGTTGTACAACCTTTTTACTGCTGTTTTCAAGATGCTTAAAAAATTTTTCATTCACCAAAATAAGGTTTTCTATAAAGAATATTTTAGTTTATTTGAAAATCTTGAAAAAGTTGATGAGATGCCTACTTACTACCACAGAAAATGAAAAATAAGTCTTTGACAATATTCAAATGTTAGTCTTTCATACACAGCTGTTTTTTGAACAGACTGCATCCTTTCTGTTTCTTGTCTTTTGATAGATCACCGTATTATGCTTCTGTGTACAGTTAAAACTGGATAGCTGAGTGATAATTTTAACATTCAACATTTTCTTCTCACCCTTGTGTGATAAAGAAAAGAATCAGCTTCCTATTTTCATTAATTCTGATTACTTGGTCATTTCCAACTGTTAATTAATTAGTATGATCAAATAAATTCTGTAACATTATTTTAAGGTGTTGATCTGCATAATTTTGAACTCAGAAGTCATAGCAGTTCTGCAGCAACCCCTCAGATGAATTCTCAAGTAATTGGCTCCCTCAGAGGTAATCCCTGTAATCACATAAATCAGTAACACCATCACGAGTCCCTGTCAAGAAGGACAGAGCTCAACTGGCTCCTTGCTAGACTGAGAGAGTCTATAAATACCATGTTGCAAAAAAGATCCTCCTGAAACATGTTTCTTGAAGGAAAGACCCGGGAAGTTTTTTGCCTTTCACTGGTTCCAAGTGCCCTTATCTTCAGGAAAAATTTGAAGGCTCAGAGACTGACTGATCTGCTTGTAGTGGTGGGGTTGCTATTCCTTACTGCAGGGCAATGTCCAGAATAGCCCTGAGCACAGTGGTGAACTCATGTTACTTAACATAAGAGAGAGATGGGATATTTGTACAGCCCAAGGAAAGAAGGACAGAAAAGAAGGGCTCCAGAGAAGCAATCTGTGGTTCAGAGAGCTCCTGTGAGTCTCTGGACACATCCACACAGTATGATAGAGGATGATAATAAATAATTTAGTGGGTTTGGAGAAGGGTGTGTGGACATGCATGCTCAGATCTGGAAGCAGTGCTCCTCTTTCTTTCATAATGCTTTCTTTCAAAGGTAACAGAGGAAGAGTTAAATTGAAATAAAGAATAGGTCTTCAGATTCTTCATAGGATAGGTATTCTTGTTGTGCAGGGGGCAGAATGCACTGTACTTTCACTTTTCTCATTCCATGAGTCTTCAGTGATGAACAGATATATATCTTAAAAATATTGCATCTGCTTCAGTAAAGCTGGATGTAATGATGCCAGAAATGTGTACTACAAGCTGTTGAAAAGATTCTTCATTGAAACTGGCAGTCACATTGTGAACATGCTGTTAGCTGTAGGTAGATCATTTTAAAGCATTTTCGAAAAAGCTAGAGGATAATTCTAAATTTCTATAGCACAAACCAAGATAATTCCCTGAGTAGTCTAACCAAGAAAATTGCACAGGTTCTTGATACAGTACTACCAGATGTGATACAGTTTTTTTTCTGCAATACCTTGTACAAGAGAATTAAAGGAAGTGTATTGAATTCTGAATGTGGGTATTGTAGTGGGTACACAGGGTGTGAAAGAAAAAAATATATAGAATATGTTCAGTTACACTCTCAGGAAATAGTAAAACCTCCCTGGTTTATAGAGCCTGTAAAGGTGCTCTATCACAGCTGGCCATCATAATGATAAAATATATTTTATGTGATCACAGGCAAGCTCTCCTTCTGTGTTGACCAAATCCCTCTGAGCTTCTACTTTATAGATACAGTTGTATTTATCTACATTAAAGGTTGTTCAGAGACTTTGAGGTCTTTGTGTGAAACTCATTATTATAGAAAGTCAAAACATTATTATGCAATCCTAAGAATAAAACCTAACTTCCAGCTCCCTGGGCGTTACTAGCTGAGACAACTCTTCCCAGGTGAATGATACGGAGGTGAAGTGAATACAATTTTGCTGATTAAGTACATAAGCTACCAGCTTTGCAGTTTGAGAAGGATTTAAACTAGCAAGGTGCCAGCTTCTCCTGTTTCAGTCAGTTTAACAAGAAAGCAGAAGCTGCTCCCCACCTTTCAGCCTAAGTATATAACATGGTGTGTTTAGAGTAGCAATTATTCACAGCTTTAGCAAATAAAAATAGGGTACCCATAATTTTATACAAAACATATTCCAAGTAAATGCCAAGATTATTGTTAGAAACTTGTTTATTTAGGCTTTCTCATAGAAGTCTACTATTTGTATGTGACTAAGACATGGTAACCTCAAAATTTAATATTAATACAGCTCTATGTTTTGGAATAATAAATTAGGAACTATGGCACATTATAATAAAAGTACTCTTCATTTGCATGTGCTAATTACTTTTTACTTTATTGCATCAACATTTGGGAGTAGTAGCCTTATTATCAGCAATGATTTTGCTTATAGTCTGAACCTAAACACTGAAAAGACTCAGTGAAGGTGACCCTTTTTCCTTTCAATTATCAAGGTTAATTACAAAATTAATTAGGTCAATTTCTAACTTTGATTAGGAGAATTTACCTTCTCTCAGCTTTGACACAGAATCTGCATCTGCAGTGAAAGATTCTGCCTCCTTTACTAAACTCAGTAGCTTTGTGACATCCTTCTTAAAAACTCTTCCAGGTTTTTGCTACTTGAATGATGTCAGATTGTCAAACTCAAATTGGAGACCGTGTATTTGTTTTATCTTGTCATTATCCTTTTCCTGGTCTAATTCAATAATGAAATCTGGATTTATAAAACCGTTTAACAATTTAACGGGAAACAGATTAAAAATTAATTGGTTTCTGTTCTTTTCATGTACTGTCAGTTACAGTTGCAGTTATAATCTAGAGCATCGACATGAGTCATCCGTTGAATATTACCTTTGTTTCTGATTATGTTCAATAGCCTTGCTTTTTCCATAATTAGCCTGAATTCTGCTCTTTGGCTTTTATAAATTAAACGAGCAGTAGCTGTGGACACTCATTTTGCTTAAATTTTCTTCTGCTGTCTGGCACACACTAGGAGCATTAACTATGGGTTAATCCTGAATGGCATTAAGGCCGCGCCATAGATGTGCACGGGCATTCTCCTCAAGAACTTGTAGGCTAAACAAATGTGGGTTAATTGGCAAATACAAAAAGGTCTGGAGAACAAACAATTATCCCATTTACTGGTGGGTAACAGAAATTTTAATTGATTTCACCTCTGTGACAAATCTGTGCCTGGATCAATAATTAAATCTTAGTCCAAAATTTATCGCCTTAATGAGATGAACATCTTATTTCAGCTGTAATATGACCCTTTCTTGACTAGAGAAAGCATTAGTAGTTAACTTCTGCAACCTTCTGCCTATTAGCAATTAACAGAGGGACTAATTCTGCAAGGTAAGGAAGGCTTTCTGAATGGCAACAAACATTTCTCTTTCATTGCCAAGGAGTTTGAAGTCCTGGCAATAATGAAAAAAATAAAACCCCAGTTTTGAACTAGTGGCTGCTTAAGCATGAGAAATTAAAGTGCCAGGTCAAACAGGCAAGGATTAGGAATGGTTTGCATCCATATAATAAGAGATAATTAAGTACTTGGACTCCATTTTGTCTTTGAGGGGTGTAAAGGCATCTTGAAGCGACAGCTTCTAAAGGAAATTTCTGGTAGGTCTCCATTTACTCTGATGATCCCACTTGCCTTCTCTGCTCACACACTTTCATTATTCACATATTCCATATTTCCTTTCATTATTATTTCAGACATAGCTTTCCTTTACTTCTCCCTATTTGCAAAGAATTTCAGATTGTTTCTATCAGGAATACGTTAATAGTGCAGATTCTAACCCCATTTCCACCTTCTGCATGGATCCAGCCATTAAGGCCTGACTGATGCTTTACTGCAGTCCAGTTGTCAACCTCAAAGAGGTGTGTACCACTTAATACTTACATAGAGGGCATCTCTAAGCTGGGTCTTTTATGTGCAGGATTATTAGCCCCCCAAATCAGAAACTAGTTCAGAGAAGGAAAATGGACTCTGTTCTCCTAATGTGTTTGAGAGTACCTAACACTCCAAAACATGACTTGTTGTCTGCAAAGGTCTTGTACCTTCGTGAACAGCTTCTCTTGTTTAACCTGTCATAGCCATTGTAGGAGCAGAAGGGCTTTTTTTTTTTTAACATGACTGACAGGAAGCTCATCAACCTCAATGAATTCAGTGCTTCTATATGAAGAAGCTTTTGACAGCAACCATGAACGCTTTCAGTAGAAAAAAAAGGTCACTAAAATATTTGATAGTCTCCCTTAAGCAGGAGAAGCAATCCAGAAGGCATCAACATTTTTGCTAGGTCTTAGCTTAATAGAAGACAGATCCAGCTAAATGTGGTTGTTTTTCTTACCTCAAGGCTATCAGAGATAGGGGACTTAAGTTATTGTAATTACCCTATCAGTAAATTTTGCATTTAAAATAGGAGAAATATATATATATATTAAAAAAAAGTTACAACAAAAGTTTAAATAGAACTCTTAAGATTACCTTTTCCGCTTTTCTTATAATTTTTTGCCATATACAAAAACTTTATTTTTTCAATTAAGAGATCATCAAAATCTTCTTCCCTACTAAAATTATTATATCTTAGCTAATTTTTAGCTATTGAACAGTCTGGTTTTCACCTCTCTGCTAGCTTGTGCCTTTGCATTATTTGCTACTTTATTTGCACTCCTATGCTTTCCTGTGCTTTCTCAACTGTCAGATCTGCACTACAAGAAAATCCAGTGGCTTCCTCCCTGTCTATTATAAACTACATATGTTATTTCCTTTCAGTATTAGAAGCAGGAACATAATAAAATTCAAATATTTGTCACTTCATCTGAGATGAAGGGCAAATAAATATCTCCATAACTATGCCCTTACATTTCATTGCCCGTGGCTATGGGTAGTAATAAAAGATAGATCGAGTTGTTTTCTTTTGTGAGCAATAGTCAAGAGTGTCACCATCAGTAAAATGCAGCAAACTGATAGGTACTTGTTTGGAATTTTGTTGGGAAATATCCTGGATCCACCTGCCTTTATACTGTGGCTGCAGCCTGGCTTATCTGTGCCTAAAGCAATCTGCAGGTGTCACCTGAGGAATTTGAACTGAGGAGGCTACACATCGCTTTGGTCCCACGTGTTCTGCTGACCTATTTCCTTTTGCTGGTGGAGATTAGGGTACACTGGCACACCATGTAATCACAGGAATCAGTCTGTGCACTACAAGTCACAGGAAAGAAGCTTACATTTTTCTTTTAATAAGTCAAAGTTGTTTAAGCATGTGCACTCCCAGCTTGTCAGCTCCCTGCTGCTGTGGCTTTGCTTTTGTGCCTTGCCTCGTCCTTAGATGAGTCCCAGAGGTCACTTGCCTACACACCAAGCAAATGTCTTAAGTGTTTCTTAGCAGAAGGGGAACACTTCTGCTAAATCGCTGTGTAGCCCTTAAAAGCAGAGCTAGAGGTAATCAAATAATAATAATTTCAGTCATTGCTTTATTCTCACACTGAGTATTTAGCAAGAGCTTTGAGGCTTGGGAATACTCTTTCCAGGATAGTCACTTCTTGCCATGTTCAATAAGCAAAGCACTTTCAAAAGTGCTTTACTTTTCTAAAATCAATTTACAGTGAGCAAAACTGGGAACAGATTTGGGTTTGACTGGGAGTGAAGATAACCTGGGTGGCCTGGGCACCACTGTATGCCTCCGTGGCATTTCTTACTCTGCAAACATGACTGAATTAATGTGCGGGGAGTTGTGTGACCAATAGTATATATTAAAACACTGAATTAAACACTTTAAGTATATAAACCTCTCAATCATAGCCAACTTATAATTTTTCCCTGTAATTAAGCCTTTGTTTTATAGTTTATTAACTTGCCATGCCCACAGAGAGGTGCATTTGAAAGGAAAGCCACTAAGAATTACAACTGTAGCTAGAGTGCATTTTTTAAACACAAGTCAAGGTAATCTTGCAAATGGACAGTGCCTTCTCATTGAAAAATTAATCACCCTGTACATGGGGTTGATAGCTTGAGCAGAGCTAACATTTCTGTTCCTTTAAGCTTTCATCTTGGGATATTTCAGCTCAGTATGCAAGAACAGCAGAAATCAGTGCAATGACTTTGGCAACTATCACAATATTTATTGTGCTTCATGGGAACAAGACTGATTTATATGGGCTGCAGGTAGCCTGAAGGAATAGCCTACTAAATTTCCTTTCCCCTGATGCAAGTTCTGGATCAATGCAGCAGACAAAAGGAGCTCTACAACTCCCCAGTATCCTGTATTCATTCTTCAGACAGCTTAAAACTCAAGTTTGCTTCAGGGTATCATAGAGCTGGTAGCAAATACTGCACGGGAACACCAGTCGCCACAAATTCAGATGAAATTTTGAAAGAAAAGATGTTTCCTTTTTTACTGGATTTCACTGAGAAGTGATGAACCAGAAGTAGTCATGAAAATTTGCTCTGTACAGTGAAGATTCCCTGTTCCTTTGAATATGTATCTTAAAGTCAGAAGTCAACAGGAAACTTTACAGTGTTTTCCAGAAGTTATCTTGTCTTAAAACCTGAAAGAATGCTTCTCCATGTGAGATATATTGCAAAAATACAGACATTTGCATGACATTCAGTGTCCTTTTTGCTATCTCCTCTTGGCTGACTGCCTTTAGCTGCTGTTCTTTATGACTGCTAGAAGGTTCAGACCTTTTATCACTTCACTTTCAGTCTAAGAACTCCTTTTTTTCCCCCAGCTTAGAGTAATTGTGTGAAATGGCTTTCTATTCACTTTTATCAAAAGACAGAGCAGATTGGTAACATAAATGATCTCTCTGGGCTAGTAGGATGCACCCACACCTCATGCCCTCATCCTTCAACTCAGTGAAAGGGAGTCTGTAGAAAACTCCATTAATACACAACAACAACTTGTTAATTTGGGTGAGAAGAGTTTGTTTGCATTTTTTGTTGTTTTAAAAATGAAAGCAAAGCAACAGCAGCTTTTTTTGAGGGAGCATTAGAATTCAAATGCAGAATTCTTGTCAATTAGCTCCCCTTGGAACAACACACAGCAGTTTGTTTCTTTACCACTATCATGCTAGTGTTGAGGAATCTTAACCAAGGTGAAGATCTCATTTTTCTGTATAAACACATTCAAGAAAGAAAGTTATATTGCAAATACAGTAGAATGACACATCATGAGTGAAAAGAAGCTCGGACAACTGCAATCTCTGTGTGAAAGAGGGAAGGGTGGAGGGACAAACCCAGGCATCTTCAGCCTATGGAGAGCTGGCTGTAAGCATAACCTAGATACGAGACTAGTCTGCGCATTGGTGGACAAATTTGGGTATAAAAACTAAAGTGCTTAATCTAAAGAGCAGGAGTTGTTAAGGAGAACTAGATGTCTTCATTAGGAAAGAAAAACATGCCTCAAAATGTTTAATGGGCACACCAAGAGAGAAGAATTATAAAATATTTCTGACTAACTCGTCAGTATATTGAAAAGAATTTGTATTCTGAAACAGAACCCAAGATGATTTGTGCTACTTTCTTCTAATAAAACACCATAAAGAAAGAAATGGTAATTATGTGCACTTCCTTTGTATGCAGCTGAGAGATACCTTCAAGTACTGTGACAGCTTGCTAATGTACCACTGTATTTGAATAAATACCTGAAGTAAAGAGATTTGTGAAACCCCTCATAAACTGCCAGGTGGATAAGGGGTTATTATGAAAGTACTGTAACTTGCTCAGTTTTGTCTTTGTACAAGCTGTTCCTGATCAGGTCTATAGGTGACTGGGTGCAGAGATCACATGAAGACACGGTGATTCAAGGGAAAAGGCACTTACTTTCATGATATAAATCCACCTTATTATCCACCTTATCCACCTAAAAATTAGGCTGCACCAGAATATGAAGACCAAACACCCCGAGGTAAATTCCTACAAGTTGCAGTTTTACTTTTCAGTAATTAATCTGGAACTACTAAAACCATAACCTTCCTCACCAGTTTTCTTGGACGTCATTTGGAGGCCAGTCTTAAGAACTAATTTGTTGCTGACTCAAACATCAACATGCAAAAGTCCTACCATTCAGTTTTACATGATAATATGTTATAAAAGACACTGCTATCAATTAGAGGATATATTTCAGAACTAAAAAAATTCCCACAGTGGAACCTGTAACTTTATTTGTATTGGTCTGCAGTAATTCTCAGGGCAGATAGGATGTTACAATCAGACTATTTCTCCTTAGTTTCTCCTAAAGGAACCAGCACTGAATCAAGCACCTTCTACATTTTGGACTTCTCAGAAATTCAAGAATGATCCCAATCTGATTTGTTTTCTTCTCCTCCTCCCTGCTCTCCATAATATCATAGAAATATTAACATTTGATGTCTCAAAGTCTCATCCTTCTTACGAGAGAGTGGCTATTTTCCCATTTCATGGTAGTTTGCAAGGCAGATTGTTTTCTTAGACTGGACAGCATTCCACCTCAGCAGGGGAACCTGCTTAGGTAGCTCTGTCAGTAACAGGGTGGCTGGAGAAGCTAGAACCACAAGGTAGCACAGCTTCTCCATCTCCCAGTGTGCCACCTGCAAGGTCTCTTCATACGGAAGCAGCCCCAGCACTCTAAATAATCACAGCAGTCAAAGTAATAGGCAGGGTTTCCTCCAGAGTTATGTTTTTCATTCCTCATCTTAGACATTTCTTATTTTTGTAACATTTTGTATTTAAAACACTTTATCTTGGCATGAGATGTTTGTTTGTTATCTAAATGTAAGTGGGGCTGTGGATGCTCTCAAAAGAACACTGACCTTTAAGCATATGTACAACATCTGTAGGAAACAGCTGGAAAACATATCAGGTGATGATTCTTCAAGTAAAAATGCAACGTAATGTTCCTACAAAGCCTTTTTCAAACCTCTTCACATCATGCAGCACACAGCAGTGCTATTCATTATTGACCTGAATATTCTAACAGCTTCCCATACATGAAATCGGTAGTGGAAAAAACCCCAACCAAACAACCACTATTAACCTTTTTTTCTACTGCTTTTACCTTTCAAACACTCATTTGCTAAATAGCCTCCTTTTTAACATCCATTTTTCTCCTTGCTAAATATGTGCTTTAAAATGCATACTTTAGTAATCATTCCTCAAACATTTAGACACATTAGCTAATTGGTTTGTGGGGGTTAAAGTGAGTGGTTTGTAAAGCTCAGATAATACTGGCAACATTCAGGGGTTCAGATGATTATCCAAAATTTATCCAAACTCATCTCAACCTCCTCTGGCTAAAACCTCAGCAAGGATTGCCTTATTTTCCTTGTTTCAGGTTGGCCATAAAAAGCAGCGGGTCTTTTGCTTGTGGCGTTGCCTTCCAGTTTTCCTTAAGATGCTTTCTATACAGATGGATGTTTCTCTTGTTCACTTTAGATTATAGGGACAAAGACTCTACCTAAGTGGATGGCAGACTGAGAATGCCTTTGGATTCTGAGGTTAGGGCAACATGTTCTGGACTTGCTTATGCAGTCATGTCGCCATGGCAAAGCCCCCATAGCTGGCCACTAATTTCTGATCCCTCAAGTGCAGCCAATCCAAGAATATCCACTTTGTACTGGTGCCTGGGCTCACAGATTTTTATTTCCCTGCAGGATACAGCTTGTGGCACTTAAGACCACTGCATGGGGACTAAACCAAACCAGTCTTAGGCAAGGGGAAAGGTCTGTAGGTCTGAACAAAAGAACAAAGCCTGAGCCTCTCCAGTCCCCATTTCTTCTGGTATGTTCCTTTCGCTGGACCGAATAACCAGCAAGTCGCTCAAAATACTGCTTTGTTTTCTGAGGAGATCCTCTCTCCTTGCCTTATGAGAGCTTGCTTTAACCTTGGCCACTATTATGGTAAAACTGAGCTGAGTTTCCTTAGCTACAAAGGCATTTCCCTGCTCTCTGCAGCTCTCCCTGCGCTCCCTGCTCTCCTGGTCTCAGTTGTCAGGGTCACTGTGTGTAAGCAGCCACCTCTCCCCCTCCCTCAGGGCAATCTCTGACATGTCTGGGGCCATGACCAGGCTGCCTGGCTCCTGGGGCATGTGTGGGGTTGCTGGGGCCCACCAAGCGCTGACTTGTTCCTGAGCCAGGTCTAGCCCAGTGCATCCGTTGGAGCAAGGGCAAGAGAAGCCAGAGCCTGTTTGCTCTGCCATGTAAACAGACTGTAAAGCTGAGAGCCTGAGTCACTTACTCAGTGTGCTGGAACTGCACCCTTTGCTCTTGCAGCTAAAGTGAGGGTAAAAGATAGTGAAGGATCTGACTGTCCCCTTTAGAAATACATGCGCACTCTCCCCTCTTCCCTTTCCCCTGAACTCTGGGATTGTATTTCATCACTATCTGAGTGATCATAGAAAGTTTAACCTGCAAAATTATGCGCTGTAAATGACAACCATTTTCCTCTCAAGGTGAAAGACTTGGAGACAGAGAGAAAGAAGGAAAAAGAGAAGACCAGTTTCCATGACAACCCTACGAAACTTATACACCATAGGAAAATGTCATTTTCTAAAAAAGTCAGAACTTCATGGACAAGTGGTACAGTACATCAGAAAGGAAATGGCAGTTTTAAAATGAAAAGCTCATTTGCATTTATGGTTTTGAGTTTCATTTTCTAGTTACAAGACCCAATTGTGGACAATTTAGTGGAGAAAATTATATTCAACATTTCAGGTGAATAATGTAGATTAAGATCAGGTTCAGCTAGAAGCACATTGTGACAGACTCAGGTTCGGAGAACACAGGTATGGATGGATTCTGCTTTAGCTGGGCTAATGCTGCAGCAGCAGAGAAGTTGCTGACATTTTACCCCCTCTAGTAGACCTTGGAAAGTCAGGATATGTCCCTAACTGTTGAGATCCCTGTCACAACTTGCAATTTCAGCATCTAAAGTTATACCTTCTAGATTCCATGTTACCTTTGATACCATCAATCACCATCCATTGTAAGCCACATTGCATAGGAGAGCGTTTTATGATGAGCATTAGTGTAGTAATATAGCAAAGAGCATTGTTAATGAAGTGTGGAAAAAGAATAAATTCAGCTAATGGGTATATGTGTCAAATTTCAATTAGGGATATGTTGGAAAATGGAAGAGACAGACGAGCATACAAATTAAACCTTTGACCTTCAGAGTGAAGGGAGAAAAACCTGAGAGAAAAGGGGGATGTTCAGACATGTTTTCCTAGCTGAATGCACAAAAGTCTGAAAACTCTGAAGTACTGTTTTCTTTTTAATTACGATTATTTTAGGAGTGACTCAGCTGGTTTATTGACATGTATATTACTGTTTGAGCCACCTGCTGCACAGGAGATAGATGAAGATTGTGAGCAGTTTATGGTGTTGGAAGACAAAATCTCACCTTTGTGAAGCCTAGGCAGAGGATATTAAAACTTATCCTTCCCTGTGAAATGCTACTGGAAAGAACCTCCTTCTCACTCCTCTTAGGCTTTCAAAAAGGCCTTAGTTGATTCAAAGAGTGTTTTAATGCATAATCTGATATAACACGGTTTTTGAATGCAAATAAACAGTAGGGGAGGAGTTGCAGCAGGAGCACAGCTGAGCAAGCTGCAAGGTCTGGGCACAGCTCAGAGCACCTGGCAATTGGTAGTTCACATTTGCTTTGATACTGGGGTGAGTGATGGTGCAGATACACAGCAGTGTGTTCATACAGGTGCTATTGTATGAATGTGCATGTGATTTAATATCAGTTGCTCTACTAAAGCAATGTGGGTTGAATTCAGCTTGAGTTTAATAGGCAAAATTGCCATTAAATGTACATATGTCAGGGTTTAATTAAAGTCATTTGTCTGCATGAGGAATAAGGGCCTATTTCACAGAGCACTGAGGCTTGTGGGGAAAACTGCTAAGACCTGAACCCAGCTCCACTGCCCTTGCAAAACCTAAAGTGCTGATGCCTTTCTGATGTGTTGGCTGCTAGAGAAAGCTTCCCTGAGCGCTTGTCCCAAGGAATATAGCTGTTCCTGGTACCCACATGCCCCCATGGATGCCTACTCACCCCATTGTGTGAAGGCAGTGGGTCAAACACTCCAAACAGATGTTTCACAACACCTTGTGATAGATGCAAGTTTATGTTTCCATTGTAGCCTCGGTGCAGCTCTTCTGCATGATGCTCACCTGAGGACAGTAACAGGACAGACACCTCTGTGTCAGATTAAAAATGGCAAGCAGCAGATCACTACTCATTGTCAGCCTAGCAAGGAAACAAAATCCAGTTGTATTATTTTCCCACAATCAAGTAATCCTTCTAAGATCCAAAAATATTTGAACATTTGGGCAGGAGACCAAGCCTTGATAGATCTCATAGTACATTCTTGAGTTGTTGCCCCGGGTTTTCATTTCCCAAGATGGTCCATCATTTTGAGGAACTATCTTATCTTTATTTTGCCCTTTTTTGATCACAAAAGTCTCTGGGTCCTTGATGGTGCACAACTTGTTTTTTCATCTCCAGACATCTTTACTGTCACCCCACCTGCTCTGCGGATGCCTGCTGCTAATTTCAGATTTACACACAGTAGAGAGCTCTAGTTTGAGTCAAAGTCAATACAGAAGGTGAGATTATACTGTTACCTGCTGTGTAGTAAAACCTTGAAAGGATGAGGGCAAGGAATCTCTGCCTCAGGGACAATTCTCCTCTTCAGTGAGGCTCTGTGTGGGCCTGGAAAGACCTTGGTGCCGTCTGGTCAGGTCTTTCACCTGTAGTTTTGGTTTCCATCTACAGACATAAAGAAGATTTTTCAAATATCGCAATCCCTGTTTGCTGAACACTGGATTTGTAGTAAGAGTATGTAAATGACTGCTATGAAAAGGGTATATTACATGGAAAACTGTGTTTCTCCAAAAGCTTGTGTAAAGACTAGAGAAATGTTGAATTTATCCTCCATTCAGAATTACTAACATTTTTCTGAGTAAATTTTCCATTACGACAGGTATATCAGAACTATTGCAAGATTATTCTTAGCATCTGATAATGGAAATATGGAAAGCAAATTATCCTGTTAAGTCATATGACATCACTTTTTCTTCATGACTGAATGATGTATGTGCCTGCAAGTGGGTAATAGGGGAGTATTTTTAAATGGCAAAATTTGCTTTGACAAATCCTGCAGCCTGAAAACTTAAATTCTCCTTCTTCCCCTATGGTAGTAAGTATTTAAATCTGTTTTTAATTCTTTGTATTTAACTTTACTAAATAGTTAGAAAGAAAATATTTTCAGTAGAGTATCTTCTCTAGTCTAATGGGGTGATGTCACCAAACATAGAGACATTCTTTAGTACAATAGAAAGAGGAGTTGAGTGATTCAGAGAAGAAATTAGCCTGCTTTAATTTAGCTCTGGGTATGCACACAGCACCAAGAGTTCAGTATGCTCAGAGTGCCAGATAGATCAAACGCAGTAATTTGTTGCCAAAACAAAGAATTTAAGTGCAGTGGATATGTGTTTACATTTCACATCTCTAAGCTTGACTCTGTTGTGCAGACTTTAAAATTGCATCAGTGAAAAGAGGATGAGTATGGCTATCTTCAGGTATAAAATCGAGGGCTTAGGAAATTTAGAAGGCAGAAAAAAATGAAAAGAATGCTTCTACCATGCAAGGAATTTTCCAGGACTTTTTCTTCTATTTGATGCAATATGGATTTCTACAATAGATTGTTAGGAGAATGTCATAAAACATAGATTAATGATTGCATTTTCATCTTTTTGATGTGCCATTTAATGAGGCGTATTCTCTTTCATACTTGACATCAAAAAGACAACTGCTGGAATTCTTCACGTATACATCAAATGAATTTTTGTGCTAATAGGTATAATCATCTAGGCAAAAGAATGCTGCTTTTATATCAACTGGTTTGAGGCTGATTTGATATAGTCTGTCTGGTACTCCCTAGAGTAAATTGAAAATATGTTAAAGTGCTGCAGTTTGAGCCCATTCTGCTTCCCAGTCCCAAATGAAAAGGAACAAGATCTCGTTTTCTGGAAGTTAGATTAAGTTTTCGATTTAAAGAATAAATGCCAGTAACCTTTAGTACCTGTGAGACGTAGTAACTAAGGTGGTAGAGTATGTAAAAGCTAATGCTCACTGCTCTGCCAGCACAATACATATTTCTGTATCCCTGAAGCATGTAAAGGAGAGAAACTGATCTGGACACTTGGAGAGAGCAGCATGGGCTGAATTTACGTAGTCCAACGCTTCTACCCCTCTGAGCTTTTTCCACTTCCTGTGACCTCCCAAAAGAGAATTAAGCATGGTTTGTTGATGAGCCATTAAAAGACTTCATGGATGGTGGTCACCATCAGAGTTCTCATCACAGACCAGCAGGTCCAAAGCAAATCTTCATGAGACTGAAAGCATACTGGTTCTACAGATAATCATATCTTCAGTCTCTTGGAGCCCATATGCACACTTTTAAGCGTGTCCAGCATACTTTTACTTTACAGTATTTGTGGCTTTCATTTTAATCAACATCCTCCTCTTTATAGAGTCCTACTTTTAAAATTTCCAGCTTTTATGATAGTGTCTATAGAGTGAATACAATTATTCTGAAAGCACTTAGCAAAAAACTTGTTAGGTGGCATGTTAGGAAGATGTTCAGTTTTTCAGACCGGTTGATTTGCTTTTGCAGGTAACTATAATTTTATAAAAAACAATCACACCACATGTATCTTGACCGAGTTTTGGCTTGCAGAACAAACTGCCTCCTAGAAAGACCAATACAGTATCTGGCTCTGCTGCTAAAATGATTTCATTTCAGTTGAAAACCATGAATCTATTGGTTTTGCAGTCAGACAAGTTTTGCAACCTTTATCACTGATTATGCCCTTATACTGGTGCAGAAACCTATCAGTGTTGGGAGAACACAGAGAAATTTCCTTCAGAGTATTTGTTCCCATTGTCTTCAAGCAGGATTTTTAGCTGTTGGTCACCTACAAGTGCAGGGTTTGATTACTTACACAATGAAATGGCTGCTCCTCCACGGTGTTCAGCTGTTCACCATCCAGCTGTTGTCTTGGACTTCTCGCCAAGTTTGCTGCCATGGCAGTTTCATTCTCTTCCCTTTCTGTGGGCTTCAGTGTGCCTTGAACAAGTGTCCCGCAGATAGCAGTGTTGCCTAAAAGTTTTGGGAATTTGTATGAAGAAAGCTTTCTCCTATATATTCCTAAAATTTATGCTATACCTTAAGACTATTCATTCAAACACAATATGGGCAAATTGAAGGATGCCTTCCAAAATATAAGCTGTAACAAATATGGATTTTGACATTCATTCCTACACAATTATGTATTTTATCAACCTTTTCTCCATGCCACCCAGTCAGTTGCTAAAATTCTAGAAGCATTTTACAAGAACTATGGAATTATTTTTTAAAATATAATGAGAAAGAAAGCTGTTTTGTTTCAGGGAAAAAAAATCAAATTATGACCCCTAGTCTCTTTATAGTGATTGGATATGCAAAAGCTGTTTTTAAACTCTGTTTCTTTCTCATCTCCAGTGGCAGGTTCAGCTGCCTCTTCTCTAAAGCAACACAGGAGAGTTCTATTTACTGTTTTGCAGATACATCATTTTTCTGAAGGTGAAGGTTGGCTTGCATAGAGCTGCATGCAAGTGAGTGAGCACAGCCACTGGTGCTGGTATACAATTTGTTCTTACTGTTATTCCAGGAGACATCACAAATGTTTAGGTTTTTTTAATACAGATTGATATTATAATAGTACATGCCTATTTATCACTGACTGGTTGCTCATCTCTGACTATAGGTTCAGGTCCTAAATTTAAGTACTGCTTTCCCAGGGTGGTAATAGCAAGGGGGTATCTGGCCAAAAAATATCTTTTGAACCATGCCTATTTGTTGTTAGAGAATATGTTGCCCAATTTTCCTAAGTTTAATATTAGCAAGTCCTCTTGCCATGACAGTGTACTTTAAATATATATATATCTGTATGTATACGCTTATACACGTATATATATGAAGTTTAATATATGAAACTCTGAAATGTTGAGCTGAAAACTAATGCTATTCAGTGTTGGAAACTTTGAGCTAGAAACCTATTCTTCCCACGGACCTTAGACTGACAGGTGGCTTTGAAAGAGTTTTTAAATATATCTTTGAAGATTTAAAAATAGTTTTATACCAGAAGGCAAATACACAGTAGCTTCTTCTGTGAAGCTTATCTTTCAATTGGCAATAAATAGTGTATGGCTCAGGGATTTTTGATCTAGTTTGAACTATTTATTCTGTTATACCTGAATAGATTGCTTTAATATACTATTGAGATGAGCTCCCAGTCTGGAAGGTCATTATATGGTAATGAATCATCATCTCTTATCCCAAAACTGAAGCCCAGCGTTCTCAGGCTGCAGTGCTATCAATAGGGGTCTGCAGGGAGAGGTGGGGGAGAAGCCCTTCAGGCGAGGGGCTGTGATCTGTGAGGCATGGACAGCCAGTGAACCTCTCCTCTTATCAGCCAGGCAGCTCTCTCCTAGGAGGTTGCCATGTCTTTATCACACAATAGACTGTAGAGCACATCTTTTCCCTGTGACTTTCTCCTGCTAACTTCATCGGGAAGGGTGACATTTAAAGTTTCACATCATTGTCTTTAATTTTGTTTGAGATACTTTTCTCCACAACACCCCCTCCTCCACATTTTATTTAATTTTTAACAAGGATCCAATATAAATATTCCCTGTAGTAAAACAGATTTGAGAGAAAACCAGGGTTTGGGGTTTTGTGGTTTTTTTTCCCCCCTGTTATTATATAACAACCATAAAGGGCAACCACATATGGTTGTTATACAACAGCTATAAATACAGCCATATATAATGGCCTGTAACTGAAAACTTTGTTTATCCCATGTCTCACTTTCTAAGTATAAATGCATATTTAGTGAATAAGATGTCTAACTTGAACCAAATTGAAAACTGAAGTGAATCCTGGCAAGAGAGGTCCCTGGATTCTGTATTGGTTGAAGTTTGTCATTATATGAAATAGCTAAAATAGCTTTTATTTTGGTATAGATATTTACCCTGAAAAATATATATTTATTTATTCGTCAGGAAAATATGTATCCTGAAGAAGACAGTCTGTGTTATTAAGAAATGCAAAGTAATACACAGATAACCGAAGGTGAATTACATGTGAATTTCTTTTACACAAAATTCTTCGAATGCTGGCAATAACACAGTCATTCTGATAAATAAGCCAAAGAGCAATTACTGAGAAGCAGGATGGTTAGCTACCACCTGAAGGCATAATTCTATAAGACAAATGCACATGGATTTGAAAACTGATAAGATTTCTGATTTTCTATACAGCAGAAAACTCTCCCCACCTTACCTCTATACAACAACATTACTTGTTTATTATCATTCATCTTTTGCATTACATGGAAAAGTAGTTCTAGTGAAGGTAAAATAACTTAGAAATTACCTACTCTTTCTTTTTTATAGGTAAAAGCTATTTGTCCGTGTACTATACTCTCATACAAAACCCTTTCAGTCTGAGAGATGGGCCACATCCCAGCTAATCCACTGGGCTCAATTTTTAAGAAGTCCAAAGGAAATTTCTGTGGGTGATCTGCCTTATTATAAGACAGAAACTGAGCTGGCTGCAAAGGTGAAATTCATCAGGTTTCTTCTGTTCTGAGTTAAGTTACTGATTTAGGAAATAGGCTAGAGAAAAGAAATAATTATGTTTGGCTTGTTTAGATATCACCTATAAATATAGTTAATTGTATACAGGTTAAGTATGGTTGTAAGGTGCCAGGAAAGTACATGATGCATAAAACATGCCTTCCAGAAAATAATTCTACAGCAAATTGTACTTTTGCTCATAACGAAGCTATATATAAACTACAAAATGAGACAAGTCATGTCCATATTGAACCACTGAGTAACTTGCCAAACCTGCTATTACCACTTCTTTATTCTTGATTCCCTTATTTCCCACATAATTCCATTATTTTTCACTTTAAAAATATGTTATTTTCTGCACAAAGCTCGTGAAGGTCAAGAAAAGTATTACTACTAGTATATACTGCAAATGGACTGAATTCTTTGCCATGTCCTTCCAGTCTCACATAATGTCATGTGCCTATTTATGTAGCAAAGATTAAAGGCACATTTTAACAGACATTTGGTTTCAAAACTTGCTTATTAAAAGGAAACAATGACTTTTTTTTTTCCCAGGTGATATTTTAATATCATGGGAATCATCACAATGAGCAATCACTTTCTGAGCAAGTGCTTAGCATCATTACCCTGTGTTAAGAAATGTAAAGACACAATATGTAAAAATGAATCTCTGGTGTCACTTATGCTCTAGTAAATGAAAAATAACTTCCCTCCTGTCAGTTGAGTTTAGGCAACATTAAATTAGTTCAAATGAGGTCAGAATCAGGCCCAGAGATTATTCAATATATTGAAGAAAAGATAATGAAGTGTATTATCTGTCATTTAATTAATTTTGTGTTTCCCCAAACAACTCTTATTGGCATCAAGTACACTGAATATATTTTAAGTATAAATACCAAATTCCAAACCTGAGTATACTTCATTTGTGTGAGCCCTAAGTTAGAACTTGCTTTTACTGCTAGGAGTGGCATTAGCAAGGTATTTAAATAAAGGAAAAATGATTATAGAACTACTAAACAAAACAGTAGCAAAACACGCATGGCTAGAAAACCTTACATTAAGGAAACAAGGTACAATAGCAATATACTGAGAAATCCCTGCTAATTGTTGTTCTTAGAGCATTCTGCAAGGTTGTACCATAACTCTTGAGGGCCAGAATCAAACTATTTTCTTGCTGAGTTACATTCAAAGACAATAACCCTCAAAATCATTTTGATGTAAAAAACCAATCATACAGTAGTTCATACTCTTAGATTTGGTCTTAGTCTTTTTTTCTGTATGACTTTTCTTGATTATTGCTTCCTTAGTTGAATATAAATTTATATTTTATTAAAAGACATAACTGACACACAAAGTTCACATTTATATATAGTTTCTTAGTCTAACAAACTCTAACAACCCTTGAAAAAACTCTGGTTTCAAATTACTAGCCACGCAATTAATTGTTTTCCTGCAGTGATTGGAAGCCTCACAACATTGTGCTGTTTTTTAATCAGAAACTGTTTCCAAATTAAGGATTTTCTCTCAGAATTTGTGCTTGTGCTTTATGCTTTCTAAGAAATTAATCCTAACAGAAAATGATCAAGTAAATGTACATGTTCTCTGAAATCCACGTAGTTTAGGAATTAAGGTGCTTTTTCATGAGAAAAGCTGCACCTCAAATTAGTTTGACACACTAAAACATTTCCCACCACTTTCCTTGTCCAGAGCTGCTTGGGCAGGATGGTGTAGATTGAACAACATTTCTCTTAAAATGGGGTTTTAATTGTGTAGATGCCAGGGCAGCCTTACAAGAGGTTGTTTTTTCCCTTGTACTCTCATGACAAGGTGCTAGTCCAATTGATGTAATTAGGAATTCAACACATTCTAATTTTGGAAAGCAAATATCATTCTTAGTGCAAACCTTTACTTGGGAAAAAAACAAACAACCAAACCAAAACAAAAAAAAACCAAACCCACACTAAGCTATAACTCCCAGAAGTCTCTGAGAGAACATTTTAAAGCTGGCAGAGCAGAGATAAATGCAAAGAAAAGAAAACACTTTGAAAGCATGTTTCAAGCAAAACATTTCAAACTGCTACCAACAGAAAACCAATAAAGTCTTCCATTACCACATCTCAACTGTAAACCTGTGCAAATAATTTTTCTTAAAAAAACACACAACCTCCTCTGAGGAGTGACCACCCAAGCAGTCCTAAAAGCAGCTGTCTGGGAGTTCAAGAATTCAGGTGATGAATTAAGGAAATACTGCAACTGCTGAGTCACTTCTCACAAAGATAATTGCCGATGACCTGAGCAAGATCCTGCTTTGAAAGAGGTGGGGAAAAGGCACAGAAATGGACTCAGACAGGTTCCATTTCCCGGTGTGACAGCTCGTGGGACAAAGATAACTATCTCTTGGGTTTTAAGCTATTGGTGAAAGGAAGAGCACCCAGCAAAATATATGTACCTATTGCTGAGAGGTGAGAAGATGGTATCTGAAAATATGAGAAAGCAAGGCTAAAGAACAATGTGCAAAGCAGCCGGAGGAAAGCCCTTTCATTAAGGCAGATACTCTGACTTTTTCAAAAGGAAAAGAAAAAGTCAGGTGCCATTTTGTCCTAAGATGCTGTGTGGCCACGTGCAATGGCATGATCTTACAAGGAGATCAGTCAGCAATACAGAAACTACTGTTTTGGGAAATCATAAGTGTTGTAAAAAGGCACTACTAGAGAGCATTTATTTTACTTGTGTTCCCATGACTGACAGGGTTATCTTCTCCAAGTCCTCTTTTGCAGTTGTGCATCGTGACATTCAAGAACAGTGGAGGGAAAGTGGCATCTTTCACACAAGATGCACTTTCAGATTCTTCTAACTACCCTCACTGTAAGACTTCATTCAAGTTAAAATAGCATCACATAAGTTGAGCCCACATCAACCAAGAAATCATTCTTCTGTTTTCTTAGAGAAATGATGGATTCAAAGGTACTAGTTCAGCTAAAATACTAAATAGGTATTCTGGAATATATAACCATCAGAAAATACAGACTTCCTCTAAATCCAGTAGGATCACAACAGTACTAGGGGTTCTGGAACTTCTAAGGAGAGGAAAAAATGTCTGGATGCTGCAGATGAGTGCAGTTTCTGCATGCGTTATCCAGAGACCCTCTATCTTTAAGATCTCTTTGCAAAAGCAAAATGAAGCTGGGATTTTTCTAGGGCAGTCTAGAAGGACTTGGAGATACTACTTCCATTAGCACATAAAAGCTGAAAAAGTAAAAGCAGGTGGTATAGGGAAATATTTTGTGGATCAGAGAGCTGTTTGCATTGCAGAGGTACACTTGGTGTTGCTTTCTAAATGCAAGTGTCTGCACATGGAACTGAATATTGCAAAACACAGAATAAAAGAAAGGCTTGGGTTGGAAGGGACCTTAAAGCACATCTAATTCCAATGCCACGGGCAGGGATGCTACCCTCTAGCCCAGGATACTCAGGGCCCCCTGGTCTTGAACAAACCTGTTTGTATATAAACAGGTTCCTCCCTCTTCAACATGCAGGGAAAGCAAGTTACAAATCTCAGTTTTATTTATCTTAGGTGCAGCAATAGAGTGCAACGTCTCAAAAATCCCATGGAGTCAGATCTCAGTTCCTTAAGTCCCCAAGTAAAAGACACACTGCAGCTAGGCTAGTTATTGTGGGAGGCATGCTTCATCAGAGGATATGCTGGATTACTACAAAAGGACTTCAGATCCAGTGTTTGTTGTTGGCTGCTGCAGAAACAGGCAAACACACCCTCTCACCAGGGAAAACAGGGAATGTTCAGGATGAAATCTCTTTGGACTTTTTGCCTCAGGGTAGGATTTAATACAATCCCTTTAAGGTGAAGGCAGCTGCATAAGGTAAATTTCCTCCCAAATTTAGAATTAGCTTGATGAAGGGAATTATTGATTACTGATGAAATGCTGATACCACACTGAATGTAATTTATTTTAGAGTAGCTGTGCTGTTGATGAACAGAAACATTACTATACCTAAAATTTACAGGATGATGTAAAAAGTAGAGGTCCTGCTCAAGGTGGTATTACAAGGTATTTGAAGATCATTTTTAGTAAAAATAGTAGATGAAAATTCTGTGTTTCCATTTTAATACTGTCTGTATTTGATTGGAATACCGGTAAGAAGTAGCATCTCAAGCAGGTTTACTGGTCAGTCTGCTGGAGGTGTGGGGCCATACACAGAGCCCAGGGCAGGGGTTTGGTTCACTCCCTGAGTTTGCACCAGGGTGGCATGGATGGGGACTGGGAACTCAAGAACAGTCCCAGGATGTGAGCCATGGGAAAGGACTAAGTCAGCCTTGAAAGGGAGAGAAGAAGAGCAGAAAAGCAGATGACTTGCTGACAATGTGGTTTTTAGGGGAAATTTGCAAGTTTTGTGAGAACGACAAAACAGCCAAATGGAGCTCAAAAAAGGTCAAGAAACTTGAGGCAGCAAAGTCAACCTTTCTCTCTGGTACTAAAACTTAGCATGGAAATTTTTGCAGATGACTTTTACCTCTCTGAAAATAACATCTGATAATGAAACTATGGACTTGAGTTTAATGATCCCAGTGTGAAAGGGCATCTATAAAATGATTTTTCCTTTTGTTGCCTGCTTCTAACCAGCATTTTAGAAAAACATAAACAATTTACAGCAACAAAAGCCTTTTCTTTTTCCCCCTGACCTGAATGCAATAATTGCTGCATTTACTTTATGTCTCTCTTTTCGGAAAAAATAAAATAAAATTGGTGATGAGCAGAGCAGAGGGCATGTGGAGCCAAATGAGATAAGTGACAGATGGTCACTGAATGACCACACAAAGTCACAACATCAGAGATCCTGGAAAGGGCTTTGGTCCAGGCAATGGGTAGCATGACATAGTTTCCTAAACTTAAGTAGGTACTTTTGAAATATAACTCTAAAATCACACTGAAGTATTTTTAAAACTCCTCAATATTGTGCCTGTGGGGGAAGCTATTTTTGTGTGTTGGCGGTGATTTCAGGAATGAATTTTGGCATGATCAGCTGAGTTCCCTCACTGCACAGTACATGGTAATGTTCATTATGATTATATCAAATACTATCGATTTTGTGCAGAATTAAATTTTATCTAATTTTGAAATGAATTCAAACTCCTAATGCCCAGGTGCGTCCTGGAACCAAATTTTTCTTGGTAATTAGTCCACCACATGATGGTTGATTTTTTAAATTTTGTACAAAACTCTTACTGCATTTTACATTACTGCTTTTTTAATGGAAAATATTTATCAGAGCAATAAATGGGTCCTCTAGCCTACCTTTTTTGTTAGAGACCAATAAACCACAACAGTGAACCACAAAGATCCCCAAGCTCGCTAAGTGCTTTGCTCCTGAAGCAGCAGAATACCTTCCTAATATCCAGGGCTGAAGCTCTGGAGAGTTTTGAGTGTTAAAAGTTTCTAATCTTTATTCTGCTTTACTTATCTGGCAATACATATTCATGAGGAAGGTCATTATAGCAGCACCCAGTAGTGTGGCTCCAGTTTCGAACAGCGGCACTCAACGCTTAACAGCCAAACTCACAGAAGAGCATTGCAGAGCTGAACACCAACGCAGTTAGAAGAAAGCAATTTTCTGAAAACTAATGAAACCAAAAAAGTTTTCATTTACATTATTGGGCTACCAGGGGGAAAAGAGTATTCTAACTTATTTGAGTCTGTCTTCCTACTGATTTTAAAAAGCCATTTCGCCTTGAGAGTGCTCTGACAGGGTGCTGCATACATGTATTTTTCAGGTGCAAGAGGATTGCTGCACAGGGCAAGTGGGGACGGTGGGCTGATTGTCATGGATTCAAATAGCCTGGTCCCCAAATTTCAGGGAAGAGTGATCTGAAAAATAACACAAATATTTTGTTCTGCTAAAGCTGTCGCTTATGACTACTCCAGATCTTGGTAACAGACTTGAAGACACCAAAAAACTTTTGGTGCAAAACATACTACCGAGTGAGCTTTGAGTAACAGTTAGATGCTGAACTGAGAATTTAGAGGAACACCTCAGAACACCTGAGATTGAGGGAACTCTGTATGTACCAGAGTTCCCCCAAACCTGTCCACTGGTCCCAGAGGCAAGCACGTACAAATGCAACATTAGGACATCCCTCCAGTAAATGACACCTCTCAAATACCTGGAAACCCAGCCACCTTTCAGTACCCTGCCTCACATCAATCTATTTGTACCCTCAGTACAGTATAAAACTGTTTTTCAAGTGATTTATAGTTTCATGATAATAAAACTGTATGCAGATTATTTAAAGACTAATATATACTAGATAAAATGTTGCTAGCATTCGAACAAGTATACTCGTTAATATTTCAGTCAAGCATTTAATTCAAGTTACTGCCCACATCAATGTCAACATTTCAATGTACATAAGTGTGGGCGTGTTTGGATGAGGGGGTGGCAGTAAACATATAACCAACATATTTCTATACCACAGACTGGATATTACTTTCTTATAAACTGTATTTTGCCAGAGCATTAGTTTGACTCCCTAGATTCAAATACTTGGGCATGTATGAACAGCAAAGAATAACAGCAAGACAAAAGAGAGCATTCCTATCCCCCAGCCGACTTTATCTCCTATTTTCTTTCATATTCTGCAGGTGTGACCTTGATTGCTACCCACACCATGGAGGAGGAAGGCCCTTTCCACTAATTTTTACATATTTGTGCCTTGACAAGAGGAATATGGGATGCTAATGTGGGAGGCTGGTGCTACAATGCATTTTCTGCAGGTGACTACAGAAGCAAATTGAAACAAAAAAAATGGCAGAGTCTCTTGTATGCAGTCTGAGGCTGCTAGGGTCTAAGCATTCCCTCTGCCTTTCTAGTACCTGGCAGCTGCTGGAGGAATCCTGCTATCTTTCATTTTGGGATGGGTGATCAAGTCTGGGTCGTAAGTGTTTTTCCTTTTCTCTAGTGTCAGCTTTTATCTTCAGTATTCCTTGGTATTGGCTGTCTCTGCACTGCAGTCAGGGTCCCCACCTTTTTATTTCAGTGATTATAAGGTAAGATTTTATTGTATTCTTATCGCTGCTGTGGTCCTGGAGACAGCTTCTCTACCTTCCCTCACTTATCTGTATTCTGCCTGTGATATTGATCTGAAAAATTGTTTCTTCTCTGAACGTCACCTTCCCTGCTCTTGAGCCTGTGCCAAGTGACTGTGCCTGACACATCTCCTCTTGGCCTCCTGACCTGTCCCTGGTAGTGGTTGGCTCACTGCAGGGTTAGCTGAAGTGCATCCAGAGGTCTCCCACCAGCCCTGTGGAGCTGCATCCATGCTGCAAACCCCCAGCAAACTTCAGGCTACCAAACACAGAGTTACCCCTGAAGAACCACAGTGGTGCTGCCAGGCCAGGGCATCTCCTTCAGGCTCAGCTGGCCCCACACCAGCATGGTACAGAGGGTGGTTTTGCATAACTGCTCCTTTCTGCTATTTGCAGCACTTTTGTGGCTAGAAAATGGCCTCTCTTTCCAGTGGTTTTAAAATGGCAACTTAATTTAAGGTGTTTTTGAAGGAAGAAGTGATTTTCCACAGCAGAAATAGCTTTTATCAAAATATTCTTAATATTAAACAATGATGCCATTCAATGAGTTAAAACCACCACCCTCTGGAGACTATTAAAAATTCAGTAACCTTGGCAACAAAATAAAAAGCAATTCTGGCTTAGCTGTTTCAAATGAGGAAAATACACTCCTACATGTGTGAACATATTGTTAACAGATTGGTTTGGGTAGTTTTTATGGGTAATTTTTATTTTCCTAATTGTATAGCTCGATCCTACATTTCTTTCTCTCGCTTCCTTAAACATTCCAGTATTAGAAAATAGCAATTTTCTTCATATAAAACCTGTCCTACATCACGGATCATCATCTGATTAGGAAAAAAACCCCAACCAAACAACGCAAAACCAAAACACTTCTCTCTGAAACAGAAACAAGAAAGTGTCCAGAAAATGGAGCAGGAGCTCATAGACACTCTTGTCAACTGACTATAAACAGAAAAGGAAAACATGGACTCAGGTGATTTTTCAAGGCAAACTGAGTAGTCAGTTGTTATTCTTTTCATATCAAATCTTTTAGAGAGTGTATAGACTTGCTCTACTCCATAAAGAGGTAGATATCTATTCCAGGTTAGGAATCAAGTACAGGAATATTCCCTTCAAGACTAAAATCTCATATACAGCTACAGAAGAGGAGCTGTGTGTTTAGAGACAGGTTTGTGAGTTTGGACAGTGCTGCTAAACATAGAAATACGTGGGACTAGTGGGAAAAGACTGGGTGGCTGTGTGCCCCAGCACCCAGCATCACTCAGGTCACTGGTGCTCTGCACCTCCACAGGGCTTTGCAACTGAAAATTGCTCTTATATTTGGCTGCCTCGGGCTTTGTATTTGCTTTTGCAAATTATACTGAAGTATTACCCTCATTCATTTAAGGGGCTTAAGGCAGTAAGTTCAGGCCATCTAACAGCAAACTGCAAAAAGTGCTGCATGTTTTCTTTTTTTAAGTTTGTGGAATAATTTGTTTCCTCAAGCTAGTGATAATATGGATTTGGAGCACAGCTTTCCCAGATTTATTTAATAAAAGGTTACCATTTTTCTTCTAGCAGAAAGAAGCAGAGAAAAGAAAGCTATTCTTCTCCACACAATAGAAGGTAGGATTATAGGATAAATGCAAGGCAGATAAGAAAGGTGAATCAATTTAAATGACCTGTATTCAAGCTTCATTGAAACAAATGAATAAGAGGATTTATCCACCAGAAAATAAAGCAGAAATAAGCAAATAATGGCTAAATAGCAAACTAAAGGAAAAATCCTAATTATATTGAAAGAGATTTGCCAGGGTATCTTAGTTTAAAATTAAAATGAACTAAGAGTATGTTAAAATGTATAGATTAAAGCCGAGCAAACATAATAAACCACTTGGATAGCTTAGCTAGGAGTAGGATGTAATGCAGTGCTCGCAGCTGAGAGAGGGCTTTGCCTATTTGCATCATTAACCTTCTAAAATTTAGTCCTCCTACCTTATGGATCAACTGTTTTAGAGATTAATTGACTCGCTAATCCTTTGAATTCCTGTTTTTATATTTATCACATAGGACAGGGCCCTTTAGAGTCCACTGCAGAGCTAGGCAAAAAAGCAAGGGGAATCATTTTAATGGTGTCACAAACAGCTGCTGTGGGGCTCAAGGTCTAAAAGCACAGGCTAAACCTTAGCCCAGTGCACAGGATCCTAAGCCTGACCTTTGCTTGCCAGGCTGTGCAAAGCAGAGGCATCCCTGAGGCAAAGTGTCAAGTGTTCAAACACCTGGTGCCCGGTGCTGGCGGGAACCTGCTGGTGGTGTGGTGGAGTGCACCAACACCCCTCACAGCTCCTGGGCACCCACCTGGAGCCTTTGCTGCTTGCAGCAGGCTGAACAGCATCTGCCTTGCAGTAGTGGGCAGAACTTCATGTGTTTTGGGTTTTTTCCCCATGTTTTTTTTTCATATCTTGTAAAAAACCACCTTAAATTAGTAAACTGCACATGCAGTTCTTCTGGTGCCATTTTGTTGTTGTTGTTTAGCTTAAACCTTACATCTTGGCCTCTTTTTGATATGGCAATCAACCAACTAAAACCATTAATTACATGGTGATAACTTTCTGCCAGTGCACAGATCCAAGGGTAATAGGTTTAAGCAAAGTGATGGAATTTGGCAGCTTTCTCTTCCTAGCAAGATTATGTCAGTTGCTCCTAAATCCATTGATCCAGTGAGACAGTAATTAGTTAATTTAATGAGAATCAAAGGATTTTAGCCTGCAGAATTTACAGTGCTAACAAGACAGGTTATTATTAGAAGCTATTTCCAATAAAAACACTTCAATCAGCCAACAAGAATATTGTCTCTTCATTTAAAAAAAAATGGAGCATCATTTATCGTTATCACCAGAGGGTTAGGTTAATGCTAGAAAATATCCTACACTTACAGTGGTGTTAGCTACAGTTAGAGAATGCCTGTTTTCTTTTAAGAATGTTAATATGAATCACCTTTTTGAACATCTTCTTAGGGTGCAGCCATGTGCATGGATGGTTTTGCTTTTTCTTGTTAATTACTTTCCCATCACTGAGGAGATTTCTGCTGGTGCCTGACTGCTATGGCTGCCAGAGAGCTGCCAGGGGCAATACGGTGGGCAGGGGAAACAAGGCTGAATTGAAAAAGGCAGATTTGCTTCACAGCAAGAAATGTGCCCAAGAAATATTGGTTTCAGCTGAGGGGATCAGCACAAGCCAAAGGTACAGGAAAACTGTGTTGAACCTGCATGATATTGGAGTCTATCTTTACCATATCTCTAAAGCACAATTAATTGTTCCAAAGTGACATCCTAAGCCTGGCATTTAATTTAACTCTACAGAGATGTAGCACTTCTGCTGTTAGCAGAAACAAGCAAAGAAACCAAAACTGCTCAGCAAAGGAGTAAACCAAATAAAGCCAACCAGGAGCCAACTAAACAACAAATGCAGCCCTCAAGCCTCTGTTCATTCACCTGTGCTATGCAGGGACAGGTACAAAAGCATACAAGATGGACAGACAGACACACCCTACCCCCAGCCCTCTGTGCAAGGAACCTCTGGGAGGCAAATATGTTCTGTGGAGAAATGTTTCCTGGAGCTGCCAGAATTCAAGTGTAAGATATCTCCACACAGTTTGAATTGCTGTAAATCCATACCTTTCCTTTTGTAGACCGTGCTTACGGCATGCTTTGACCACGAGCTGTGAGCAAGTTGGAATACTGCTCATCTTTGGAATTGGCCCTAATGCTGGCTTCCACCACAAACTTCATGGCTCCTTCTGTGGATGACATTGCTTATTCTCCAGCGCCCATTTTGCAAATAGCCTGAAAGCTTCAGGTGGCTGTAAGGAAGAAATGTGAAGATGAGACATATTTTGTGGCAAAACTTTTCTCACAATATAATTATTTAGAGGGGTAAGAATTTCTGATGTGTTTATTTAAAAGCATCTTCAGTTTGCAGTCAGCTCCAGAATCACTGCATAATATCCCCATCACATAAGTAGTAAGTCAGTTTACACATAAATATAACAAGTTTGTCTCCTGTATTTCTCTTTGCTTACATAAAATAGACATTTGAGTATAAAAATATTGTGATTAATTTGGGGAATTAGTTGGCTGAGTACTTAAACAATTTCCCTACCAGAAAAATAAGAACTATTTAAGTAAAAGAAGAGTCAATGTCTTCTCTGAGGATGCTTTAAAAGATTATTTAAATCTTATAAATATTTAAAGACCTGCACAAAAGCTAATGGATTTTTAAGAAAAAAAAAGCAACAATGTGTTTTTGAGAAACAGCATCTTCTACTAAACCAATTAAATAAAAGAGTAAATCCTATGTTGTGACTGTATTTCGAAAATTACCTCAGTTGGACTAGATTGTATCTCTGCAGAAATACAGTCAGGATTTTGCTGAAAATAACATGAAGGCATTTCAACTTTACCAGGTAAAACTACTGCTATAGGAACATTACATGGCCTTAAAAAACTAATGTGAAGATGCACGTTCCTCATCTTTCCCTTTGCTGCAAATAACACACTCTGCCCAGTATCTGACTCCCATGCTCATTTTACATCACCTGAAGACAAGACCTTCATGGTTTAAAAGAGTAGCCATGATGTTTCTGAAGGGGTTAAAAGAGTAACTAAATCTGATTTACTTTGATAATAAAACTACTCAGTGCAATCACTTAATTCTCCCTGAGGATAGTGACTGAGTGTATTTAAGCATATAGTGCATATTTATGCAAATCCTTGTGCATTTGAAGGTGAGAACATTTTCAAGTGTGTGGAGTGGTGTTTGGTTAAATAGGGCCTCACATGGTCTATCTTGGCCACTCGTGAAGAAAGCTCCCTGAATTCTACAAAATCTCAGCTTTCACAGAAACCAAATTAACCTGAACATATAATTTTTGGGCAAAACCCCCACCCATTTCACTGTGTGCTACATGTGTATTTTCCAATTGATAATTAAGCTTGATTATGGAGAAAAAACATAATTTATAAATCTTTTTAAGACAACATAGTAGTCTGATTCTGTTTAGTTCAATACAAAGCTGGTGTGCACCATGCCTAAGTGAGAGGAGAGAAAATCCTTGAATCTGCAAAAAGTTTAAGGTGATGTGAATGATGGGGGGGAGGTTGTTGGTTTTTTTCAATGCTCTGCTTTATTCTCACTGAACTCATTGACAAATGTTAAGATGAAACCTCAGCTGAAGGAGATTCTGAAGAAATACTGGACCCCTAGCAACACCGTTACTAGGCACAAGAAGTACGTAAAACCTTATTCCCCTGAAAGACTGTGTTTGAGAAGGAAATAAAATTTTATTTTCTTTTTAAATAAAGATAAGGTGCTTGCAAATGTTTCATGTACCTCTAAATATACTGTAAGCACAATTTGAATAGTTGCAGGATTCATATACTCAAAATGACGACTGTGGTACTGAAGCAGATAACTAGTGGAACCAGAGATACAGATCTTTTCTGTGAAAAGCATGTTTCCACCACTATGCTCTGGGAGAAACAGAGCATTTGATTTTGATTCCAGAGAAATAGAAGCAAAGAGGACAATAGCATCCACAAAGGGTTGCTGCTATAATAAGAGAGGGCATGTGAATGGGAAAGGCTTGTGGCAGCCTAGTTATTGCCTAGAAGAGGACTAGGCCCTGCAAAAAGAGATGGTTCACAAAAGACAGTCCTGCAAGAAAGGAAAGTGAATAGGAGAAGAAAATGAATCTTTTCACTGGCTAGATGAAGGATGCACTCAGAATAATGTGCCACTAGGAATAAATCCTCTTTCTCCTCTCTCAGAAGCTGACTTAGGAATCAGAGCCTACAGAGTATTAATGATTGCAATGACTTCATGAATAGATGCTGTGTTGGTGCAGTTTATGAAGCATCCAGCAATTTTTTAAAACTTTGCTTTATCCTCCAAACTGTTACTAAGAAAAAATTGTATCACTATAAATCTCTAAGTAAATTCTTTGAGTATGTTGCTTTTTGCAATTTTATATTTTCTCTTTATTGACCAAAGCATTTGTGAATTGCTGTACAGTGCAGTACGTGTCTCCACTTGCCTGTAAAAAATAACATGCATAGGGTTATATCTGTATATATCTGGTCACCAGAAACAAAGGGTTTCTTTCTCTTCCAAGAGCACAAAAGCACACAAGAAGCAGACTGGACTGCTAAGGACATAACTAAGGGTTGTACATGCTGATATCCTGGGAAGAGAGACCCAAGCTCTGCTGCAATCACAGGCCCTCGGGCACCCAATTGCCTTGAAGCCGGCAGGGCTCTACCCCTGACTGGTGGTGCACAGTGAGTCGTTTTGATACTCAGAAATGGCTATTTTGCACCCTTACTCCCCATGCAAGCAGGGGTGCAAGTCCCAGATAGCTGTACTGTTGAACCCCAGCACTGCTGCCCTCACCACCCTGCAGGGACATGCACCCAACTGGTTCAACAGCTTCTGCCACATCCGGACAGAAGGAAGATGAATGAGCCCTAGGACAAATATTGGGGTTTTTCTTCCCCTTCTAAAAAAGCTATTTTCATGAGCAACCTCTCTGTAGCCTATTTTGCTTTCCCAGCTGAGCAGACCCAGTGTGGATGCAAACCAATAGAATGCTTTTGATTTTGTACACCCACGTTCACGACAAGTCTTCCTCAATCAGCATTGTTCACGCTTGCAACAGAGGTTACCAATTATACTGCATGTTTTACATGGCAACTGTTTACAAGAAAATTACATTGTTTATGTATTTTTGCTGCAGTTAACAAATTATCCTAAATGTCAAATTGCTTGAACAGAAATAGGGAAGCCTATTCTATGCCTTGAAGCACTACAATTGTTGGTAAATTGCACTCAGCACAGAATTATAGACATTTAAACATCATTCGGAAGGAAAATACTTTCCCAAGGGATTCATCTGACATCATAAACTATGAAAGTGAAGGCTTAACAATTTATAAATGTCAGTAGAAAAAAACCACCCCATCTTCTGAGCGTGATTGGTCACGTGCAGTTAACAGTTTAACAGTTGCACTGTTAATGCATGATCATGCTATTGATCATGTATAGCTTTTGTGAAATTAATTTGATAGATGTTCATTTATCGATAATTGTGCTGTGAGCTTCAGAGGGGATTAAGAGCATGATGGAGGTTGGCTCATGGATTGGACCCAGGAGTTTGTGGCATAATGAGAAAAAGTGAGCCACATCTATCATTCTGCATGTAAGAACCATCCACAACCATCATCCTTGTCCTCACTGGTGTCTTCTGTGTCATTCTGCAGCACTTTTTATCAGCTAGGGTCATTAGGCACTTAAAAACCCAGTATTTTCTGTTTTCATACAGAGGTCTTGACAGTCAGGGGCTGTGGCTGGCTTGCAGGTACAGTTCAGGGCAGCAAGCAGCTATCACTCAGTCCTCTGTTCAGGCACCACTAGGTAGTAGGAGCATCAGCACAGCAAGTCCATCTCTCTCAGCTCCCCAGGCAAGTTTGTGAATCCCAGCAGCTTCAGATAACACCCACCACCTCAGGATATTATTGGTGGTGCAGTTGTCTCACACTGACCAGTGTCTTTTCTTCTCAAGAAATCACTGCCTGGGAAGATCTTTTTTACTCATCTGCAAACCTGCCATGCCACATGGTGTATGTGCAGTTGCCACTTCCCCTCACTCTCTTAGTAGTTTCCCCACAAACAATCCAGCTCTAGTGAGCAAAAGTGCGTTTCAATGCCTTGTTTTTCTCCTGGAGTCCCCTTGGCTGTGAGAAGATATGGTCTCATGGTCTGCTCACAACCCCCATGCAGCACCTACACCTGTGCACATCACGGTAAATTGCCCCTTGTGTTCAACTGCTGCTTATTTGGGACATGGCCACCAGGACTGTGGATCAAAGGTTTGGGTAAAGGAATACAGTTTGTCAGGATCAGAAGGACAGAATGCTCCTCAAGTGAGATCTGCAATTTGCTTTCATTGATCTGGCCAAGCGCTGGTAGAGCAGTGGTGCACCAGCACCACTGTTCACAACGGGAATGGCTCCATCAGAGATCTCCATCACAGACCTCTATCACAGTCCTCCACCACAGCTCAGAGGCAACAAACCAGAACTCCATACCTGTCACTTTGCTTCCTGACTCTGTACTGCTGTACTTCAGCAGATTGAGAGTATGGTCTGTTCCACAAGGTAAAAATTTGCCACTATTTGGTACTTCTGATATAAATCCTTGTTTCTTCTAGTTGCAATGATAAATCATTAATATTTGCTCTAGTCTTAGTAATGAGCATCATTCTGAAATTTCAGAAGGGCCCATTAGTGCTCTTGCCTGTATTCAGCCTATTTAAATTGAGTAGCAAATTGGGGATAGACAATTCACAAAAAAATTGCACTAGCAAACCATAACCCATCACTGTATCATACTTCACACTTTCCAAGCCAGTGGTGTCTTTCTGTGCCTTTCCAGCAGCAGATCTGTAGTCACTGCAGAGGGAGCTTTACTATTAATTACGATGATAATGCTGTATGATTTACATTTGCTTCATACATATTACATATTCCACATGGATAATAAGGGAAATACTATAAATACCCAAAGAAAAGGCATAATGGGTTATATTACCTAGACAGGGATTCCAGAAAGAGGAAAAAACCCCATAGTTGTTGAGAAGTATTTTGGGGAAATCTGAACCAAAGAGAGTCTTAACAAAACTGCCTGTGGAGACAGGGATTAAAACAGCCTCAAGAAAGGTGTTATTTCCATGTATTTTCTCCCAACTAACTTTCAATTTAGAAGATGAGATGCAGGCTGGCATTAAAAATTAAATTAAATTGAGATTAAATTGGAAGAAGAGAAAGGAGAAAGGAGGAAAAATGTTCAAAATGAGGGAAAGGTGAGAGAGATGCATGCATTAAAAGCAGTAAATTGTCACTCAAGCGACAGTATCAGGAGTGTGACAGGTAAACAGAAGGATTTTTTCTTCCCCAACAACAGAATCATTTCAAGCATGTTTCATTGTGTCTCCTTATTTACATTAATATCTATTTGATCATCATAGGCTATGAAAAATGAAAAATGACAAACAACAATTTTCTTCAGCTACAAGGGCAGTAAGTGTTAATGAAGCAAGACCAGTCTACAGAAACCCATAGTCCACAAACAGCTGATAACAACTGGCTGGTCCCAGTCAAGTCCCTGCCCTCCATGTGCCTTCTCTACAATGTGAAGATTGTATTTGTTACAGCTTCTTTTCTCTGAGCTTTTCATATGGGATACCAGCTCATACATCAGATCGCATTTCATTATCTTTCATGGTAATGCTTGGGCCATATATCATCTTTTCTAATAAATCTTAGCTTTGCCAGCCTAGCAGAGTATCATAACATTACCTTTCAAAATACTGCTTTCAGCACTGGATACACAGGGCTGCATCTTTCATGTGGGTTTTTCTGAAGTTTATCAAAATGAAACATGACATCTACTGTAAATGATATTCCCATTTAGTGTTTAATGATACATCTGCTTCCCATCATCCACAAATTCTGATGGTTTGCTAAACAGATATTTTATTTAGTGACAACCTATATGCCAAGCTGAAGGTTCGTTATCTTCAGCCTATCAGCAATGGAAGCTGGCATAATTATGAGTTGGATCTAAGAGCTAAAATGGCTTAGTTATTACAACAACAACAGTAGTTTACAAGCGCTGGATTTAACACTACATTGACTTCTAGGAAAAACTTCAGCTTTAAAATCTGAGGTGCAACCAAGCACTGTTATCGCTTTCTACTGAAAGGGTAAAAATAATGTTCTGCCATCAATAACTCAATCCAGAAGCTACCGCTATTGGGATGAAAAACATAAGAGAAAACATAAAGCTTTCATTAGCTTCTGTTGTACTTGATAAGCCACGTGGACACATTCACAATTTCATGGGATAATAGAACAGCTGCAATAGAGTTGCTGCAGCCCCAATCTGTGCCCCATTCCACAGTCTCTGGGCTGGGTACCACTCTCTGCTGTCCAATGGGCAACTCAGCAGGGTTCAACACCCAAGATTTAGGCACTTATTTTCCAAGGGTCTTTGATGGCAGAACATGTAAATTACAGTGGACCTACAGTAAGGTAATTTTTGCAAATTAAGCTGTAAAAGAAGTTAAATGCCATTTATTAAATTTCCAACTAAATTAAGTTTATATTTTTTTCTTTTTTTTTTTTTCCCCTCGTCACTCTAGGACTTTTCAAAGAAATTTTCTTAACTTTGATAGAACCAGTGGCAGTCTCAGTGGTGTAAATTAGTTATTACCTCCAAGAAGACAATAATCTGAAGGAGTTAAATGTACATGCTTTTGTTGCCATGCATACTCAGTAAAACACGGTTACCTTGTGATTGGTGTCCTAACTGTACATCCAAGACACGTTGCTTATCTTGTTATATTTCATATAAGTGGCTGTAGCATTGCTTTCAAAATGGTTCATGGAGATTTTAATTTTATGGACAATTACACTAAGTTGACTCTCAAAAAAGGAGACTGGTAAGAGTGAGAAGGAAAAATTATTTTTTTCTATTTCAGTTACTGTCTAAGGCAATCAAAACCTTGTTTGGTCAAATAAAGACCAGTACATAGATGCATATTTAAAATATGCTTCTTGCACACTGTACACATAACTTTACATCATGGTAAATAGGTAGATTTATATGAACTGAAAATAAAAGCTTTCCATATAATTAGTATAAATAGCTTGCATGGATAAATGATGATTTCAAAAGGAATCTTAATAATACACGTTCATGCCATGACCTAAAATGGAAAAAGTCTCATGGCCACAGTTACTTTGACCAGCCATAAATTAAAATGCTGAGCTGTATTTGATTCAGATTCAGCTACAAAATACTAAATCTGCTCAGTTTGAGTGTTTCAAAGATCAGTAACTAGAAGCCTCTTTCTAATGTTTGTTTCAGAACTATGTCCTCACCGTGAGGTTGTCCCTGGAGATTGCATAGCCATAACTGGGGGACAAAACTCAAGGACAGTTCCCTCTTCCCTGTAATACATTGTTTCCCTGAAAAAAAATATGTAACCCACAGATAACCTAAAGTTAATTTCCATTTCCATGTTTAGGATCAAACCTCCCTCAGCCAGGCCTTGCTTGATATCACCAATTTTAGAGCTGCTTCACATAATAGCAAACTATTCAAACCCTTATGCCCTTAGATTTGATAAAAAGTTATCCATTATGGATAGTTAGCCATTTATGGTTCAGGAATGGAAATGGCCAATGCTGTAACCATTTCTGAGGCCCCACACCTCCTGGCCTACAATGATAACAATGTATTTGGAAAGAATAGGGCTCTACAGCTCTAGAAAAGAATATATGCTAAGGGAAAGAAAAATTCTCCATTTTTATCTCTAGAGATATGGTCTCCCAAGCTTTTGGTCAGACTGGTATGTGAGAAGGGGATATGACCTCCTTTGGACATTCCAGTCATGATGGAGCTCATCCTAAGGAGCAAGTGGCTCTCTGGCCATCACTCAGAAACCTCACCTGAACACTTCTCTGATTATGCATTGAGGTTGACCACAATCCTGAGCATCCCAGGCACAAGGCCTTTTCAAAATAAAGGTGACCTCTGAATGACACTCCTAATATTAGGGTATCTGAGGTGTTACTCAAAAGGCAGAAATTTTACTTAATGTGAGCTTTTCACTTGAGTTTCCAACCTTTGCCAAGCTCACATCGTGTTAAAGGGAGAACAGGAGACAAATCATTATTTTTTCTTACCTGGCACTCAGTAATTTCCTCCTAAGAAAGCTGATAGCTTAAGAAACATGCCATAAGAACAATGTTAAGGCACCTCTTCCGAGGGAGAAAGTAGCAATCCATTTTTCTGAAAGACAGTTCAATATTTTATGAGCAATTCATGGTTTTTAAATATTACCTCTTTTCTTAGTGAAAATTCTACAGCCACTTGAGGAGATCATACCTACACCTGCACTTAAAGTCTCTAGTTCTGCAAAGTTCCCTTTCTGCCATGATGGTCTTTTTTTGTTGATGCCCACAGGAATTCTGCGAATGGGTCAATTGTGGTGAGTGCAGCCGTTTCTATATATCCCATCCCATTCCAGACTGGGGACTGAAAGCTGGATCCTATCTTCCCTCCCACACAGGCCAAAGTGATGCTCATTTCCCCATACTATTGCTGCCTTTGTCTCCGTAGTGACATTGATGCTTTAGCTGCCACCTGAATGCCATCCCTCAACCCTCTCCTGCCACCGCTCCCGTCCCATTGCTGTGTGCCAGGGCACAGGGATGCTGCTTGGAGCTAAATCACCACGGTAATACTTCATTTGCCTTTATTTTCCACTTGCTGTGCTCCAAACTGGTTTTACTTCTCTCCCTCCAGTTCAGCTGCCAAATGTAGAAAAAAAAAAGTAATAAAAATGTTCATTACCTTAGACAGGTCCCATGTGACTTAAGTTCTTCACTGCACTTCTCAGACCCATCCTGGAATTGCACGGAAACCTCTGCAGCAATTAAAGGAAATTCACTTCACATGGACAGAAATTTCCAACTCAGAAGCAGAAGATACATTAAAAACTGCTTGTCTGTGTAAAGCACTTGATGAAAGGAAAATGTGATGGCCAAACTGCCTTCTCTCATCTGTGTCCCTTCTTGGCCTGGCACAGACTCCACTGAGATGAATGGAAAGACTCCCATTGATGTCAATGGGCTGGGGATCCAGCCCTTGATGTCTGTGCTTTGAGGGATGAGCAAAGAGCACCTTTGTACAGCATATATCTAGGTAATTTTAATTGTGGCAGTGGAGTGAAACAGCACCTGTACCTAAAGGATGGAAAAGGGAATGTTAACAAGAGGTTGTGAAGTGCTGCAAGACAGGGGGAACTGCCTGTCAGTGAAAATAATGAGGAGTCTAGGAGACGTGTTTGGTGGGTTTTTTAGAGAATATTTAAACAGCCTCTGCCTCTTTGTGTAAATGCAGTATTGGTTTTAGTTAATGCATACACTGGATGGGTATGTCCTTCTTTACTGAGATGTAGGGGAGATATCTGCACAGCCCCAGCTCTCCTCCCTGGCCCCCAAACCAGCTTCTGCTGGACACAGCTCCCAGCATCTCTGCTCCCCAAAAGCCAGACCTAATCACCATTGACCTGCCAGACACACCGTTCCTCCTCTGAAAGACTTCTTCTGCCTTCTCTGTGCTGAGAGTTTCCCTAGGGTGCAGGACAATCTCCTCCTTTTGCTCTCCTATGTGAATTGACCCCACATACATTATCTACAGGTCCTCCCTGAGAGTGCTGCAAGAGCCAGACAATATAGGGAGCACATGCCTAGAGGATTAGCAAGGGCTTGATGCCACAGGGAGCTGTAACTACTGCAATTTTCCCTCAGGACAGGAGATCCAGTCTGTCCTGCTGCTTGATCCTTAAAATAACCTCTTTATTTTCCTGCTTGCAAACTAGTTCAATTTTCTGAAGATTAAATTCTCTCTGCATTAATGATGGAGGAAATCAGCTTTCTTACAAGAAGTTTCTTCAACATTTCCCTCGGCTACAAACAAATCTAAGCTTTGAGAAGTTATCTTTTAGTAGGAACGTCTGGGAGTTTGAAATGCTCTTACTCCTACTGGTATTACAGGTCACTGCCCTTCTCAGCATTTACCAGAGCTGAAACACTAAATAGCTTGTTATTTCTATTTAGAAATGTATCTATGCTTGCACCCGCTAGTAACCCTAGTGTAGCAAAGAAAGATTAAACATTCAAGTAATTTAGCTTAGTTCCAGTTCATTTTCAATTAACAGGAGAAAATCCTCTCAGACGTAATAGGCTATTTTTTGTTGGAGGTTAGTTTATTTGTCTGACAAATGTAAGCATTTAGGCTTACAAGTTAAACTCACTAATGTTTTTAAAAATGTAGTTTATTAAATAAAAAAAAGGGTGAGGAAAAAAACCACAGAGAAATTAAATACTGATTTCAAAGGTATTTTCCCTTTTCAGGAAGTTTTAAACTAGTAAATACCCAAAAATAAAATCAATACAAAACATTTCAGGGAATAAATTATAATATTATTATATAAAGTTTTGCTTCCTATCCTCTAACCTTTCTATATGTTTATTTACTATACTTAGAATGTAAAACCTGCTCTGGACCAATTTAGCAAAGTCAGCTTGTCCTTTCCGATACCATTGTTGTCAAATCTCATATAAATAGCTGCCATTGAAAACACACATATCTCAGTTTTGCTGATTTTTCTATTAAGGAATCCTCTCCAAATGTCTTTTTCCTAAAACCAATAAGACTAGAACTTTCTACTTCACCCAGTCCCAAGCTGCCAACCTTTATGCTTTTGTGTTTCTCTCTGTCTTTGAAAAGTTATAAAGCCACCTTTTTTTTTTTTTTTTTCCCTTATGGAATCATATTGTGTTCTGAAGCAGGACAGAAGTCATTGATGGGCACATATCAGTGAGATGCATCTGGAGAGGTATAATGAAAGAGGATAAGAAAAACCTATGAAAAATACAGAAAATCCCAGAGCATTTATAAGCTGTCTGATACACTTTTGATTTACACATCTGGCAAGAACTCTGGCAAGAAGTAATGAGAAAGTTACAGAGTATGAGGAATCAGCAGTGCAGAGGACACTGTGCATCTGTGAGAAATGCAGGAAAACACCACACCATTCTCTTTCAAGCTGGTTTGACAGAACTAAAAATGAATACTTTCATGAAACAAGTAAGCATCATAGTCACCTCTCCTCCAGCAGTTCCCACTGACCAAGCATTTCCTCTTGCCCGGTGACAGAAGGAAAAACTGTGTATCCAGCTCCTCAGAGACACAATATGCTCCAGTTCCAGGGCAACCTGTGTTTAGAAAATCAATTGAAGTGAAAGGGAGAACGATAAACATTTAAGATCATTGGAGAGCTAATGATCCTCTTACAGTCCAAAGACACCACAATTATAGTAATCTTTACACAAGACTGAGAACAGCAGCTCCTACCCTGAGCACACACATGGGAAACCTCCCCTGGGACTGAGTGTTCCTGACAAGCAAAGGTGTCACAATGGAGCTGCATCAACCAGTCACTGTTCTAGGGTGAAAGGCAGGTCTGTTTTGTGCCATGTTTATGATAAAGGGACAATATTCTCATCTATAACGTGTACTAATCCTTTTCGATACTTTATTTTTTTGACTCACCTGTACATTATTTTGGCATTTTTGTACTTTCCATCCCACATTACAAAATGGAAAGACAAGGAGACAGAAAAATAACCACAGTGGGACATAGCTGGCTGTATCAGGCAAAAAACTTTGTTTCAGGGTGAGGTTTCCTACAGAAAACTGCTTCTTCAGGGAGGGTTTTCCTATAGAAAGCCGCTCCCATTACCTCCCCATGCCTGGCCATTTCCCAGCCTCTGATAAGGGAGTGCTAATAAGGTTCAGACGTGGATTTGGCAGCCACAGGTCCCCGTTGTGCTCTGCCTGCCAGAAAGCTTCAGAAACCCAGACATATTGAGATTTAACCAGTTTCCAGTGACAGAAGTTTGATTTTTCTTTCCTTTGGCAAACCTATTTAGGTCTTTTTTCTTAGTTGTTCTGGATAGATAAACACAGGTTTGAATCACAGACTTTGGGATTCACACATGAGTCAGAAACTTTGCTCTAGTTTTCTAATTTTATCCCCGTGGGTTTTTATTTTATCCACTTGTCCTGCATAGCTTGTTTATCTCCTGCATTCTTTCAGCCCACTTCTGTTTGCTTCGTGATTTCTCTCTTAGCATGTTGCTATTCCACCTCCCTAAAAATAAAACCGTAATCTTCCCATTGATTGCTCTGCCACCCACAACAGCAATTTATAAAGGCCTGTCACCACATTCAAGTGCCAATCCTCCTCAGTGAACAAGAACCACTCAACGGTGCTATACATCCTTCTGAAACTTCATATTCTGCTCTAGAGCTGACAGACCCAGGCTAGTATACAAGAACTTTGAAGACAAAATTGGTTGGATTGGATGGGAAGGAGGCAGCATCTTTCTGGCATAGTTTATATGCCCCATGGACTGATCTTTCTTTCGATCTGCTCTCTCATAACCCACATTCAGCCTTTATACAAGAATCTGTGTCTTCTTTGCATCTGCAGAAAATGGAGTGCTGTAAATAAGTTACTATCTCCCCACTTACAAGTCCGCCTCTTTTAAGAAATCTGTACAAATAAGAGGCATTTATCAGCTGCCTGATATATGTTTTCCTCCTTATTCTTCTCGTCCAGAGCCTGCCTCCTGCCTCCCAAGCAAAACCAAAAAAACAGCGACATACTTAGCCCAGCAGGAAATTTCTATTATTTACTTCAAAGAGCATCAAATATGAATTTGAAGCCTGAGTACTAAGATGACCCATCCTTGAAGAAAATAATTATATTGAGTAACTATTTTACACAGTGATACTACCAGAATTAGCCAGAGCTTATTCTCCCTGCCCACCCCTGCAATGCCCATATGGAGAACAACAGTTGATGTCTTTTTGAAGAACCACCTAGTATTCAAAACACAGATTCAGTTGGGTAGTTAAACTATCTCAATGCTGAAACAATCTCTTTTGCCTTATTATTGACTGAATAAAGGCAAATTTGCAGAAATTCTTCTCTGCAGAATAGGCAATTGCATTTAAGAACATCTGTAACTCTTTAAACATACTGTGTTTAAAAACAAAAAAACTGTGGTTAAAGTTATGGTTTCATACCCCTTTCATCTGTACTCCTAACTTAAATTAAGGTTTACATACTAGGTTATTTTAAGCAGTGAGCAGACTTAACTAGAAGTCGAAACTGATGCAGTTTGTCTTTCCTAATCAAAAAAAAAAACCCACAGAAAGTCCTACAGCAATCACCACTACGAAGCCCCAGTATTATGCTTGTGAAAGGAAACAAAATGACTCCTCAGAAAAGAAGATGGGCATCTCAGCAGAAGCATTTTAATCTGCAAAGTAGCAAATTGTGTGACTGAGTGGTTTTGACTACAAAGCAAAATTTATGCAGTGAGGACTTCTGGGAACAGCTGGGTCATGCTCAGTCCAGAGCCCAACTCCTGGGACTGGGGTAGTTTTTTCGCTTAGATGATTCTTTGAAAAAAAAACAAACCACAAACCACCCAAAATATGAGATAGAAATCTTAAATTTTCATTTGTAAGAGGATTTCCTACAATTTTTTGATTAGTTTTCTCTCTTTTACCTTCCTACAGAGTTTCCATACTTTGACCTCTGTTAGACTTCACACATGGATTACTTCTTTACTGAAACTTAAAAATATTAAAATTCACTACAAGTTTTAGGAGAAGAGATTTGAGGTTTCCTTTCACATAGCAAAGAAAGTGCAAGATGGAAAATGTTTGTCAAGTCAAACAGAGCTCTATTGTATATGAAGAATTTGAGTCTGATGTTACCCTCGTGCTGGAAAAAATGTAGAGTCTTTGAAGTCACTCTATCAAAGTCAACAACTCCACAACAGTAAAGAAAAAATGAGCTGTTTATGTCTTCTTTTTTTGCTTGTTTCTTCCCTTAATTTGAAAAAAATAATAAAAATTGTCTGATTTATGTTTGTTCTTTGTATATATAAGGCATGACAAATACATTCAAATATGCAGACCAAATACAGTTCTGATAAAAAATTCAGGATTCTTTCCTTTCATTTTCATGGACTGAGTTCCAGCTTTTCATTTTTATATTTTTGGAATTCACATTTTCCTGTGTGGTCGCCTTTGTTTGGTTTATTAATATTTCTGATGTCTTGAACAGAAATGACAGGTTCTGCTGCACTTTTGACACTGAGAATCAAAAACATACATCAAATCAATGTTAATGAAGCTCATAAGTTTCTCTGCATTCTGTATTTTATGACATAAGTGTGAGTCATGGCTTTGAAGCAATGGTGAACTTGGATGCAGTGGCTGTAACAAACACGTGAATAAAGGGGGAGAATTTAACGAGGACTGGATTAACTAAAATGAATTAACTACTTTCCCAGAAATGAGATTAAAATAATTTTTACAGAAAGAAATGGCAAGTGATTCCAAGTGTATAAATACAATGGAAAAAGTGGAATATTGGTGTTTCCCTCTAGGATATTCTTCCATTCCAAAAAAATAAATAAATCAGGGTATTTAAAACCTGGATGATTTTTTTTTTTAAGAAAAATTTAATTATGGTGATTACATTGAGAAGAACAAAGAGATGAACAAGGCTCACATTTTGGCAGGGGTTGAGTGTACCTGTGCCAAATTTTCTGCACATAAAGATTATACAAGGAAATTTCAAACTGGCAAAAAACGTCAGAATGGGCTGTTGGGGTGTGTGGTGTGAGCACTGCCCAGTCTGCCTCAGGGCAGAGAAACTGGAAAGGCAAGAGCTGATGATGCTGACATCCCTACTGTGTCCCTTCTGATGTCTGCAAGGTTCATCACTAACTTTTCTCCTTTGTTTTGAGTTTGACACCCAGGCTATCTTTCCTTTCTTTGCTCTGTCATTTCTGTGTTTACAGTTAAGAACACAGAAAGCACCTGGAATACTTTTCAGTGCCTTCTGATGTCTCTGTGGATTCCCCAAACTTCCACTGGCTGGATCCTGGCTTTCCCTGGCTGTACACAAATTTCCTTCTCCATGCTATTGTGAAGACCTTCCTGCCTCACAGGGCTGGTTTAATATTTTTAAATATACCAGCAGCATCAAATTGTCCCCAAGATGCTGTTTTCAAGGCTACATGAATGAAGGTATTTTTGATAACAAAATGCCTTCCTCCTGCAGGAGACAGGTGTTCCAGGTATTCTGCAAGTTCAAATATACACTAAACAAGTGGCTTCCCACAGCCCCTCATATCATTTGACTCTTATATTGTGCCCATGAGAACCGCTTTCCCAAAGCATTTCTGCCGTGGCAAGGTACCAGTGAGGACACTTAGAAGTACCAGCAGAAAGGTCACTGCAGCTGCGCCCAGAGCAGCCAAGGGCCTCATTTCATCCATCTGCAGAGCCAGAGAGCTGGCAGCAGCCAACCCCTGAGTGTGCCTGGATTTTAGGACAGGCTGAGGAGCACCGAGAGCTCCTCAGTGCAGCCAGTGTGGTGGGGGAAAGATTGAGGGAGACTGTCCCTATTTCAAATGTAGAATATATTAATCCTCTGAATAAGTCATAAGTACTCTCTTAGAGAAAGCATAAGGAAAAGTATCAGCTACTGTGCTCAGAAGAGAAGCAATGGAAATGGCAGTAGGTCTGAAATCATGAGGGACCAGCCAGTGGGGTGCCACCAGGCACAGTTGCAATGGACATATCTTCATTTTTGAGGAATCTGTCCCTTTTAAGAGCTCAGCAACACCTGTAGTGCTTGGCATGCTGACCCAAATCAAATCGACTAGAGAAGTAAATTTGCTTTAGTTTGGGTAGAGAGAGGACACGTTTTCATACACAAACCTCTTTGGGGATCTGAATTATCTTTCCTTCCTTGCAGTACAAAGAAATATGTGATCATTTCCTATGCCTGTGCATGGTTAGTGGCTCCTGGGGGAAAGAAAAAGATGTTATCCTTGTTGCCTGGCTAGCATTTTAGGACTCCCCAGAGGTGTTCCACTTCTGTTCATCCCCAGGAGGGCAACTGCCACACAAACACAAGCACATCAGTTGAAGACTGTTGAAAGGGGGGTGAACATTTTCATCATCTCACACAGGACCTAGAGCAGCTTTTGCCAGGAAAATGCAAACTCTATGACTTTTGGTAGGAAACAGAGTCACAAAGCAGTCGTACTGAATACAAACACGACACCAGTCCTGCAGTTGGGGTGATAGCACAGCAGTAGCAGAAGGAAAAGTGCAAGTTTCAGTATTTCATTTAAGTATTTAAAAGAAAAAGAAGAGGCAGAAATGTCAAAGAAGTGCCTTTTAATTATGATAGGGAGAAAGATTATAGCTATATCTGCATGGAAGATGTAAAACCTATTTTACAAAAAGGGATTATTGAAAATTTGACTTCAAGTACAAAAATGTTCAAAAGCCTCTCCCATTTCAAGATTTTTCTATAAATAAGCAGAGAAGAAGTTTTGTTTAAGAGCATAAGGCTTAAGTGCAGTATAACTGAAAGATTTAATTTCTAAAAATATAAAGGATAATGAAAATTAAAGAAATTCCAACAATCTCTTAATCCCTAACAGACCTAGTAATTTCAAAATACATCTTCCTACATCACCTTTCTGCCCAGCCCAGTTTTCATATTAGTGACATATTTGCAAAGGCTGTGGAGACTTCTGTGAAATCACCTCTTCTGATCCAAACAAAGGTTTCCCATACTTTCCCATGTCTTGCTCTGTGCATGGTGGTAAACAGACAATATAAACAGACTGAGCCCTCTCACTCTCCCTCTCGCTAACTAAAATGAAATCAATACCTCATCATTCTTTCTCCTGCACAGCAGTCCACAGGTTATTTAGCTTCTAAACACAACTATTGAGACTGTCAGTGTCAAAGGAAATGGCAGGATTGTCCTGCACTAATGTGATTCTGTCCTTAATGCGATGGCCTGTGAAAACAGGTTGCCTCCATCCTTGTGATATTCAAGTTGTACCTTTACCAATTCATTCCTTTCTGTCCTGCAATAGTTTTCTTTTGTTGTGGGAGCTGAAGAGGCTCAAAACTGCTTTAATAAGCCCTAATTCAAGATCTCCAAGAATTACTTGGGCAGCTTGTGTCTGAGAGGATCTCCTAGTGGAATCCACTCAACACATCACTGCCAGAGCTGCGGCAAAGGAAAGAGGGATTTTGGGGTGGTGTGCCTCCTCTGTTGTGCCCAAGGATCTGGAGCTCAGACTCCTTTTAGAAAGTTTTCTGTGATCTCCCTTCACTGTAGATTAACTGCCAGTTTTTGTGGTGTAGGGATTGGTAGCACACAGATCGCTGGGTGTTCTTGGGAAAAAGAAGAAATCTCACCCCCCATCACTCCCGCACCACCACTTTCCCCCAGCCCTGCTTCTGAATGGATTACCCTTACCTAGAACTTCTCAGTTTCAGGATGAAGATGGAATTTAATAGGTGCACTTCTGTTTAATTTGATTGAAGCTCTTTGTTAATGCTGCACAATTTTCACTAAAGACCAGCTTTGTTGTGCCCCACCTTCACAAAGAACAGGCCTTTCTGATGTTCGGTGCTATTACACTTTCTGGCAGTTTCTGCATTCTCCAAAACATCTGCAAAATAGGTCAGATGATCTTGTCCACAGTGTGAAATATAATTGTAAGATGCACAACTCAGAAGCATAAACTTATGCTCAGAGAACCTTGGATTTTGCGTGATGGCATTATCATATTCTGCAAAGCTGTTGACAACTGCCAAATACACTACATTTATACTGAAGTCTGAGAAAAACATAATTAGCACCTCATATTAAAAAGAAAGCAGCATGCTGTTGACAGTAAGCCAGGAAGCTGATAAACACAACTTCCTCAAATTAAATTTTCCTGAAAAACCTAGATGGGGACATAAATTCTAAAGAGGCAGGTGTTAGCAGCTGTGCAGCACAATCACAATTAAACTCCAAACCCTAACATTACCACTTACTCTTACAATATATATTTTCAGAAGATTTTCAAATTATACCAAGCAAACAATGTTTTGGGTTGGGGGCCTCTGAGTAAGGGATGATTTTCTACCATAAACACCACTCAGAGAAGAAGCACATAGTTGCTGAAAAACTCTTGTCATCTTGGTTGTCATCTATGTGTACTGCTCAACTTGACTTTCTTTTTGCAGCTATGTAGAAATGTAGCTTTTCAAAATAGAGATTCCCTTAACAGGTACAGCATATTTAAAAAGAGAAAAAGAAATGAGCCCGTATGTTACACAATGTGGACTTCCCTGCTTCTTAGACAACCCAGGGGCCTCAACCCTGAGAAGTGCTGTTCCTACACCTATTTTCAACGTGGCACAATTTTCCCACACTCCATATTTTCTTCAGGACTTATCCTAAGGCACTCACTCCGTCTTCCACCATCTGGTCTGTTTTCTCCTCTCTTCCTTCACCACCCCTGTTTCCCCCACTTGCACAGTACAGTCTGTCTTCCCTTGCATTCCTCTTCCCCTGTTACGACTTACTAATTGTTTCTCTTCAATTGTGTCTATTTTTTGTTATTCATATCCTTTCACTTTATTAGTCCTTTTCTCATTGCACAGATGTACACAGCAGCTTCGAGGTAATTTTTATGTATTTGGTGCCAAGCTTGCCCTTAATAAATATTAAAAGACATACACATGTACGCTCATAAATCTGAGAGAAGATGAAAGGACTGATTTCTAGAAGCACACCAGAAGGCTGCCAATTTTCTTTGACTTGGTCCCAAATGTTACCCCCAGCTCTACCAATATAAAATTACAGTGGGTGCAGCTGTTTTTGGTGATGGAACTGCCCTGGCAATATGTTGCATTTCTTCTGAAACCGACAAGTGAAAGGAGTAAGAGAAATATTAAGAACAGAAACTCCTATTATCATTAATTCCAACAATATTTGTGGGTATGTAAGCATACCTGATATCATGGTGCAGCTCAGCACTGATCGCACAGAATTGTCTGTTGGCAGTTTGTGCAGAGGGTGAAGAAGGATTTTTCATTTCATGCATCATTTGCAACTCCCTTCAATAATTCAGCAAAGTCAATACATAGCCTTGATGCACAGTTAAGAGAAAAAGCCTGAAGCAAACAAAAGTAAGTAATCCAAAGAGTGACCAAGCATAGCTAAATCCTTTTAAGCTTTGTTCCTCCCCAGTCCTCTGCCCTTTTGCTACATACTACATGAGAGCATGTAGTTGTTTGCACAAAGTTCATTACAGTCATGGAAATTCCTTGAAATAAATACATAAGGATCTGCCCCTCCTACATCCCACAATGATTTAAAGGGATTTTGTAGTGCCTTTATTTGCTCAGACTATTCAGGGTTCAGACTGCTCATTCCCCACGGTAGAGACCAGACAGTAGTCTTGGGAGAATATTTAACCCCCAAGAGTATGAAGAAACTGTCATTTACACATGTGTATTTACTTTGACCTCCTCTTCCCAAAAATTCCTCTTGGCCATGGCACTGGCATGGGAGCACCAGACAGCACTGGAGATGAGCAGCACTGCTCTTCAGTGTTTGGAAGCCTGGAATGCAAATGGAATAGCCACAGAAGCTGGTTCTACGTGGAGAAAAGAGTAAACTTTCTTACACATGCCAGCAATGATCAATTACTAATGTCTTTCATTCTCAACCTGCTTTCCACACACTGCTCAGAAAACAAGTCCTCATCAGTCACACGTGTAGGGCAGCAAAGGCATTTACTGCTGGGGCAGTAGAAGGGAAAGCCTTAGTCAATCACTGCAAGCAAGAGGCATGGCTGGACTTGGAGCCTGCTTGAGAAAAAGACTCTCGGAGAAAAACAGAGGCAGTATTCTGGGGGTTAATGTTTCTCAAGGTTTTCTTATGAGAGAGGTTTTCTTTCCTGCTAAGAATTCAGATTTTTTTCATCTCCTGCTCCATTCTCTTCCTTCAGCAGAACACAGCAAACACATTTCATTTCCGTTCCTGCCTAGTGGGATGCTGAGGAGATGTGATCTCTGAATTGGTATACGTTTCTGCTGGCCCATATTCACAGCAAAATTTATGACACATGCCAGTGCCTCCACTAGCTGATTGGATACAGCCAGGGAAATGGAGAAAGCCTCAACTCGCTGAGCTTCAAAAAATGAACTTCACTTAAATGATGTATTGTTGTTTTGCAGAAAAAAGGAACACCTGGCTTGTACTGTGGGGAAAAAGAACAAAATGCAACATTCATAAAAATGACTGAAAGGGGACAGGAGAATACAGTTATTTTTGCTTCCACATGAGATAACGTGCCACAAAACCGGGTTTGCAATTATAATCTGGCATATCTGTTGCTTTTGTGTGACATGATCGCAATGGTATGTCCACTAATTCAATTTTAATCTTCATTAACACCTCCTGTATTTTTCAGAGCAGATTCATATTGTTTGATGTTTCCCATGTCACTTGGAAGAAGCATTAGGAAATTACTGTTGGTTTTCTTATGACACTAGATAATTACTCCTTCAGACATAAAAGTCATTTATATTGTATGAGTGAGATTTTGGTTTTGCTTATCCCATTGTACATCCTCAGTGCAGATGTGCTGGCTCTATTCTCAAGTAAGAGTTTGGTTTGATGACTCTAGAAAAAAAAGATTTTTGTATGTAGCTTCAGTGCAAAAGAGATTTGCAAATATTTTTAGGAATCTTAGAGTTTAAAATGCTGAGTATGGAGCACACGTTTAATTCAGCTAAAGTAAGAGTTAACCCAACTTGCAACTGGGCAGAGAGAAGCAGAGAGGTATGGGAGGAGAGTGAATGACCAGAGAGGACCTAGAGGCAATCCTTTATCTATTAAGCTAGCAGCATAGCAAATGCAAAGCCTGCATGTGTGTGTGTGTATCTGCAGGATAGACAAGATCTGTATTTATGTATACACACATAGAAGAAATATGTAAATCAAGGGATATATTTTTAGCAACAGGACACTCAGCATTACAACACACACTAATTTGCCTTTTCCTAAATGCTACAGAAAAACAAATCCTGGAGCAGATTTAGCATGAAGATATAGATGTCGTATTGTTCATTAAAGCCAGACCAACTCTTTGCTAATAAGTAAATAAACACAGCTGACTCCAACACCTATTTACATGTAGACTCCTGCTCTCTGCACTGAGTAAGGAGAATTTTTAGTAATTGTCATGCTTGGTAAGTGTGTTACCAGATCTAGCACCAACATGAATGATGTTCCTGGGAGAACAGGGGTACCTTATGCCTGTCCATTACAAGCATGGAAATAAATGGTTCTGGCATGGGAGCACTGATGTAGAGCTACTGCCTGGGAGTGTTAATAGAGTTAGTGCCTAGTAATCCTAATTGCAAATGAGCAGCTTCACCTAATTGGTCCAGCAGCACAAATACAATCAAAGTATACTCATCTTCACTGGGAAAATGCTATGCCCATTTTGGTCTGTGTTGTTCTCGGAGAAATTGAGCTTTTGTTCTTGGGAAGCAGAATCCATTATGATGTATATCTTTTAAAGAATAATTGCTTGCCAGTAAGCGCTGGTCCCAGAAGAAATATATTCTGAATTGATTAGTACTCAACCACCCATCCCTCCACAGAGTTGGAGAGTTCCGTATTATCTTTCATAACTTTTCAATTAGAGTGTGATTTGGGAGTGTTTTTGTCTCCTGCTATGGAGGGAATTAGCTGGCAGACTGCAGTGAGCAGCAAGAAGGAACTGTGAATCCTCCCACCCCACTGCTGTCTGGGGGTCAACACCACAGGTTTAAAAACTGCTAAAAAGGTATTTTCAAAATAAAATGGAAATTAAACAGTGCTGCTAAATATGTGCAATTTCATCTTGTCCCTTTGTTTTTAGTTTTAAATATTTGGTACATGGGTTCCTCAGCATTCTGGTTCTTGGAGAGACACCATCACTTGCAGAGATAATTCAACAACTGCAAGCATCACTGCTCTCCTATTTGCCTGCCTTCAGCTAAATGATCTGCTAAGAGCAATTCCTGAGACTGCTGTGGACAACCCCACCCCGTGCATTAATCTGCCACTCAGTACACAACAGGAGATGTCCAAATTTCTGGCAGTCTGAGCTGTGGGGCCAGTTATTTTAGGGTATTACATGTGAGCAAAATATTCCAATACAGAAACCACAGTTTCAAAATGATTTACCAACCACAAAATTAAATAAATTTGCTGGATAATTTGTTCACTAAAAGTAATTCCACCAATTTTACCACTTAATTTCTTGTCTGTCAAAATGGAAATCTGGAAAACTCAGTATATCAAGGTATATATTGTTTGAGAAGTATTGTATGAGAAATTATCATCATAATATACCATCAACAATGAAAAGCACCTTGAATTTGTATTTCAATAGAGGAAAGGAGATGACCGTATGTAAAGTACACAAAAATATAATAACAGTGATTTCTTTGTATTATAGAGAAAAACAAGATTATTTCAAGAGGCAGTTTGAAAATAGGATGCCAGGCACACTGCTTTCATCAAACCAAAGAAGGATTGTTTAACAAAGGCCTGATGGTCAGACCAACAATTAGCTGCTGTTTCATCATAATAATTATAGTGAAAAAATGAAAAAAACACCACATATAAAAATCAGTACAGGTAAAGAAAACTCCTAACCTGCTGATTCCAAAATAGTAGCCTATTTCTGTCTTTTTAAAACAGCAACATTGGTGTTGCAGTTTCAGGATATTTTCATTATAAAAGCCTATTTCTTTCAAAAGCAATAACAAATATTCCATTAACTTTGGGAGAGAAGGAAAAAGAAGGACTACTATTTTACTTTTATTTCTACCTCTGTATTGTCTACGAGAGCTTTTAAAGCCCCTTTCAAATGTTGATAAATTTGCCTAAATAGCATGGTTCCTTCCCACATCATGGGATCATATTCCTTCCCACAGTCTCTCTATGGTGTGGATGTGCATAAAGATAATAGAGCATAAGAGATTGGAAAAACATGGCCTGTGAAAACATCTCTGCATGCTCTTTCATACACACAGGTTATCAGTGGAACATCTTTGAAAGCAGCTCTCTAACTTAATTTAAGTCAGGGTAATTTTTCCTCTGATGTCATATAACGATCTCACAGCCTGTTTGTATCAGAAGGCAGGTCTCTCAAGTGAAATGCAGAACTGCAATTTGGGCTCCAGGAAACATTTCAACACTTGCTGACATGCAGGAGATGCTGGACCCAATTTGCTTTTCTCCCTGCTAGCTCAGAGCCCACTTGAAAAAATTCTCTCATTTTCTCCTGAACAAAATTTCCCAGAAAAATATGTCCAAATCACCTATTGACAAAGCTTGTTAGTATGAAAGATTCATAAAATAAATAACAAAGAAGAGAGACACCGAGAAAGTCTGACTCTCCCACACCCTTGCTCCTGAGGAGGAGTAATTTCCTCCTGAAAGCCCCATCTCCAAAGGTGCCTGGCACCACAGGGCTGTCCCAGAGGAAAGGCCCGGGCAGGTCACAGGTGAGCACGGTCTGAGGAGCTGCAGCAGCACCAGTGGGTGACGGTACTCTCCCAGGAGAGGACCCTGAGCTGCGGCCGAGCACCCTCCATTTGAGGATGACTCATGTCTCTATGCCACTTAATACAAAATTATTGCTACCAGTGCACAGCCCAGGGTCTTACTTAACTGTAATTCCCATTTGATTTTCTCTGAAACTGAACGATTACTTTCAGGAAAGAGCAAAGAACAAGCAAACTCCCTGTCACTGGAAATGAAGCTTTGTGTCTTTCAGTTTGTGGCACAGGTACGAGCTCTCTGGGATACAGCCTTCCTGTTCCAGCTAACATGAGGTCTCCTGAGGAATGGTGAAGGGAATTTGGCAGATCCAGCTTCCTCTCCTCCCATCCTGGCCCAGCCAGCCTACTTTTCCCTGTGGCCTGACAGTGGTCTTTACCACTCACCCTTGTTACAAAAAGATCTTGATTTGTTGGCCAGCCTAGAAGGCTGCTGTGTAGAGATCTCTCAAAGCAGTTGTAAAGTTGTTCGGGTTTTTTTCAATAGCAGTGTATTGAAGATGCATTTTGGGTGGTGTGTGAGATTTTTACATTTGAGGAAGGATGAAAAACTCATAGAAGTGGTAAGTTGTGGGGGAATTAGAAAAAAACCCAAAACAACTCAGACTTTGCATAGAATTGGAAATATATTGTTCCACTTCTGTCACTTAACTAAAAGCCTAATCACGGAATCAAGACATCTTTGTTCATTCCAAACACTAAAACCACAAGATGTTGTCTCAGCTTTGTGGTCAGCACATCCTTGGACTTTTGAGGCAGTTTTCACCCCTGGCTGCTGCTGTGCTATGTGGAGTTTTCTAGTGCTTTCCCAAGGAAAATATTAAAAGTGTAACAATCAAGATAACTTGTTCTACAAGCAGTAACACAAGGCTTTTTCTCTATTTGGCATTCAGCTTCACAGCCAAATTAATTAACATTTGTACAGCACTTTGAAAATATGAAATGCAATTGAAGTGCTAAGTATTATTATTAATATTAGCAGCACCACCATTTTGCTCTACTAAATGCATTTTCCAACAGACTTGCTACAGAAAAAAGTAGCCAAGCCAGCTGAACAGACATGCTATAGACTTGAAGTACACTGAGAGCTTCTCCACCATATTTGATTACAGTAAGCCAAATGGCTGAAACATCTGCATAGCTGTGCAAATTTTTTCAGTCTATTAAAAAAATTGAACCTCATATAGCACAATTTGTTCTGAGTCTGTCAGCAAGGTAGATAGATATTGCTTTGGAGGACAATTTCAGGATTGTTTATGAAAAGGATTCTGAGATGCTTGACTGCTGTAGGCTACCTCTCATTTGTATGTACACAAATAAGCCATCCAGAGAAAAAAAATGCTTTATGAGCTCTTGTAATTGTATCTTTCTCATTTAGCACAGAAACTGCTGATAGTTAAAAGGCACAAACACTTTTAAATAGGCAACTGATCCTGTTGCCCTCAATTTAAAATATAGCTGTAACTTGTAAACGCAGGAGCTCCCAGGACACATCTTTCTTGATTTCCATTTCGGTAGCTTCTGTTTTTGGCAGTGCCAGGAGGATATCTGGCCCTAACCTTCTGAATCAGTTTTATTTCAAAATCAATGGCTTTTACCCCATGCTGGCGATTTGCTGCTCACATACTTGCTAACACATGCATGGGTTAGTGGCTGCAGTCATCATTTCTTCACCCAGCTGCTTATAACTGCCAGATTTTTATTTCCGAGCAAGCCACCTTGTTCTGCTTGAGGTAATTTGCAGTAGCTGAGAGCTAACTAGCACTTGGCTGCCTCAGGCCAAAGGGAGTCTGCAAATGACTGAGAGACCAAATCATTAACTTCCTGCAGTTTGCTTCTCGTGATGGTCCCAGTAGCTGTCACAGAACGGGACACGCACGCAAGACATCGCTAAGTAGGTGCACTGGCTCAGCTGAGGCAAACCTGACTGCAGAGGGGGCAGCTGCCAGGCTTTGTGCAGGAGCACATAAGCAGCACTCTGGAAATCTTTTCTGACAGTCCTGCTCAGGAGTGTTACCCACCTTTAAGGGCAGAGCTGACTGCTGGCAGCAGCAACTCGCTTTGGGGTCTCCTTTGATACTGCAGCGCCCACACATGCCTGAGTTTTGCAGTGGGAAGGAGAAGCCACGGATTTGCAAGAGTTAAACCCCTCAAAACCTTACCCAGCTCACGTATGCTACTGCAAAAGAAGTCATGAGGAGAGAGCAGCGATCTGAATGGGCAAAATCTAAATTTTAATCTAAAATCTTATTGTGCGGCAAACATTTCCATGTGTACTGACTTAATTAAAATAAAAATTATCATAACATAATTCAAGCTTATACTTCTCCTAGCCTCCTAGCCCCAAATATTATTGCCATGTTGGTAGAAAAGGGGAATTTCATAGCTACAAGGAAGTAGGAGAGAGGAGCTTCATCATTGCAAGGAAGCAATGAATGCCATTTAACTTGATAACAATGAAAATGCGGCACCAAGGCAGAAAAACAGATAATAAACCTGGAAATCATGACACCATGGAAGTCATGGGGCCTCAAGATTGCACCCTGGGCTGTAGAAACTGCCTGATGTAAGTAAGGTAGGTATATATTCCCAGCACAGCCAGGAGATGGGTCAAAGAAAAGCCAGATTTTTTTGGGATGAGTCACTCAATGGATATGAATTCAGGAAACCTGGCAGCAGTTATTTCTCTGAAAGTCTTGAACAACTGATTGATCACTACAGACAGATAACGCTCCTAACAGCAGTACCAAACCAGAGCAACCTTGAACTATGAAGACTTGACAATTTTCATTAAAAACATGATATTCAATCATAAAAAATACTTTGTGGTTTTAGCTCTTGTGAGTGTTTTACTCTCCCCTTCCAAATCCCCTGACACTGAGATAACACATCCCTTCAAGATGCATAATAGTGAAATACAAAGATCTTTCAAATATCAAAGCTGTGTGCTGCAGCCTGCAGACAGCACTAAAGTGCTGATGAAGATTTGTTTGATAGCTTTCTGAATTCTGGGGATATTTCCAGAGCCAGAAGACATATTAGAGAGGCTGATTCATAAAGCAAAACCAGCTTCTTCATTCATTTCATGTGCAGGGTTCAAAGGAAAGACCCTGTGAAAATGTTACAAAGTACTAATAATACAAACCTCATGAAAATGAAGGAAAAAAGAGAAAACATCCAAGAAACAAAAAGCCTCCAGAAAAACACATAATAGAACTTAAACCCTGCAAAGCTGGTCTTTGAATACAAGATTGGCATAATACATTTTGAATCTTCAGTCATACAAAAAAGTGGTTTTGCATATGAAAGATCTTTGTAATTTTTCCTATCATCACTATAAGCCTCAGATGCATTTGCTTTGATTTAGTAAACAATAAAAAAGAAAGAAAAAATCCTAAGTGCTTTTCTACAGATGTATAAAGATGGTTTAGAAAAAAATGTTATTGCTTCATCCCCCATATCAGTTGCAGAGGGAACTGCCTTCCATGACTGGGTTTTGATTATTCTTTTTTCCTTTTATTTTTCTTGAAAAAAACCCCCAAACAAACAAACCCACAAATCCCAGACTTTTGGTCTGACTGACTGAGCCTTTCTGGAGAGAAAAGGAAGTGTGTGAGGAAGGAAAGACAGACAGAAGTGAAAGGAAGTTAAAAAAACCAAAACACCAAAGAGGAGCAGTGGAATATATTCAATGGGAGAATATACCTGAAACTAATTAATAAATTAATTTTAAAAGTATATACTACTTCAAAATTAAGCCATGAGGAAGTATTAATCATATTTTAAAAAGTATTGTGTCTTGAAACAAGTGTGAAAGTGAGTTTTGTAAGCTCAGAATTTCCCAAGGATACAATACTTTGAAAATTTCTGATATTTGTAGTTGCTCAATAACTTTTCAGAGGAATTATATTTTCCCACTGATTTGCATTTACTTAGTGTTAGAAAACGGCATGAAGAGGCTGCTCAGAAGAATAGATTTTCCTTTATGGAAAATCTATAAAATCAGAGCCAGAACTTCAAGTCCCAGCAGAGTCCCACAGCAGGTCCCAGCAGCCAAGGGCAGCCAGGGTTCCCAGATCTCTCCTCCCAAAGCAGCAGCAGTACCACCAGTCACCTGCTGTCCTTGAGCCACAGGATGCTCTGAACTGCACCCTGCAGCTTCCACCTGCTCCTCAGGTACCCAATGCCATGACTGAGCAAGGCACAAGAGGAGCTCTGGAATTCAGGTGGAGAGCAGCAAATGGACCCAGTGAGCTCATTTCTCCCAAATGCCACAGCCATTACCAGAGGGGCCTTGCCTGTGGTGTGACAGAAAGGCTGGACCATAACTATTTTATGGTCAACCACAAAAAACAGCTATTATGGTTGTTTAATGTGTTTTCATTCTTTGATATGATATCTTAAAGCCTAAGCAGAGTTCAAGAAGCTCATTTAATTTTAATGTATTTTATTCCTCTAACCAGAACAATTTTTTCTTCAATTACCTTTAGCAGAAATCTAATCTAGCAAACAAGAACAGCAACAAAATATGTCATTACAAATGATTTTTACAATTTTGTTGTTACTCTGATTTATTATGGTGTCAAGTTTTTCCTAATTTTGTTTGCTGATTGCCCTTTTAGGAAAAAAATATGTCTTTGAATTTACAACAATTGCCAGTAACACCTATGTAAATATTTGGATGTAAAGAGGCAATTTCAATAGCCATTTAAACAGGGTAAAATAGCTGCTTAGATACACAGAGTAATGAACTTGGGTCTGTTTACCAATGGCTTACAAAAAAATAATACAATGCTCTACAAGACTATTACAATGTATAGCTGATAGCCAGAATTTAAAGTGGGATAAATACTTTCTGGCAAGGTCATAAAAGGAATCAATGCTGGAAATTTAGTCTTTCATCACAGAACTATACAGATAATTGCCAGGCAACAAACAATACGCTGGCAGTGACCATTTTTTCTGTCCTTAAGAGATACAGGCATATCTACACTTTCAAATGCTGTAGTGCAAGAACAAAGGGTCTATGGAGGCAAAGAGCTCATGGACTCAGTGTGCACTGGATTCATGTTTAGGTTGTTCATTTCTGCCTGTGTTTGTCTGGACCTTGGGCGCTCTTCCAGGATGGGAGGGCATCAGGTGCCCTCCTGGAGGATGCCTCCCAGGTCAGCTCACCCCAAAAGGGACCTGGATGGTGCAGCCCTGACTGCCTGAGGAGATGAACCAGACTGAGGGAAGAGGGCACGATCCCACAGTTTACTTCAAATGCACGCTCTTGATCCACAACCAGACATGAAGGAAACTGCTCTGTCCTGCCTACAAAGGTAACCCTGCCCAGACCACAGTGCCTGGGTGTGGCAACCAAGCTACCTCTAGGAATGTCAGCAGCTCCATGATCATTCCTGGCCCACTGCCCCGTGGGACCTGGGCACTTCGCTTCCTTGTACCTTCCAGACGTGCCCAGGGATGGAGGCTCTCACAGCACCTCCAGTCTATGCCCCTATGCTTGGTCTCTCACACAGCCCCACGTGCCACCCATGGTACACTGAACATTTTTTGGGACCATTTTTGGGGTTCCCAGTGGATAGGTTAACCAGGTTGGCACTAAGCTCCTATTGCCCCCAGTGTGAGCACCACACTAGAAGCATCTCTCCTCCAGCAAAAGACAAACATTTCATTAAAAGGAAGATTCTAAAGATTCCAAGTGGAATCTTGAGAGCATCTGTTAGAGGTATACACGCAACTTTGCAGGTTTTTTTTTTTCTGGCCCTGGTTTCTGTTCTTGTATCTCAACACAACTGCAATAAAAATAACATATTGACTTCCATTTCAGATCCTGAAGAAATACAGAATGCAAAACCCCAGATATATTACCTTTCCTTCAGACATAAATTTTGAACCAAAAATACATATTGATAAATAGAAAGTATTTCATTGAGTGACAGTGATTCCTTTCAAATTTTACCCCATAGGAAATGTTATTTTAAATATAGTAGAGAGTGTACAGTAGAGGAGGGGAGAAGGGAAAGCCTTGGAAAGCTCCAGGAACTGGCAGCCTCCTCTGAGGGTGACACCACATAGCAAGTACTACCCCTGGATGACATATAATCCAGACATATAATGTTCTTCTAAAATGTATCTGTTCAAGGCCCTGCAGTTTTTTGCCTTACAACTGCCATTTTTGCCAGCTTTTGAATTCTTCCAGCTGTATGCTGCATTTCAGCCCAACTTAATAATGGACAACAGGTTTCCCAACCCTTCCAGTTCACTCCAGTTAACTGTTCAAGCAAAATAAAGCAAAACAAAAAAAACCACCCTTACCATAGTTTCTTTAGAATTTTAAGTTACTTAATCTTTGTGAAGACAAAAGTCAATGAAGAGTAATGCTATGTTGATTGTCAAAATAAATGCTCAACACTTGCAGTGAATTGTCAGTAAAGAGCAACTCAAACTAAACAAAATCTGCTAATCACTTTTTGGTGACTTTATCAAATTCTCTTTGTAGAAAATAGATGATCTTTGCTTTGAAAGATAGAGGGAAATGATTAATAAAATCAGCTGGAGACTGAATTTCTTTATTTTAAGAAATTCTTTGATTCTATCAGGGCTAAAAATCAAAGTTGAAATCCTATTTCAGAGAAGTGTTTGTGGTTTTACTTTTAAAATTAAATTAAAATACTGGTTATCATAATATTACTTCAAGTAGTTGTCAGGAATTGTCTCTGTTCTTCCTCAGACCTCCAGAGGCCATTCCTAGCTACCCACATTTGGTAAATAAGTCATATAAACAGTGCCAGATAGTTTCCTCATGAATATAAATATTTTACATCAGATGGCTCCTTTTATTTCTACGCAGGTATATCAAGGTCATTTTATTCTCTGTTTGTTCATAAAACAATCATTATGAGTCACATGGGTAAGGCCACACTAGAGGCTTTCCAGCAGAGGGGGGACAAAAATCCCCCAAACCTTAAAGCACCTCAAAGGTTTCTGCTTTGTTTATTAAAATGTGAGCCTAAAAGCCATGTTTCTGAACTATACTTGTTCTCCTTAAATCAAATGAACACAAAGGCTTTAGAAAAAGTTCTCATGGGAAACAACTCATCTGCAGTCATCCTACACTCTCTGAAAGTTGAAACACATGAGAGAAGAAGGGTGACAGAAGGCCATCAAATGCATTTAGCTCCTCTTTCAGATTCAGGAAATGCCTAAACTTAGCTTTACCAGGAAAAAGCAGGAGAAGAGGGTGTTAATACACCCTGTGAAATAGGGTAAGAGAGTTGTGTTTCCTAGAGTCTCGACAATCACCTGGAAAGGTAAGCAAGCACACATTTGGCAAAGTAAAAGGATCTTTCATGTCCTACTTCTTGGTGATAAACCAATTTTCCTACAAATGCCCTTAGTTAGGAAATGAATTTTCACTTCAGAAGCAGAGACGTTGGACATAAGGTACCACATTCTCCAATATGTTTCTCCAAGGATATGTGGATTTACTACTACGCATCCCAGTAGATGATTTTTAAACCTTCATGGAATAAAAACCAAAAAAGAAACTAGAAAGGTTCTTTAGAAAGCAACAAGAAAATCTGATTAAATTGTAAGCCATGGATTTTTACTCTTGGTCTAATGGTGACTTTTAACTGCCTAAGCAGCACATGGGTAGTTCCTGTTTGCTATCCAAAAGCCAACTGTCCTGCTTAGTGCTGCAGTCTAGGGAACTCTAAGGCTTTGGGATAGAGCATCATGCCCTTTTGCAGCTAAAAATAATATTTAACAACACAGCCTCCAGTTATTAACAACAAACTTCCAGTTATCTTTTGCTTCAGCTCAAATGCTAGTCAGAGCACTACCCACTTTTGAACTTGCTATTCAGCTTACCAAAGGGAGGTTCAGCATCTCCAGTATTTATTGCCCTGAAGGCAGAGAGGCTCCTAGATGCCTTTTGTCCCTTCTAATTAAGTTACCTGCTGTGCTCCCCACATATATGCAAGGAAATCAGTTGAAACCGCCTCTCCTCTCTGCTGCTTTTATGTCACTCTCTGAGCAGGCATCACGCAGAGAGGGCCATATGTTGGCCCTTTTTCACTAAACTCAGTTTAATGCTCCCAGTCTTTTCTTAAAATACGCTGAACAAAGATAGCGTAGAGGACATTTGGAAACGCCTGATGGCAAAGTGGGAGTGTTCCATCCCTTTCTGCTTCACACCGTGTGTGTGTGATACTGATGTCACCCCAAATTACAGATTTCTTTAAGGACAGTTTTTTGGAGGGGAAGGTCACATTTCCCTTCCCTTTGCAGTGGTGTTCTTATAAAACAAATATACATGACATGCATAGACTCTGAAATTTAGCAGCATTGCCTGTGATCTGGATGCTGGCACTCAGAAGAGAACAGGTAGAGGCAATGAACATGGAACTGGTTAGATATTTTGCCCTTCAGAAAGTGATCTGACCTTTGAATAAATGTTCACTTGCAACGTTTTCAGCTGCAGCTTGTAGCCACTGATGATGAGCTTGACTTCTCCATTTTGCTTAAAGACAACCAGAATATCTGCATGTATTTGAATGTAATGTATGGAAACCGCTAAGACAACCTGAAGTATTGTTTGTCTTCTCTGAACTAGACGATCTAAGCCCTGGTGAACATACACAATGACAGACTTGATGGGCTGGTGTTGAGTGTTTTTAATCACAATTCCATTCTCAGAGTGAAATGAACTTTGAAGAAAATAATTTCATTCCAAAATGATACCGAGAATTTGTGGGTTTGAAGGAGAAAAAACAAAAGTAAACAGAATTGTTATTAGTACTATTATGCCATAATGTGACCCAACACATCATAAATTGCATAATCATGAAACGGAGTTGTGAGTTGGGCATTTCATTTGAAACAAGCTCTCCATCAGATCTGCTCTGCAAGACCATATTAGCAAAGCAAACATTCTGGAAAAATGAGATTTAGATTTACTGAGAAACAGTTGCATTGTGTCTCAGGTACATTTTTTTATTTTTTTTTTAAGTTAGACTACAGACGGGCTGTAGCAGTGGTTTTTAATGCCATCATTTGAACTTGACAGGCAACTACCAGGTAAAATGAAAGGAGATTAGCTTTCAGCAACTGCCCTCTCCATTTCCTAAACTAAATGACCTTCAACTAGAGCAGCAGTGAAAATCACAGCAGTCTAATCTTAAATGTGAACCCTGTGGTGAAAGAGCAGTGGTTCATATTATAAGTAGGATGCATAAATGCTTTGAATCATCATCAGATTAGATGAAAAATGCCACTGTGTTCAAAAAGAGCAATTCTTCACAAAGAAGTGTAATAGAAAAAGGCTTAACAATGTCATAGAGACAAGCTAATGGGTTTCCCCATTTCTCTCAGATTCATGAAGATATTGTTTACTTTATTCACTGTCTCAATGCAGATAATTTTCCATAGATTAACTTTTCATCTACTCTAATTTAAAAAAAAAGACATACATTAGCTGATTCTTAAAAGGAAAAGCAATCACTGTCATTTCTGTGTGTTAGGTTTGCATCTCCCTTCAACAATCACCTGTACCTCTTTCATGACGTACATCATACAAGTTGAAATAATTCCCTTGACATCCTTCTTCCAGTTCTCCTGAGCAGCCACAGACAACAGTCACCCCTTTTTACTTGTTCGCAAGTTATTTTTACGGCTTTCACCTGCCATCTTCCTTTCATCAACTGTTTCAGGGTAGTAGGAATTTCTGGGTACCTCATTTCAGCCTTGAAAGCAGGAGGGCTCATCCTTTCAGGCCTTCAATCTCCACTTTGGGGCACCTGAGCCCTTCGTGGTTGCTGGAGAGTTTCACAGTTAGCTGGAAATTATTTCTTATTTTATTGAATTTTAACCCATCTGCTGTTCAAATGATGCAGTGGTTGATTGTGTTGCAAAAAAGCTCCCATATTACAGGTTTGTGGAGACCAAGCCTCTGTGGTTTCCCCTCTGCAACCACTGCTAATAAGGGTGGCGATTCCCTGAACCCTTCCAGGTGATAGGTATGAATGCTGTGTAACAGCTTAAACTTAAATCCCAGCTGGCCAAGCAGAAATCCTGATCCTACAGCCAGCCTAAGGAGTTACCCGGGGTAGCCATATGCATCCTTGCTTTTAGAGGAAAGGTTCATTCTTTTTCCAAGTTAAATGATCCCTGTACTTTTGGGGAGTTTAGATTTGAAAGACAGAGCAGAAAGCAGTGAGTTCTGTGCTGCATCCCAAAGCATCCCAGCAGCTGGTGTGCAGCAGGATCTCTCCTCTCTGCCCTCCCTCCTCACATGTGTGCCTGCTAAAGCTCTGCAGCAAGGAAAGTGGTCATTCCCTGTACCAGGGGAACAAATGCCCTTGTCCTTGCGTATCCCTCTGAACATACTGACATCCCATCTTTAAGTCAGAGCACGAGTGAGTTTCTCATGTGAAGGGCGACAGTGGGTACCTGAGTGGCAGTAAGAGAAACACAGGGCTGCCTTCTGTTCCCAACTCTCTGCTGAATGCAAACACAGCAAAAATTAAAAGATGGAAAAGGGATTATTCCAAAGCTTAACTTCCAACAGCACATTAATGACCAAATTAAGACTGAACAGAGAACAGGGCAAGTCATTAAAACGCTAATGACGTCACTGAAAGATGTGAAAGATGTAAAAGATGAAGGATGCCTGTTTTGTGTGTGGTTCTGTGACAGACACTTGGATAGAAGCGATACTAAGTGAAGATGGTAGTGTCTTTCTAATGTGATTTTAAATGCCTGATTTTTTGGTAGCAGTTTTCTGCCTCTGCTCTATGAAATATGGTCTTTGCTGTTTCTGTACAACCTAATTGCCTTTAAATCCTTCAGCACAGAAGACAAAACTTTGGTGAAGGCAAGTACAGCCTGGCCAGAGATGTTATTGGAAATTGAACTGTGCTGAGGAACTTCCAACACTCACTATTTCTGGGGAAAATTCATTGCATGGAAAGGGCTGGTGGGAGTTGGGAAGCTCCTTATATTTCCCACTCCACTCTGTCACTTCCTGGAAGATCAGACACAAATCAGTACTGAGGTGGGTTTGAACTGGGATGTAAATTCCCACAGAGTCAAAGTGGCACTGTGAATGCAGCAAAAGGTGGAAGTCCCAGTGCAGGATCACTCAAAGCATATCTGTAGTTGGCTGCAAACCCGCATCTGCCAAGCTGTTCTTCGACATTATAAAACCAATGCACTACTTCAATTTTGCACTGCAAGCAACTGAGAGCACAGCTACTTATCTCTGCACCATCAAGCATTTTAGAGTTAATGGCATAACATCTTCTGCTGGGCACCTGATCTGATGCCACGCTGATTATACACTTGAGATGAAAGCTCCTTCTGTGAGATTGCTGATTTCTTTAATGCAGGTCAATATATCATGGCCAGCCAGAGCATTACGTTCTAATCCTGTAGCTACACAAGCCTTCTAGCATTCAGAGCGGCCCTTGTCCAGGTGCTACTGAATGCTTGGAGGAATTCAAGTTTGAATAGTCATAGACAAGCATCACATAACAGAAAAATGTTCCCTGTCTGGTGCCTCTGCTACAGTAGCACTGGAATACCAGCTGCAGCACTCTTTGCTTGAAAAGTGGCAAAGCAGTAGTGGGGGGTTCAGTGTGGAAGAGAATAAAAAGCCTGAGGAAAATTATTCAGAATATTTGCGTACCTATGACTATCCTGCTCACGTGCAGGGTGATAGATGGTTACATGTGCCCAAGTCCCTGCTTCCCTATAGCAGCACACACCTTCTCCAGACCTGCAACAGTGACAGCCCCTGCCCCTTGCAGCAACACCCATTAGATCACCTAATTAGGATTATTTCACCAATTTGTTTGACCCAGACATTTTGGTCTCTCTCAAACCCAGCTGGATCAAAAGCAGCAACCTGGTGTCAGGCAAAAACCCTTTAGCTGCACATAATCCTGGCACTACAGGACTGGCTTTGCACCAAGTCACATAAGGGCTCTATTTGCAGGACAAAGAAGGAATGTAAAAAGCCTTACTTCCACACATTGATTCCCTGAGAAAATTACCTCATAGTAGTTCTTTATTTTCTTTGAAAGGAATTACACGTATTTTTCTTCATTACAAAAAGCTAAATCTTTCTATCCTCCCAGGTTCAGATAAATTCTCTGGTGCAGCAACAGATAAAGGATGCTCAGAAATTAAAATATGCAACTTGTATAAATACATAATGAAACAATTGGCAAAACATTACAAAACCTAATATCCCTACTGATAGAATACAGAATTTGAAGTCCCCTTTAATGAAACTAAACATTTGGTTTCTGCAGAAGAGAAAGCCTCTAAGAAGCTTAACAGCATTAAGAGAAGAGAATAAACTATTGTTAACTTAATTTACTTTAAAAAAAGTTAATCCTGCAACAATCATTTGTATTTTTCTGACTCAAAGGTGCTACTGTGATTCACTTTCATTCCCAACTCCATTTCAGTATAATGGAGTTTAGATGTGCCTCTGAGACTGTTGATTTATCAAGCTGTAAGTTGCATGTTCTTCATTTTTAGACCAGGCACTTAAAATCTTTGCAATGATGCTCTGTGCTGAGAGAAAGTCTATGTTTTTTTTCCCCCCTCTTTTTGGAAAAGCAGAAGAAACCATATGGCAAAACTACACACAAGCCTATCATAACTGTTCCAAAAAGCACAGGGACTTTTCTCTTGTGATCTTTTTAGTTTTTAAGTAATTGTAAAAGATTTGTCAAATCTACTTTTCCAATGCTGTTGCTGAAAATATTGTTAACTTTTCCAAGGAAACTTCAGCTAAGCAGTGATTTTTGGCTTAGATTTTTTTGGCTTACCAAGACTCACCACCTATCAAACGTCAATCTTTTAGCTTTTCACTGTCAGAAATCACAACTAGTGGTTATGGACTTCATCATATTTCAAAGTCTGAAACATCATTACAAGATGGGTATTCAAACTTGGTGTGTGGCAACAGACTTCAAAGAGTGGAAAATATTTTTTGCACTGTTGGCTTTGCTGCTGCTCCTCACTTCCATATCAGCTGGAACAAATTTATACTTTGTCCAGAGCATGAACTGAATTTGCAAATTAAATAGCTTCCTATTTGCTTCATCTTATGCTACCTGTATAGACTCAAAAATTTATTGTATTTAAACAAAAATTTCTAAAGTTATCCATGACAGCTTTTAAGAGTCACCAAAAGATACTTTGAAAATGTCATGTTACTTTTGTGATAGAAAAGAAATATACTCAGTAGAATAATTTGCTGAGACTCAATTCAGAAAAGAATCAGCAGACAGAAGCCATTACTACCACCCAAGAGACATGCTGTGTCTAAGCCCTGTCTCATACATCTTTGGTGAACCTCCTTCTTCCTTGCCATACCCCAGCCTGCTCACGTGCAGGGATAAATGGGTGTTTTTTCTGAATGTCTGCTCTGATAAAAGTGTAAGCAAAACTGTTAGTCCTTTGTTACCCATCCAGATGTTAACTGGCACCAGAAAACCCTTGACACTCCACATGGTATAGTGGAAAGATACCACCTCATAAGGGTCTGTCTTCCTGCCCTCTTGTGTAGAACAACGTGCCCTGCTGCATGCAGGCACTTGCTTCCATCTTTTCTCACCAAACCAGCTTGTGCATCTGGGTGATACGCAGATCCTGAGCTACTTCACAAACAGCTTAGAAAAGCAAGTCACAAAAGAAATGGAATCACACCTCTGGCAAGCCACAGGTAAGTACAAGGACCTACTGTCACTAGCAATTACTTCTTCAGTATAACGGAGTACAAAAGTAGTATAATGTATAAAGTATAGTATAAAGTAGTACAATGCTCTAAAAAACACTCAGTAGGTTGATCTAAGCTAAAACCATCACTTGGGTGGGATACGTGAGCCATTATCTCTCCTCAGGCTGTGCATCTGGCGACCAACAGTCACAATTAGTTACAGGGTTTTCCTGGTGGCAGAGTTAACTCAAATCCCATTTAAACTGTAAGCACAGCACACTGGGATGTGCTGGTGTTTTTCTGAACTCTGGATGGCTATCCCAAAGGTCCTCATTTGCTAACTTATTCCATTCCACAGGGAAAATGTACTTGGCAATACATCTAGCTCTTATCTCACAATTTGAATTCTTCCCTTCATCTTATCCTACAGAAAGTGTCCTACAACTTAGATCATTCAGCAACACTTTCACAGCAAGTGTAAGACAGAAAGAGGAAAGAGTGAGGCTTATTATAGTCTGAGTGCCACAAATTCTGGCTTTTGATTTATTTTTATTCTTCAGCAAGAGAATCTAAAAAAGGGGAAAAAGTCTGGAAAAAAAAGATTTTGGTATGAAATATTTGAAAATGTAATTCAGATACAATCTAAATATAAATTAAAAATAAATCCATAAAAAAATACTGACTGAGAAGCAAAATCCCAAAAGAGATATTACTCTAATATTTAAGAAATGTGTAAGTAGGCAGTTTCTTGAACACATTAGTGTTATTAAAGCCTTGGTTTTCAAGTCTTCCTGCATACAAGAAGGCCACACTCTGCAATAGGCAGGAAGGGTAGAATTTGCCTAAAAAACTTCCAGGAAAACCGTAAGAGGGGAGATGTGATCTGTTTGCCAGTCCATGTCTTGTTTCAGAAATTGCTTATATTCTCGCTTCAAATGTTTACTTTCCAGACTAAGGAAGTTTTGCAACAGCTCCAGCCAGGTTTTCATCCAGCTAAAGGTGGGTCCTAGTGGCAGAGTTCACCACAACATTGGTAATAGGCTCCAGAACCCACAGCAAAAGCCCAGGAGTCTCTGCGGAAAAGCAAATGCACAGCTACATCCGAAGGAAAAGGATTTCCTTGGATAGTGCTGTAGGGACATGGCAGGGAAAGCAGTGGGTACAGGTTTGCAGACCCACCACAGTTAACAGGCTGGACCACAGTGGCATTTGGCTTTGTATGGTACATTCCTGCTGGTTGAACTGGTGAGCTCATTCCCTACCTGTGCTCTCCACATGTGGGTTTGTGCACACACACCGTTCCCAGCTTTTTGTGCCTGCACTGGGCTTTTGTGGCTATCTCTGATGTTGACCCCAGGGTCATAAACAGGAGAAAAAACCCCAAAACAACAAACACCTTGCTAGCAACGCAGTTTCAGAAATACTGTACTCACTTTAAATCCTGATCAATGTAATTTTTTTTAATCATCTTTAATATTTTGCCTACAGTGAAGAACCTGAGATAATCGCTGGCCAATCAAGAAGGTTTGAAAACATTCACTTTATTGATGCTTAGTATCTCATCTGATCAGTTTACTCAGTTGCAAAGTTACAACTTTTCTTCCTCCTTGACAAGTGAGGGAAAAAATTTCTAGTTCTCCTAAGGACCATATAAAAATTTAATACGGCTTCTTCCTGAGCATCCACCTGCCTCAGTACAAACCCTTAAAATGTGAACAAGAGAAAAAAAAAAAAGCTATGACATTGTTCCTGTTTTGATTCAAATATAACATTTATAAAAATAATAAACAGTAATAAATTCAGTTATAACACGGCCTCTATCTGCAGTTTTGTTTCACTTTCCAAACAGATGCACCACTTAGGCTTTTACATATTAAAGACCAAAAATCTTCAATCCTATCACTGGAGAAAGGATTTTTCTTCAATTAAGATTCCATCTGTTTCCACTTCTAGTAGTGCATGCAGCGGTATGTTAAACAAAAAGCTGAAACCCTTGACTAACTCAAACTAAGATGTTTCATTTCATATCTCCTAAAGATCTGGCTGTAACAGCTTCAACTTTTGAATTTTGCCACATTCAGTTATTAATGCTTAGGGAAGGCAGCAACTTTTCTCTCTGCACTCTAGTTCTAGATCAGGACTCTTGCAGAAGTTTTGTTTACAGAAGGATTTCTGAATTTATGTCTACACTGAGAACTTTCCCTTAATTGAAGAAAAAAAATGAGATTAACCTTAAATTTGACAACTTCTCTAGGATGTTAATTTTGTAGGAGACCAGTCTACTTTAAGTATTTCAAGGAAATCAAAACTCTTGCATCTTCTCATGTTAGAGAATCTTGTGCTCCCTGGATTCAGAGGATGCCTAAAGCCTTGAGCCCAGGAAGTCTTAAATGAAAATAGAAAGCAGTACTGCCCTTGATAAACAACACTTAAAAGAGTTCTGTGGGGCTTTAATTCTTTTCTAAAGGAAAAAAGATTAACCCAGCTTAGTTGGTCCATGAACATGAGAAGAACAATATCCAACCCAGGAAAGAACAGGCAGAGAAAAGTTAATCTTCTAAACACTTAAGATGCAGGCCACTACTAAACTATAAATACAAAAGTCACAGAGAAAAGAACAGACTTTAAGTCAGAGAGAAGGGAAAGCCACTCCAACCTGCATTTCCAGTGCAAAATCTCCATCTTGTTCTGTATCTGCCCAGGCCAATCAATCTTCTCTTAGGCTTTGGGACTCTCCTTTATAGACTACCAGCCCTCATGGTTATGTACTCATCTTCTGCACCTGGTTTCCCTCCTCCTTGCAAACCAGCAGCAGTGACTTGCCCACAGGTGCATGTATTTTCTTATTTGGCTCTGCCTGTTTTCTAAGGAAGCATCGAATTGGTGGGTGGGGTCAATAAAGAAGTGAGTCGATATCTGGCTCACCTGTGTGAAGCACTTTTCCCCTTTTTGTTTTCTATTTCTCCGTTGGCGAGCAGGACAAGCAATAAACTATGTCATGTCTAATTTTTACTCAATTTTGCCTCTTTTGTCTTTAACTTGTTACAATTTTTTGCAGAAGGCACCTTTCTTTCTCCTCACCCCAGAAATGCATTTCCCATTTCCCAGAAAGATAAGTGCTCTTCTACTCCAGCTTTCTTGGCACGCTTGCTGAAAACTTCAGAATGAAAAATAAATGAATATGATACAGCACAACTCACTGTTTCTGATGCATTTCAGCAGTTTCCCAGGCAGCCCTTGTGTGCTGTCCCTGGGCTGAGACCTCACACCATGCCAGGCAAAAGCCACCTCAATTCTTATTTCTTGGAACAGTGCTATCTTTACACACTGAAAATTTCATTTTGTTTTAAAGACCCCTCCCCTGCATCAGCCTCCAGAGAAGATAAATTTTATCAGGCCAGCGTCAGCAAAGTGATAAATAAGGGTGCAGCCTGTTCCAGCATGAGCCAGACACCGAGGCTTGCTTAGCAGCGCAGCCAAGTGCTTCAACAGCTGATGATTGAAAGTGGAAGCTTAATGGAGTGAATGCGAACAAAGAATTAGAATAAATGCCACCTTTTGAAATAGAAAGCAAGCAGCTAAATGGCTTGGGTGAGACAGGAAAGCAGATGTAGAGCAGAGAAGCAGTTCAGCAAAGCCAGCCTGGATTCCAGATTACAGTTGAGTCATCTTCATCAGCCAGCACAATCACAGCCTCTGTCTGGGTGGCCTCCTGCGTGTCAGCAGGTAATGGGAAAAACACATGCTTCTCTTGCAAGAGCTGATTTACCTCAGAAAATGATTGTTTTATGGTCTCCTGAGTAAATCTTCTTGTAACTAAGCATTTCCCATTAGAACATACCACCCCAATTACCTATAGATATATACTTCAGACTGATGGATCTTCAGGCTTAAGCAGGATAAACATAATCTGTGAAACCTGGTCCAAGATGAAGGAGAAGGGAAGGATTTTGTCCTTCCACAATTAAAGCATCTACAAATTCTGGGATTTTCCACTGATGCAAGTAAGTCAAATCATGAGAGTACCACACCAATGCAAATCATGTCAAGTGGTACAAATATTATGGCACTTTAAGAGAACTGGTGCACGTGGCTCTGTACCTCCTCCCACATGAGTCCTTACATGGTGGAACTACACCCTGAGCTCACACAGGCAAAAATGATGACTGGGAAAGGAATGAGTTCAACAGACAGACCCTTGAAGTACTCCAATCTAAGGCAAGGGCTGAGCTTGCTCTGAATATGGGATTAGCAGCAGGCTAGATGCACAGGGCATGGTGTGATTTCTCCATGTCTTTGCCAGAGCAGACTGTAACTTGGCAGGAAGAAAGAAAGGTCACGCTGCCCAGGGGAAACCCCAAGGGAAAACAGGCCACTAGTGATGATGAGGTGAGTGTGAGAAGTCTGACCTGCACATCTCAGTGAGCCTCGCAAACTAACCGCCAGCACTGAGACATGATGTTGGATTTGTGCAAATGCAAGGAGCGCAGAGGTTCTGATGGAACGGGAGAAGATGAATCTCTGAACCCCAACCACACACGAAGGATGAGGCACATGGGCTCTGGCTGTGCCTGGTTGCAGTACAGCTGGGACTAACAGGACATAACTGGTAAAGTGTCTTCTCTGTCATTTTTCTCCCAGTGGTCACCTTGTAGAGTGTGTTTGATGGATATGAATAACCACAAGCCAAGAAGTGAACAGACCTTTGTGCTGCTTGAGGGCTGCCCATGAAAAGAGTGGGCCAAATTTTAGTCTAGATGAATGCTTCAGTAGACTTCTTCATACTTTGCTAACAGAAAGTATTTGGCTGCTGTCTCTGGCAGTAAGGGTAGGGCCAGTGCCAGCTGCCATTCGGATAAGGCAGAGACTAATGGATTTCACCACCAAACAACCGTCACTGAAAGCTGTCCAGAGATGCCTGGGTAGACAACATTCATTAGACAGAAAAGAAGCATTTCTTTTCTATAAGAGAGGGTTGGAAAGCACATCATTCCTACACAGCTGAAGGGAAATAGATACTACTCTGGCCTGACTCCTCTCCCCTGTCTCTGAACACGGCATCAGGGCTGCTGCCTTGTCTTGGCAGTCTTGATGAGTAGTAATTGTAAATATCTGTCAGAACTTTGATGTCAATATTTGTAGGTAGCTACCTGATCACATTTTGGAAACAACAGAGCATGTTCTGTACTTGCCATGTTTTAAAATGGATTAAAACATTTCCTTAGGAAATCAAATACAAGTCAAGAGATTGAAGTCAAGTCCAGTCCTTATTAATTATGATTATAACACCATTTGACTTGACACAAAGGAGAAACTGCATTCAAATCCTTCCAGGTTTGTTTGTAGCCTGTATGAATCTAACCAAAACTAGCGAGATGTGTTTGCATATTTGAGAAGGGAATTGCTGTCTACATACCAATGCCCAGCACAGGTAAAACACAGACACTCTTTTTAATGGCCAGGTTTATGCAGCTAATTCCTCACATTCAGCACCAACTGTACAATAATCCTTTTGACAAATGAGTCAAGAGGCAGGGTGCTGCTGAGCATAATACGCGTTATTGCCTTGCACACATCCAGGACATGTAGATGAGTGAGGATTAATAGTCACAATTAGGAACATAAGAGCAGACTGTGGATTGTGAAGATAATTAGCAGGTTTCTGAAAAGAATTTCCAGCTCCACAAAAATGTTTTAGTGCAGAATACATTTCAAATGGAAACAATAAAAGAGGCTCAGCCCTGCTCTTCCCATAATGATACTTTTGGGATTGTTAGGACAGGATTTGAAAGCTTGTTGGCTCCTTAACAAAGATGGCTCAATGCTCACAGACAGTCAGACACCATGGCCCTTGCTGGGGGTGGCAGGCAGCCACTTGGCTTCCCAAGGCAGTCTCAGTCACATTGTACCTGTGTTCCTACCTGTGCTCTTGCACTTTATGGTCCCACAGAATTTATACTCGTCAAGCCCTTGAAGGGGAAAACAAACCTCAGCAATGCTGCAGTATGTGAGCAACCTGACTCACAGCAAGGACAGGGCAGGATCTGGGCAGGTGTAGAAAACGTGGACACTCACCAGGAAATTTAAATAAGCCTGAAATTGGATTATAAAGTTTTGTTTTTAAAATGCAGTGAATGCTATATTATCTTTGATTGACTTTTGGCATTAGAGGAACGTGGGTTTTCTTCTCAAGACAATAACTGGGATGCCCCCACTTTTCATGAGTGCTGTGTTTTGGCAGATTTCCACAGATTCAGAAACCTTCAGTGAGGTGCAGAAGTTGGCAAAATGAGCAGTACAAAAACGGCCAAATTTCCAGGTCATGTTGCTTGAAGGGGAAAACAAGCAATATTATATAAATTCCAATACTGGCTGAGAGGCTGAGCTGCAGGACACCAGAGCTGAGGCATCTCCACAGCAGACCCATGGGCTTCTGCCCTTTGCAGATCAGCCACTCTGCAGCTTCTTCCCGGGTGGGCTGTCTCTGAGATTTAAATAACTAAAATGCCATTAAAAAGATCATGAATCATGCTCACTCAGCAGCAGAAAACAAGTCTGATTTGCCTTTCTTTTCTCTGGTTGAAGGTAACTGTTGACTATAATTCCTTAAAAATCCACAGACAACAATTTATCTTTCCAGAAAACTGTCCTATTATGGCTATCCTTTCACAATTTCCAGAAGACATGAATGGTAAAAGTACTCTGAGAAACCCAGTTAAGAAAATGCAGGGTGGGTTTCAGATAACAGACTTGGACAGCAAAATGATGGCTCATTGCCAGTAATTTCTCTCAGGTGCACCTTGCTTCTGGCCAGGAGACAGCATCCCTCCCAGCTACGGACAGAGTCGGGATGCCTTTGCAAAGTTTGCAAGTCTGTAAGTTGGCAATGAATAAAAAACTCTGTCAGGAGAGGAGCATATAACGATCAAGTATAATGAAATGGTGACAATACATCTCACCAATCAATAAGAACACTCTCTTTGTAAGAACATATTCCTTATTTATAGATCAGCTAGCTTGTGCTGAAAAGGGGAGTCACCAGCTTTCAGTCTGATTTAGAAGACTGACTGATCTTGCGAAATTAGCTGAATACTTAATCACAGAGATCAAAGAGGTTGATTTGGGTTTTGGGCTGTTGTTTTCGGGGTTTTTTTTGTTGTTTTTTTTTTTGGTGTGTGTAAGTACAGCTTAAAAAATCATATTATTCCAATATAATTCCCATTGTTGCTGTCAGTGTGGAGTGTCTGAATGCCTAATAGATCTAACACAGATGTGCCAAAGGGCTACAATTAAATCACTCCGCACTCATCTTCTGGTACCAATCAACTTTTTCTCCTCTTAATGAACAGACACATGCTGTTTTATACAGTCTGATTGACTGGTTGATATGAAAACATAAAGTGGCAGAAGCTGGTGAAAAGTATTCATTATTCTCTGTATTTGGAGCTGCAATAGAGTGAGTAATTGTTTCTGACTGTGGCAGCCACTCGTGCTGACTGATGAGTGCTACAGCACTGGAACAGCGGTTGTGTTAGACAGTATGGAAACTCATTTGTGAGACCTTCATGGAAGCTAAGGCTCCATCAATGTTTTATCTTGATGGTGAACATGGCTTTGAATTTGCAGTTTTCTACCTACCTGGCCCACAGAAGGTATTACACCTTTTTAAGGAGCCCCAATCCAATATTATAGCTCAGGAAACTGAGACAGAAGGAGGAAAAGCAGGTTTCTCACACCTTAAGGCAGCAGAGCCAAAGTGATCCACACACTGCAGGAGTCCCTGTCTGTCACTCTTGGCACATACTTCAGGAGACGCATACTCAAACGGAACTCTACTTGTTCATCCCAATTACAGAAATAGGTGATTTTTTTTTCCAAAGCTCAAATATGTTGCATTAAAAAATGGTCATAGGACCTCAGCAACAAGGACACCTCCTCAGTGTCCATGTGCTCTGTACCAGTCCATGTGCTCTGTACCAATAGTAATGATCTTACCCTGTACTACTGGTCTATAGTTTTTGTGAGCCCCTGGGTGGGGTNCTCAGCAACAAGGACACCTCCTCAATGTCCATGTGCTCTGTACCAATACTACTGGCCTATAGTCTTTGTGAGGCCCTGAGTTGGGCTAAACTCATCCTGTTTCTGCATTACTCATAAACAACACTCGACACAGGTTGCAAGCTGAGTTTGCCTGAGAACAAGGGTCTGTAGCCAGTACCTGTCATCAAAATGCCACACACAGGGTAAAAAGCAGAAGGAAAACACATTACTGCTAAAGCAAGTGAAGCCTGTTGACACAGGAACTCAATACGTATTTTGGAAGGAAGATGCATTAAATTATGATCCTTAAATACCAAGTTACATCAAAACCAAAATCATTCTTTGGAAATATCTGGGAATTGCAGTTACTGTTAAAGTTAACATACTAAAGAGCAGATTCAGTGAAAAAGGAATGGATTCTAATTTGGGCTAGATATGAAAGCAGTCATTTCCCAGTGTAGATGGACATGGGAGCATGAGCCCACACTCAGCACATCCATGTGATGGCAGCATATCCCCATGGACACTGGTTTTTGGAACTAGGCAAAAGACGAAACAAAAACACAACAAAGCAAATCACACTTTTCGCTCTGAAAAAGCATGAAAGAAAACCTTGGAATTGAATCTCGGTCTTGGCTGAGCATGTACATTTTGGTTGCAAGTACTCAACTTGCATTTCCTAAACAATAGCAATAAACTTTCCTTGAGAAAAGCACTCAGACAAGTGCTGGAATGAAATTATAAACTTGTGTCTTTTGTAAAAGAATTATAAAAAAAATATAAATAAATAAAATTCCACTTGTCATTTTGACTACCAGTGGTTCCCATTAAGGCTGTTTTAATACTATGTTTCAATGGGACAAATATATTAAATTCTTCAGTAGATAATCACAGTTTTAAATCAGTTAAAAATATTGTTGTGCTCTTTGGAGAGCTTTGCAAGTTTAACTGCAATTTTTCTGCTTTGCTTTTTTTCATCTAGTTTTGTTTGTTGGTGGGGACTGCCAAAGTTTGCCTAGATATTTAAGCCCAAGACGGCATCTTAGCTTAGCCATCTGTGAAAACAAAACCGAGTAAAAATATAGCTTTGAATAAATGAAGCACCAAGGGAATTTCATACTCTATATAAATAATTGCAGATAGAGCTTGTTGCTATGCAGTTAAGAAAAACATTTCTCTTATCCTTGGTGAAGACTCATTTCTTTAGAAGGTTTCACTTCTAAACACAAAGACAATGAAACATTAATATTTTTCCATCTTCTACTTCAGGTGTACAGGTGAAATCGATGCCTTACTGTCTGGTTTGATAAAAAAGAACACAAAGGATTTGGAGAGAGGCAGGAGAGAGGCAGTAGAGGTTCCTGGCAGCTGATGCTTACCAAGACCAATACTTCCCATGGCCTCAGCCAAAGACCACGGGCTTTCAGTTTGGTGCCCAATCCAGTAGGGCTTAAAATTTGGGTGCTCTCTGGAAGCATGAGAAACAGAGGTTTCTTCTCTTTTAGGGGGTTAGAGGGGAGCTGTAAGGAATAAGCTTTGTGAAAGGGGCACTCATTTCCCAGATACAGCAAAAAAAGTCACATTATAATGAGCACATGGGAAAAACCCTGAGGACACAGAAGGGAAAGCAAAAGCAGTTCTGCAGCAGCAGATTTTTCCCCTTTCCTTTTCTTTTTTTTTTTTTTTTGGATTTTCTTTCCATTTCAGATTTTGGAAAGTGGCACACCTTGTTGCAGGGCAATACTTGTAAGGGAGGATTTGTTTAGAAGCTTGTCCTTGGTCAATTCATCACTACTATGTGTTTAACCATGATCCTGAACCATAAGCCTCAGCTCCAAAGTAAGACTTCTTTGACATATTATACAGAACTTATAGATGTGACTGTTTCGTAAGAAAAGCTGCTTTGAGATGGGCATCCTGAAAGCACAAACCCAGAGATGCCCTGCTGCTTTGGGAGCATTGCAGGGCAAGGGTTCAGGTGCCCTGGCTGCTGCACACAGCCCCTGCCTCCCACCCAGCGTGGGCTGTTTGTGAACACCCTCGTCTCTGTGGAACCATGGGCACAACAGGTCTGCTGGGGGCTGCCTGATGCCACTGCAGATAGCCCCAACAAGGAGAAATGCTCAAATAATACAGCACCGCTCCCTCCCCACGTGCTGCCTTCATTTCAAGCCTCAGAAGGAAGACTACAGGGATCAGAGCACTTATGTAATAAAGCATAAAACCAACAGCCATTCTGCTTCCAACTATTCTGTTTCTTGCAGAAATTTTCAGCCCCGATTTCTCCATTTTAAATTCTGAAGAGCCTTTTCTCATCAATGCTTTGTAAAAGTGCACAGGATTTCACACTGGTCCTTAGGCATCAGTGAGGCCACAGCTCCCTTCGTGCATGCTTGGTGTGCATATATATGTGTACATTTTTGCAGATGTACAGGGGGGGTAGCAAAACCAACAGCTTTTTTCAGCCCTAGAAAAGCTCAATATATTTTGCTTCCTTGTTTGACTTGTCTCCCTGAGAAAAAAATTGGACTTTCTTGGCTGAAAGCTGTCATCTTCAATGAAAAGCTGATTATATAGTGGAAGTAAATAATAAAAGCATGATTCTGACTGGTTGTCTGGGCTAAATTCACGAAAAAAACCTCAGTTGGCACTCAATAATTTCCTCATGAAAAGCAGTGTTTTCTTAAGGAAATTGTGACAATTTGCTGTGGACCAAATTAGTGAAGATATAATCTGTCTTCACATTGAAGATGCTGAATTTGCATGCAAATAATTGTGGCATGAGAACTGGTGGTGTCACACAGCTTTAATGATGGTTTACAGTAAAAGTATCAAGAGAACAAACAGCAGCTCTACAGCTTCTGCAGGTTGCCAGTGCATTATTATTGGTTCTGACCTTCTAATTGCCTCTCTATTTTCTGCTCCTGGCTGCATGGTGAATAACACCAGTGCTCTTTCAACTCCTACGTGTCCCCCAGGTGCTCCCCTCTCTCTCCTCTTTCTCTCAGAAAAGAAATAAACTATCAATTTAATGACTAACTAGCTTGTACTCTCGGAAGAGTTTCCTGAGCTTTTGTAAAAACGTTGAGCTTTGAACACTTTTCAAACAGAAATCAGTATTTTTGTCTCTCTTTCTCTTAACTCTGTGTACGTGCCAGTGAGGAGCTTTTTAGTTAGAGCCCTGTCTGCGTGGCAGTACAGCCCCCCTGCCTCTTTCCTGCCGGTAGCGAGAAAAAAATGCTCTAGTGGCCGCTCCTGTGTAGTCAGGGCAGTAAACAGCTACGAAGTACGAGGAATGTTAAAGACCCGGGCGGCGGGCACGGTGCAGGTCCCGCCTGGTACCGGGGGTCAGCACTCGGGGATGCTGCGGGTGGGATGCGGGCGAGGTGCTGTGCAGCGCCCGGCGCCTGCGACCCCGCTGCCGGGGTGACGGGCACCGTGTCACCCCCCTGCTGAAGGGAGCAGGATGAGCTCTTGGGACCGCGGGAGGTTCTTCCAAAAAAAAAAAAATCGTCATGTGAGTAATTGCCAGAAAGAAAGGGAGGGCGAGGGCGGGAGCGGCAGAGGCGAGCCCCAGTGGCACGGGGCCGATGCAATGCTGGTCGGCAGCCAGGAGATGTCACTGAGGCCCCACACAAAAGCAGGCGCGAGCTAATTTGTCAGACAGACCAGAAAGACTGAGATGTAGACGCTTCGCTCCTCGCCTTCCACCACTCCTCTCCCCCCGCCCCAAAACTGATTGGCTGTCGCCCTGTGCGAACCCGGGCATCTCCCTGTCACACCCAGGTTCCATCGGGCAGGTCTGCATAGCAGCTGATGCCGGTGAGGATACGCCACCCTAGGGCTGTGAGGAGATCACACAGAAATGTAGGACTTGCACCATTGCTACAGCTTCTAAACTGTGGCTGCCTCATGCCACCTTTCTGTGAAAAGCAACCACCACGGTTCAGTCATTTTTCTGAGATGCTCAACTGAAAATTACTTAGTCATTCCCTTTATATCTATAGTTTGACCTGACATTTAGAAGCAGTAATGAGGGATTTTAAGTAGTTGTCTAAAGTACCTGCCGTGCCCTCTGTGCTCTAATGTAGTTTTTAGTCTTGCCTCAAACCTTCTGTTTCAACAACTAGATTTCGTAGGAAGGGTAGGATTTTCAGTACTACTTTTTGACCTATCTATGCTTGATGTTGTTCAGCTCTTCAGTATTCAGAATAAATGTAAACAGGGAGATGACATTATTTTCTGTTGAGTTAAATAACTCTACTTTTCTACCGCATCCCATATGCTTTCCTGAATAAAAGTTCCATCCCTAGTAACTCAGAGACAGGCGTGCTTCCTCAGCACTTAGAAATTCCTCTCTCGTCAAACTTCCGGGACAATTGCACGCTTTTCACCCTAGATGAGGTGGAAAGTAAATAAGGTTTATCCCTGGAGCAAATCCTTCAGAAGACTGGCACCGTCTGCCACTACGTGAGGACTGCAGAGATACAGATAAGAAAAGCAAGTCTAGGAAGCCTTACCGAGGCACATAAATATGCCCTGTATTAATAGCTGTTTATTAAAACAGGTTATAAAACACATTTTCAAAGTTCAGATAGTGACCATCTTAGCCACTAACATCCGAGGAATATACTTAGATCCAAGTTTCATGACCTCTATTTATTACAGCAGATAGCACTACCTGAAAATGCCCACTTTTAAAATCTTATTACTGTCAAATTCCTTATTTAGGCCAGTGACTTGACATTCTTGCATGAGTGAACATTAAAGTCTTTGCCTTTTTAACCTCCTAATCCTGGTGCATAAATGTTTTATAACCAATTCTATTCTATGTGTCTTTTTGGTGTTATTGGATTCTTATCTTTCATTCCTGTCTAGGTTTCTGATTTAATATATTAAAAACTTCAGTTCAGCTTTGCTTTCCTTATTAAGATGCAAAAGAGGTAGAAGCTTATAGAGTGCTGAACAAAAATCACAATATATAATTCTCTTTCTTTTTTTTAAAAAAAAAAGAGGAAAATTAAAAAGTTCTAATTTAAAAGGAAGGTTGTATTGCCCTCTCATGTGGCACCTCTTTATGATTGCCACACAAATGCAGAAAATTACTTCTAATTTTGAGAAAGTATGTTTGTGTACTCTCTCTTATCTGCTTCTGTTCAGATAGTAAGGTCAAGCCCTACAGCCCCAGTTCTACTGGTGGGTCTCAGCAAGCTCTTGCTTCTCCAGAGTGCTGCTGGAAAATCTCTCCCTGGGGACCTGCTGGCAGGATCAGAATATGGAAGGACATGGACCTAAAATTCTCCTTTACTATCCCATGTTGCCTTCTTCTCCTAGCACTTACAAAATATCTCGGTGAAAAAGTAAAATCAGTGCCCACTGCACCAGAAGAAAAAAGGCGGAAAATAAAACCAAGCCAAAACCCAATATATTCACGTGAGTAGCATAACCAAGAAAGTCTGATTTGTATCTTGGAAGTGGTCTGTGTTAAAGGTTTTCTTATGACAAGGAAGGGCTGACAGCTGAAAGGTACAAAAGTGATGAGAAAACCAACGGGACCAGTTTGGTTATAGAGTGTTTGTATTCAGAAAGTCCTGGCTGTAAGCACTATAATAGTATGAGAGACTAATAGCCTGCCAGATTAGCTTACAAAAGGCAGGTCTGATCCTTCACATGGGTACATCCAAGATGCCTCAGGGATGGATGAACTTGCAACAATAGCAGGATCACACTGCAAATTAAAAATTCATCCGTACAGAATCAGACACTTGAGCCACTATTGGAAATAGAAAGAGGGGTGGTTAAAAATACATCTTTTTTGAACAAAGATGAAAGTATAGAAAAGAGAGATTTTCATCCACATTTAAATGAAATTGACCTGCTTTAAAGAAAAAAAAATCTTAGTACACCTGCAGTACACCTGCAATCATGTAGATCTGAATATATCAAGTAATCTTCCTTCCCTGTCCCAGGGAGGCTGTTTAAATTTATAGATATACATATCCCCCCCCAATTCCTTTGTACTCTGCATGTCTGTTATGTAATTTGGCCACACCATGTTTAAGGACCCTGGCAGCAGATGAAAAGAGCAAGGTTGGGCAAACTTGTATTCATTACATTTTCTATTTGGATGTATAAAGCATAACCCAGACACCAATAGTAATGAAGTACTACTCCGTATTTAGTGGCTTAGACTCAGACTTAACTACTGATTCAGCTGAAAGTGATTTGTGTTCAGGTAAAGGAAATGAGTGGGTAAAGGGTATTTTTGCAGCAATAGCTGTAAGCCCTGACCGAGGAGCCTGCCAATCCAGGGTGAGGAGATGGCAGCCAGGAAGGACATCAGGAATAAAATTGTCATCTGGCACTGCCATGCTGGGACGTGTGCTGGGACACGACACAGCTACCCCAATGCTGTCTCATGTATTTTTCCAAGATCACTTGTAAGAAGCTTATAAAATCACTCTGACAAGCCCCCACCTGAGATTTTCAGGTCACCCTACTTATTTTCTGATTTGGGATTCATCCACATGAAAAACAAATTTGGAGCACAGATGGGTGACTCATCTCTGGACAGCTGCAGCAAGCCCAGGTCATCATCTGTAGTGGCTATGGGAGACACCTGTGTCCTGGGATGCAGGTTTCCCAAAATTGGACATGCTCTGAAACCCAACTGTGATCTGATCCAAAAAATGGGATTCTACCAGTTTTGTAGTGCTTCACACCCAGGGTGGTAAAATCCTGACAGATCTCACCATCATTCCATGTGGTGCTGCTATAACTAAACCTTGGTTCAGCTGCCAATTATTGCAGATGCCCTTCTGCAGATAAAAGGGGACTTTCCCCCCACCCCCATCCCCATTTATTTTTCTGCAAGTTCTCTGGCCTGGAAACCTGACATTTTCTAGTTCACACATGCACATTTCAGCTTTTCTCCTTCAGTCCTGTTTGGGATCTCTACTGACAGCAAAATGACACAGACAATAGAGTCTGCACCCACCCAGAGGAAATGTAAACACAGCCTTGTCAGGATGGTCAGCCTCTGTTATTACCCCTTTACTACCTAAGCTGATTTAATTCAGCATCCATTTCAGGTGCTTGCCCTTCTATATAGCATTTTCTATATGTTACCCAGCTCCACAATTTCCCAGTACAGCAAACTGAAGTATTCCTCCCACTTTAACAGAGGAGGGAATTCTGGGTGTCTTTAAAAATCACCTAGAATCCAGCATTAGTTTTCCCTTTCTTCTTGAAAGAAAAGGGCAAAAAACCAGGAAGTAGATTCTCTACAAACTGACAAGCCTGCCTCTGTTCAGAGCACTGCAGAAACTGCCAGAAAATACTGGATTTGTAGCAGAATAATTCCAACATAAGACTGCCAAGGTCAGTCAGCCTTGTGCACTGGGCTGGCAAGCCAAACTTACTTACATAAGTAATGGCTGTCGGCAGTCAACTTTAAATTTGGCACATACTTCTCCCCCCTGCCCCAATGTAAAAGGAAAAACATATTAAACTTGTTCTGCCTTAAGCTGTTTCTCCCTCACTTGTTTATTTTCTCCATCTCTTCCAGCTCGAGATGCTCACAACTACTGCTCCAGGCATAAAATTCAGCATTCAGCAAGGGCCTGATGGTTTTCTCTGTTTCTTTGGGGACTGGTGGGATTTTATCTCATTAATGGTGTAGAAATGCCAGTAGGAAAGGTCATGAAAATAAGTTGGGTCATCACAATCTAATGCTCCAACTTCATCATGCATATGCATTTTTTGTGTCCATCTCGTGCCAAAACCTGGTATTTCATGTTCTTACCAATGGCAGCTGTTGGTTACAGTGGGTATCATCCCAGGCTGAGATGGATTCCTGTTGTTACCCAGTCTAAGTACAAAGGCAGGTATAGTACCTACACCTTCACTTGCAAGGCAACTGCTCCCCTGGGGCTGTGTCAGGAAGCCCTGCACCCTCAGGGCAACTGGGCTGGGCTGAAATGGGGCTTTAGCCCAGGGCTGGGTCCATACAGATTCTAGCTGGGGCTGCTCAGGGCCATCAGGACCTCGCACCATCCCCAACAACTATTTCCAAGCTACAGACTCCCTCTCCCTAGAGATGGCAAGTTGCAAATGAAACAGCAGAGATAGTGAAAAAGTGGTTAACAGGAGCTTTTGGAGAAGAATAGAAGAATGTGGAAATAAGCCCCCGCCATTTCTTACATTATCTGAGAGCTGTTCAGCCATGAATTGTCTGTAATAATTAGCATGAGAATATCTCCTTGATGACATTCATACTGCATAAAAGGGTCTGCATTTCCTCCATCAAAGTGCATATTTATGAACTGAATCTCCGAAAGACGGAGCCTTTGATAGTATTATTTTAATATTTTTTTGCATATGATTTAGAAGTTTAAACTTCAAGAAGCCCTAATAATAAAAAAGACTATCAGATTTCTGCTAGTCACCTCTGTTCCTAGTAAACACAAACACATATATGGTAGTACTGTTTAAATATGAAAGTGATAGACTATACAAGAGAGAATGGCCTGAATAAATTTACTTTTGTTCTTTAGTGATTGTGAAAATAGCAGCTTGAAAAACCCCACCTTGAAACCATGGGTTCCCTCAGTTCCCATTTGTTTCTTGATCCTGGTGACAAACTCTTCTGAGTCAACTAAAAAAAACTCTACTTTGTGTGTACATCCATGTGTGTGTATGCTACTGCCCCTTTGTTGTTCAACACCTCTTCTTTTATGTACCTGATTACTACAATTCCTCAAAACCTAAGCTTGATCCAAAACTAGACTCATCAAAGGCAGGATTGCAGGACTCACCTCCATCAGAGGCAGGACTGTGAGGATATAGAACATATATGGTCCACCAGCTTGAGTATCTTGAGTAACTTGAGTTTGACAACCCTTCTTAAGTGTCAAACTTACTGAAGGTTTGTCAACAGAGCCTGCCCAAAGCTTATGCACTTATAAATGCTTTCACTTACTCAGTCCTGGTGTTATTTCCAGCCTTTTGTTTTAGCAACCACACAAAGTAGGTGCCTGAAAGTTAAATGACTTGAAATCTGAAAGGCAGCTGATAGTTACTTAAGTGTTTATAGAGAAAAAATTCCATTTTGTTACTATCCTTTCATCAAAAAAGAGCAAGCATCTGAATTATCCCAGGCTTGCACAACTGAGGCTGAAAGAGGACCCAGTGTGTGTGAAGCTGTGTTCAAGAGGTGATGGGCCACCAAACCTACTGCCATGGGATGCTAGACTCATTTTCTCCCAAATCCACATCCTTCCCAAATTGTTTGCACTGCCCATTGGAAATTATTTTCCCCATGAGCTGCTTCTCCTTTGATTTGCAAGACCTCGATGCCACTGGTGAAGACATCAACCTGCCCATGATGCCTTTGGAGCTGCAGCAGCCTGCTGCCGATCCATGAATCACTACGTAAAAAAGGTTTGAGTTCTCACTTTTTGTTTTTTGAGGCTGCCAATGTAAAGTTTGGAGAGTTGAGGAGAAAACAAAAGGAAATATAGTGAGGTGCAGTCTCTCTGGGAACAGAGAAAGAAATTTTAGAGTGATACCAAAACCAGTGCTTTTGCTACTGCATATCACTGCCCAAAAATTTTCCTACAAGCATTCCACATGGAAAAGTTTCAAAGTTGTCAGCATTAGGCAATTACAATTCCTGTAGTCTTCTTTTGTTAGAAAGCCAACTATTTTAACTTGCATAATTTCAACATTTACATTACTTTGACAAATCCTTTGACATTTGGCATGTATCTCTAAAGCTCCATTTCTAAAATAACTTATATCTTCTATTATTTAACAATAAATAATCTGTATATAATTCATGAATGCAGATAGCAGTACATTTTATGCACCAATAAAATAATAAGTTGTGCATGTCTTACTCTTAGGGATGAGAACAGTGGGGATGAATGCTGGATAAATCCCTGTGCTGAAGAAAATAACCAACATTTGCTAAACAAATTACTACTCGAGGCATCTCGATTTTTCTGAAAATTGAACAGAATATTCTGAATTTAAAAATCCAGGAAAAAAAGCCTCTTCACACTTCAAAAAATCTGGAAATATTACAGTTTTGCCTGGCACACTCAAAATAGTAATAATAGTGAATGATTGTATTTACAGGAAGATTAACAAAATTACCTTCCTTATTTTTCAGCTGTTATTTATCTTCTTTAGATGTAAGTTCTTTGGTGCAGCGGTTGACCTTCAGTGGCCAAATACACCCTTGCTCAATATCTCTCAATCTTAAAGGAACGAAATTAGTATAGAAAAATAAAGTATATTTACACTTGTGCTTAAAAAGAGAGAGTAATATAGAGACCAGGATCTTATCGTAATGAAGTTACAAATATTTTTGAGATCTTCAGTGAAGAACGATGCCTTTGTCCTGATATCCCCTGCTAGATGATAGAAGAGTTGGTAAAAACCAACGTATTCAACACCAACAGCTATTCAGAGCTATTCTGATCTTACAAAACACATGGTGTGCCTAAGTATGTGTCTATTAATTAACAAGAGTTAAATTTTATAAAGTATATTATAAACAATATAGAATATAAACATTATAGAATCTGTTTATATATGTTTATATAGAATATAAACAATACAGAATCTGGTCCAGAGTAAATCTTAGACCATAACATGCTATTTTCATGTGTTTATCTTGAGGACCATTGAGAGCTTTAAAGATTGTATTTCAATTCTGCCATGATTCCACCTTTTTATAAACCATGCCATGGTTATCTAGGAGTAACTATTACCACATCCTTTACACCATCACCGCTTGGTTGAAACCCCACTGGGGATGATGAAAGTGAGCCCAGACGCTCCCTCTGCCCCCTGCTCTCTGTGGGAAGGAAACCAGGGACCCCTCTGCATGAGCCAGGCTGGGGCCCCTGGCCAGCCTGAACATACCCACCCTGGGGACTCAACCTGGCCTCTACCACACCAGTGCTGCCTAGATCAGCCACTGCTTGGAACAATCTGACAATGCAGAAATGTAGCAGATATCCACTCTTTTTTTTTTTTTTTTTTTTTTTTTTTTTTTTTGGTCATTCTGAAACAAAATGCGGAATGAATGGGTGAAAACAGTCAGAGAATGGATAATACTAAGAAAATTTTGGTTTGTATATCACAAGCACAAACCCTGTAAAGTGCTGGTGCCGATCACAAAACAACCACATCATTCAGAATATGCAGAAGTGACTGGGTGTTTTCAGAAAATGTTAATTCATCACCACCAGAAATTCTTGTGGGAATACACACATCAGTTTTGAAGGACGGCTTTTCTTGGATCTGCGATGAAATTTCTGATCAGACAAAAAAGAAAGGATAATTGATGGTTCAGGTGTTTGCAGGGCACCTGGGAATCATTCCCACTCTATTCAAGTCACCATTTTGCTTCTAAAAAGAAACTTAAATGTGAATCTCCCAGGTGAACGTTTTAGTTATTGTCTAATCTGAGATGGGTGAGATTTCACAAAAAGAGCTTCGCAGGGTTTTAATTGCATCCTGACTTTGTACAGGACATCTTTTGGATGCCTCAAAGAACTGCTGTGACATGAGAGGATGTTTTTGAATACTTGAACCCCTACTCCAGTGCACTCCTCTCCTTACCCTCGTCCCTCATCAAAGTAAGAGAGAATCAGGAGCAGGCTCACAGTCTTGTGCTTATAAGGTTATCTGAATTAAAATTCATCCACATGAAAGGAGAAAAATAAATCCTATTACTGTTAGGGAAGATTAAAAAATCACAGTTGTTTTACTGATCATTCTTATTCATAATTCAGCTTATAACTATAAAAGATGAAGGGGAATATGCCCTACTTTTCCCTTTGTGATTTGACAGCACCTCTGTTGAGTAGCTTTGCCATGAAAACCAATGGTTGCTCATTTTCCCCTGCTGTGTTTTTGGATCTTTCACAACACAAAAGAAAAGCAGAAAATCTGGAAAAAGGGGTGGAGAACACAAGCAAAATGCCTCAGGCAATTAAAGCCCTCAGACTGACTTGTGCCAGCCCTTTTCTTGCTGTTAGCCTTAAAAACAATCAGTTGACAATTACTTTTTCAATTAAAAGGCAGTGTTTACTCCTATCGATGACTGGAGGACAAACCTAACCTCTAATGGCTGTGATTAAAAGTCCAAAGTCTGCAATCTCCACAGAGCAGAGCCCTTCAGACCATGTGAAAAGGAGACAAACATTAAGTCAGAGCTGTAAAAACAGGGAATGAGGATGAAGTACTTAACCATGTTCTCACTAGCACCCATTTATTCCTGCTAAAGACAAATCTCTGGATGTAGCTCTGATGCCTGGGAATGCAAATGCAAATGCTGTGCATGCTTGTATTGCCTCTGCCATCTCTGCAGTTTGATGTCATCCCACCTTCCTCTACAAACCTTCTCACTATCCAGCTCCTGCCAGAAGGGGTACCTGCACAGAGGCAGAGGTACATGGGCAATGGAAACAAACCACCCAAAAGCCCCAGCTGACTTATTCCTTGGCCAATCAAACAGGAGCTGGGAAATCCAGTTTTGCCCTCAAAACCTTCCTAGTTTCCTACGCTGTTGATTAGAGCATCCCAGTGACTTCAACCATGGCTCTGGAGGTTTTGTGTCTGCACATCCTTAGCCATTTCCAAAGAAATTTATGCTTCCAATAAGTGGGTCTGCTGTACTGTTTTTTCTGATTCATGAAGGTTTGCTTTTGCTGTTTAGTGCATTTGTGTACTGGCAGAGACCCTCGCTGCCCCAGAAACCTGTGCTTGCTGACCTGCCTGAATAAAGCCATGTTCAATTTCTCAGGACTTTGCTGGCCTCTTTGCAGAGATACAATGACACCTGGAAACTTTTCTTCAAGCCAGTTTATTTTGTCCTGTGCTTAGGCAGCTATCAATAAACATCCTCAGCTGAGGATGTTTCAATAAACCTTACTCAGCAGTAAATATTTCCTGATTTGCAGGAAACACCCTCTCTTCTGCTTAGATCACCTGAAGCTGTGAGGCTCATCCAGCTGTCAGCCACCTATGATACTGTTGCCTGTTTTTTCTCTTTACTGAACCTTTACTTTGTACTGATTTCACTCACATTTTTCTTCAATTATTGAATCATTCTACCTGACAATACTGCTCATTCAGCTTCTCCCTCTATGTAATTTCATGTGAATGGTCTATGTACTAAGTAGGATCTATTTTTGAAAGTCTCTTGCTCTGTGTTGTTTTCCATCTGTTTCCCTTGTGTATCCTGGTCAAGGAAATTCAAACCAAGACAGATACTGCTACTCGCTCTTAGTCCTGCCTCAGAACAGCTTATTCAGAAGAAGAGCATTCTGCATGCATAAAACTACCAAAAATCTCTGCTTTGATCAGGGAATGATATTTGAATACAGGGTACTGGGGTGTTTCACGTAACTTGTGTGGTCTAAACCAAAAAGGCAGTAGTGAACTATTAAAATGCAGTCCGTAGTGCAAGTTTCTCTGCTGGATTATTTTAAAGTAATGTCCATTTCTCTGGTTGTCCATCCATTGATGCACAGCAATTGACTTACTCATTTTGACATCTCACAGCTAACCCAATAATTTTGCTTTGGTGAGCCATTTCCCAGGGAGGCAATGAAGACTGCTCCCATAAACTCCTCCACCAAAGCACTGCTCTCCAGCAGGAACAGATCATAGTGCCTCAGCAATCTCAGCAGCAGGATTATTTGGCACATGCACTGCAAGACACATCTTCCAGCCAAGGTACCAACCTGCCACTCAGGGCTGGAGATCAGCCCAGCGTAGGTGCAAGGCTTGTGGAAACCACAACCACAACAAGGGGCATGACATGGCACATAGAACCCTCTGTTTGCCTCTACCTGCTGTGCACACAAATGCTAAAGACAAGGGACAAAAGCGATCTCTTGCCCAACCTTTAAGCTGATCATCCACTGGCCTGTGATCAGCAGTCACCTTGTGACCACAGCCAGCGAGCTGTCCTAATGCATCTGCTATTCCACACCAAATGCCTAATGCTACATCTGCCCTCTGAGATGACAGGTTTTTTGAATAGCTACTTTGAAACTGAGGTGGAAATAAATCTTCCCTTCACATAAGTGCAGCAGAACAGGTCCCCCCACTCCTGCTGAAAGGGTGCCCCTCAGCAGTTATGGAGTTCTGGCTATAAAGTGTTCAGTGAAACAAAGACCATTGCCATTTAATTATTTCCTTGCTCAATGTAAATCGATATTATGGTCCTCTCTTTCCTTTAGCTCTCTGAGGTGAGGAATTTGGGCTCCCCTATAATAATATGGCATTGCCAAAACAGACTTCAGCCCTGAAATATTCCAGACTGTGTCCAGATTGTATTTCACTAGGATGGGGGTGAGTGTTCCCCTTCATCCACACCATAAACATTAGCATCATCTATTCCTGCCAGCCCAGCCCCATCCTGGGAGGGACATGGCTGCAGGAGCTCCCTCCTCCCTCCTCTGCACCACTCTGTGCCCTGAACAGACCACGCATCTCTGCAGCATTCACTGCAAGGGGTCAGTTTATCAGCTGGTTTTCCAAATCTTGATGTATTATTTACAGCCTTTTGAGGAGATGTGTTACCAAGCTTGCACGTCAGTCTCTCCCGCTCCCATCCACATAACAGATGACACCATTTAACTGCTAGAGCACGCGATCCATCATTCCTTGCAACACCACAGGTGTACTGGCTACACCATATGGCAACTTCTTAGACTTGAATAGCCCCTTTGCATGTGTTCACAGCAAAGGGTATTTATTAATCTGGGTCTGGTGTGACATACTGATGTGCTTAAGACAGGTCAAGTTTTGTAAGCCTCTCCCCACATGTCATTTTGAAAGTCATAGTTTAGGCTCGGCTGATGATCAGCTGTCAGGGGCTTACAGGCATATGTCAAGCTTCTATCTTTCCTCTGAGCTGTAGTAATAAAATTTTAAATAAAAATTAGTGGTAGTAATAAGATTTTTCTCAATTGACTCTAGAAGGTTTTGACATATTTTCTCAATGCAGGAACAATTATTTTAGTGATTTCCAGAACAGGGAGGGAGCCGGCTCCATCCTGACCTGCTTTGTGTCCTCGTCATAGGTTCAGGTCCCAGAGAAAAATGGGGTGGCCAAGTCCCTGCTACCATCAGCAGACACACACTGACTGGAACTGGAGACCACAACATCACAGAAACAATACTGATAATGCTTCAGACAGCTCTACATTTTATCGCTCAGTTTCCTGACTGCAGTTTCCTTTAGGACTTGAAAAGTAAACTTTTAAATGCCTGCAGGAAGGCTCATCCTATGAGATTTGTGTTCAGAGAAGCAACAATGAAGTGTGACTTCAACTACGGGACAGTGAGCTTATGCTCCTCCAGAGCTCCATCCCTGCTACATTCAATAAGAAAAGAAACCTGTTGGACTCACTTAAAAAAAAAACCAACCAAAAACAACAAACCAACATTCCCCCCCACACCCCACCAAAAAAAAACCCCAAACCCAAAGCAATAGTAATATTGGTAGATCTGATTTTTATTCCACTGAAGACTTGTAATATTCAAAATTTTTTAAACTGTTTCTATGGGTTTTTCTATTACTTTTGTTTTTTGCAATTATCAATTGCTCATCTATTTCTTGGAGATTACAATAAAACTGGGCACTAAAGATCATTTGTTGTTTTAAGACAACATACATCTCCCTGACTTAGGCAGCAATCTTCTCTGTCGTTTAGGCATTGATCACAATTCTATGAACCAACCAGAGGTGAACTCTGCTGAAAACCTGAAGAGATTTAGAACAAAAAATTACTTTTCCATTTTATGGCTGATCTTTATTAAAGTGATATTTTCCCTCATCTTATCCTCTGAATCTACTGGAACTGAATAAACTGGAAGTTTATTTCCTCTTTTTTATTTAAGTGGACACTTTCTTCAACACCTTTAAAGCTATTTAAAGTTCAGATATTAAATATGAATAATTGCCTTCTGATTTCAGTGCATGATGAAATAAAAACTGACAATGCATGTCTTCTGGTGACATTCACACCTGCATCTGTGACAGAGACTTCTAATTTGATGAAAATTAACTTTACTCTGGACTAGAAGGGCAAGTTTTTAACCAGCTTCAGTACCATATTCTGCATTGCTTTTCTCCCTCACATGGAACATAGGGTGACAAGAGGAAAAGGAGTGGATGAATAGATGAAATCTGAGCCCTTTTGAGTCCTTTATCAGCTTGAAGCATCTCACTGATTGGAAAAAAAAAAAAGTAGAAAATGGATTCCTGAGCATCTTATCACTAAGTTCTTTTGAGAAACAATAGGAAGAGTGAAGCTCATTGATCTCCATCATTCAAAAGCCCAAGTCTCTCTGCCATCTCCTGAGACAATTAGCAAAAAAAGTGCTCCTGACTGAATTTCCCTTAGCCTCTTCCTTTCAGGCTAAGCACTGTTCACTAAAGAGTTGCAGAACTTATATTGGGGAAGAAGTGCACCTGAGAAGCCCACACTCAGTTGGTGGACAGTGTATGTAACAGAAACAACAATAGTGACACTAGCTGTGTAAATGATACTGTGAGTTATTCATGACCTTTTGTGAACATAGTTAAGACCTGTGAGATTTAAAGAATGGCCACCAAAGAAAAAAGTGCATTTTAGTGAAATCTAAATATTAGTTGAAATATTACATGGAAATACTCTGGAGTCTTACACATCACTTCCAGGGAAGGAAAAGGCGTATTTTTGAATCCCTTGAGGTGCCAATTCATTAATTAGTACGGATGTGAAAGATAGATACATGCTTAGATGTGTCAGTCAAGCAATTATCGAGGAAGTATAATTTGAGAGTATAGTCTGGCAAAGTGTTACTTTTATGCTCATTTATATTCACTTCATCGACATTTTATTTAGCAGGATCTAAACAAGTAGAAGCAAAGAAGGAACATATGGCTCCTGAATAAGGTCACTAAGGGGTTTGTCTGGGACCATGGCACGTTTCCCCTTGCAGAGCACCGGTGAGGCACAGACCCTGCTGCAAGACCCAGTGCTCCACCACTGTTCCCCAGCTTTCAGATCTCCATGTGGGACTCAGCTGGGGGCTACCCTTCACTGTTCTCGTTCCTTGTCTGCTGCCAGTGCTGCTCAGTAAACCTCTTCCCTGGGGCAGACTGTGAGCAGAGAAGTGTAAGGGATGGCAGTGCTGCTGCCATGAGAAGACTGTTCCTTTTCCTTAAAATGCCTCACTTTGAGGTTTGGAAAACTGTTCATTCTCACATCCTCTAGCAGCCAGTCCTGCTTCCAGAAATTCCATGTAGTAATGTCTGTGCAAGTCAGGTTATCCCTTTTTTCCCTAAATTCTCTCTATATATTAGCAATGTAAAAGCAGTATGAACGAAGCTGATGCCAAGGACCTAGTCTGTTTTTATCCATGATTTTCTGCTTGATGCAGCTTATTTAGCTAAAATCTGAATAAGAGAATTTCCATCTATGAAACTTGTTAAGGTTAGAATAGTTCATACATACATTATGTTTGATACACAAGTATCCACCTTCCAGTTACCAATGGAGTTATTTTGTACCAGTTCCTTGGACAAGATGGGGCAGTTAGTTTGACTATTTTATTATGATTTGTTTGCTGGGAATGTTCCAATTTCCATTGAAAATATTATTTCTTTTATGACTGGACTGGAAGGACATTTCTTACACTTATTTCCTCGCAAAGGATAAGCCCATCTCTAAATTGACCTTTCATGCTCTGTAAGATGGATATGGGATGAAGGCAAACTTTCACTCCCATTCTCATCAGGATCAGGTCCTTAGCTAGAGACCCTTATTGCGCCCATGTGACAGTACCTATAATTTTAGTGTGGTGTTTCAAGTGTGCTGTAAGCTCAGTCCCATCACAGTAATTTTCTCTTTCAGCTGCTAAAGTGATTTTTTCAGGACTTCACACACCCACCCTTCAAAGCAAGGCTGGGCAGTGAAGCACAGGAACGTGCATTCCTCAGAGCTCTTAACGTTTTTAGCATTGCATATCGCTTACAGCATGCAGGCTGAAGAGAACCCTGAAGCCTCACGAGCACCATCTTAATTCAAAATCTTCTGGAAGGCAGCCTTTTTCTCATGCAGCTTTGCCAGAAGAAAGCAAGTGACTTCTCCCACTGGTTTCTTTCAGTCACTCCATGAACTACTTCATACACTTGCTGCAGACTGATTTCCTGATCTACATTTTTCTTTGATAGTGACAAACAGGGATCAAAAAGAGAGGTTTTCTTGCAAAGTAGAGTCAAGCAAAGGTTTCAGCTCTCATTCATGTGGCACATTCTATTTCATCACATTTGGCAGTCCAAGGTGTCACAGTCAAACATGAGGCATCATCATGCCCCATAACTCATGCAGTAAATGGCTTAATTTTCTCTTTCAGCTGCCTCGCTGTAAAATGTGGTGCTGTGGGATAGGTTATCTTGTATGACTTATCACTACTAAATTGAGACCACTTCCCAGCTTGTTCTTTAAATGACCTTTTTTTTTACCTCTATATTTTACGTATTTGTTTGGATTCAGTCTTTCTGTTTCCACAAGAATTGAGAGCGAAGTGTCTTTTAAAACTGTTTTCTATATTTGTGGCTGAGGAGAAAGGTACTCACATAGTTTGTAATATAAACTACTGACAGTGAATAACCTTGGTGCTGGAGAGTGAATGGAACTATTTTCTGGTAAACTAATGGACATTGAGGTTGGTACTCTGCTTTCTTCCAAAAACAGCTGAGTAACCTGAACATAAAATAACAGAATTGTGTCTGGCAATGCTGTGAACTGCAACACCAGGAAAGAATGCACTTTTCCCCCTGCTTTTCAGGAATATCACATTTTGGTTTTCTGAGGTATGGGCTAATTTGGGTCTTTTGTGTTAGACAGTTTTTTGTAGTGCTGTGTTCAATTTGTAAGTGGCTTGTAAGTGAGAAAGGCAATTCAGCCGGTGAGAACTTGGGCAACAGCAGCAGAATGCAGCAAGTCATTCAGAGAGGAGAAACTCAGCCAGACCTCTCTGGTGCATCTGTAACACAATTATATCCCCGTAACGACCTTCATTAGGCCCAGCATGTAAGTCAATACAAACAACTTTCAACTTGATGAACATTTTCCCTCGAAAAATAACCTTTCAGTTCTATTACTTTTGTACTGTTTTTAGCCATACGCTAAATATTAGAATGCCTCATTCTCATTTACCCTTCACATATTAAGGTGAAAACTCTGACCTAGTGCATTCTAATTACTTGCCTTATTAGCTTCACATTATATCAGTAATGGTGTGATAGCCAACATAATTACTAGGACTTGAAAAATTATACTTTGCTGCACTATTTCATGAACTATGAGATGGTTCTCTCTTCTTATTAACTTTCTTATTTAATGGGTCGACCAGATTTTTCATCTACCTAGACCATTGATCAAACTGATAATTTTAGATTTCAACTGCAATTGAGAAATTGCCCCCTAAAACAGTGATACATATGTTTTAAGAAGAAAACACAGACATTTATTCTTCTGTGTTTCTTACTGGCAGGCCACCACAATTGGGTAGTTACTGCATGCTGTTTGAATGATGTTTTTAACTCATAAAGTTTTATGAAATTTAGAGCTTATCCTCAAGGAAATTACTTTTTGTTCTTTTATTTTTTTTTTTGTCAAATTGTTATTTTTGTATTCACTAAAATTCTGAATTAGGTTTTTTAATTTAAAGTTTTTTTCTCTTTCTGGAAGAAAACAGAACTACCACACCTTTTTCTTGTTTAAGTAAAATCATAACTTCAAATTCAAACCAGCAGGGTTGGCAATTATTTGTTTCTCAGTTCAGTCTAGGAGTTAAGTCTGATGGATTGTGGGTTTTTTTCATGAATGAGATTCATCCATGTAACTCAGCCACTAGCCCAGGACTTCTGCCTGCAGGGGAGAAATCTCAGCCTGTCTCACTGATGTCCACGTGTCCCTGACAGAGGAACAGCTCCGAGGTGTTCTGGAATATTTGTCCCCAGACTGCAGAACCAGAGGGTCAATGAACAAATGTAAGTCAGTAATTTTCAAGGAAATCATCTCAGAAGGCCCTGGATTGAATTAATCAGCAGACCATCCCTGCTATGCTTTCTAGAAGCAGGCATAGTATAACCTCCTGGCTTTTGGCAGATGGACCTGCACTTTTGCAATGCTGTGACAGCTGGAAGAGTTTGATGCTGTCTTGATTCAACATATCAGTCAGAAGCTTTCCCTGTGGGGAAACCTGTGTGTGTTTTAGGTTTATTTACTTGGAAAAGAAATGAAGCTGACTCCCTGTTTGTTTTCTTCTCCCCTCTATCTCTCTTTTTTCCTAAGCAGGAAAAGAAAATACATACATTTCCTTTCATAGCTTCCCAAATGAAAAGGAGAGTTGTTGGGATAGAGGCTGACACAGGACTTTCAGGCTCCCTGTGAGAATTTGACTTAAGGGGTAAATCCCTTCATGTCTTGTCCACCTGACCAGAAAACAAAGTGAAACTGTGCATCATCACCCATCAACAAAATCCATGCTCCCTCTGCAGAGGCGCAATCAAAACCACCCCCCACCCCCATTTTCACGACTGTACCTTTAAGCCAAGAGGATGTGGTCTAAAAATGGCCTGGGATTATTTAATAAATAATGGGAAATTACTTTTATAATGTAGCAGAGAGCACCTGGAAATGTATTCTTCCTGCAAGATTTTAATGGGGGGCTACTTAATTCTATTGTGCTTGGTGAAATCAGTTTAATAGTTCTGATTTTTCTTGACCTCTCTGCATGAGGAACATTATTATAAAAGGAAGTATATTAAAAATCTTCTAAAGGTAATAGTAGAGACAAAAAAGGTAAGAGGTATGTGAGCTTGAATGTGAGGCACCAGTGTTAGTGTAGATCTACAGGTGGCTTGACACGTGCCTACTTGAGTGATCAGGGCTCGGTTCATGCTGCATTTGAGATTAGTGGAGGTATTAAAGCCCCAGCCCTCAATATTAAAGAGAGGGAGGTGAAGGTTGAGAAATTTCAGTCCCAAATTGGATAAATTTGCCAAGTCTCTGGCTGCAGTGCAACACTCATTTATTTGCAGGTGAATTTAATAGGCAGGGTGTTGAATGAGGAATTACTTCCCAGAGTGCTATATTGGTCTAGGTAGAATCTGCCTAAAGCCAGAACAATAGGTTGCTTTTGTGCTAATTTCTGGTTTAAAAATGCACCTGGCATTTTAGGTAATCTTTATGTATTTAAATTAATAAGAAACTCAAACTGTGTTTTTGGAATTCTTTCTTTGCTAGAGTATGCCTATATTATAATATGCATTTTGTAATATATAACTATGTATGTATCTTGTGGTTTCTTGATAATTTAAGCAAGAGAGGCTTTTAAATTAGCTATTAAATTACCATTCAGAGATCTGATCATCTTCTAATTTCCGTACAAAGTCCTCCACAGGGGATAAATCTAGTTTAAATGTTCTCTTCTTCCCATGATTTTATACTTTAGCTGTAAGATGATACAACATTCCTGCATTTCTAGCTGAAATACATTACAGGCACCTGAAAGGTTTTATCTCAGTCTTGTCAAATAAGTCTATATTTCAATTGTAAATGCATCCAGAATTACGAAGAAAAACATAATTTGCGGTTTTGTTCAGTTCTCTTACCCTAGCCACAGGTGTGATAGCTGAGTAATTTAGAAAACCACAAATAGAGTGGGTTTTTAAATACTTCTAAATGCTAATTGTCTCCCCAAGTTCCCTTACTTACTAGCAGAATTGAAATTCTGTGTTTTATTTCTTCTGACTTTTTGGGTAGATGTTTGCTCACTGTTTTTCTGGGCAGAAAACCTCCAGAGTTTTCTCAAGCGGAAGCAGGGGGTGATTTTCCTTCCTGATCTGCAGAAGATGGGGAATGTGTTTGGTGTTTACCCCTGCTCGGCACCATGAGCTGCTGGTGCTACCACAGCCTGGCTGGACTGGGTCTGGGAGGGGAACTTGTTCAGCAGATGTAAGCAGGAAAAATCTACAGCTCATGAATAGTCAGATAGATTAGGAGTAGGGTACTCTGGGCTTCATTTCCCCTTCCCTCACTTCTTGGGTCTCCCTACCCTATCACTGCTGCCTTTCCAGCTTATCCCCACTACAGCAGATCCAGGTTCCTGAGTGTAGACAGCAGGGCACCAGAAATATTTGCTGCATTAGGTGTTTCCTCCTCTCTTCAACATTACTGCACAAACCCGTGTCTAGTTGTGACAAATAGCACGATGCCATTGTGTGTGTCCACACTGCCGAAAACAGATAACACGTGACCACGTGAGTGATGGGAAAACCTGCAGAATAATAATGAGGATAGCCCAGTTCTTATCTGTTGTGTGAGTTTTGCCTTGCTCTCAAAGTTATTTGAGTTCCGCTTCCTGCTGCAAAACACCTTTTATTAATTTTACTCTGGTAACAGAGACTTAGCTAGGAATTGTCATCTCCTTCTTAAAAAAAAAAAAGAATATAAATAGAAAACACAATAAACCAGGGTTAGCTTAGCCTGTAACAGTAGTGATGAAAAAAACCAGAAATACCATATTTGAAACCAGATTGAACTCATGCCCTTTTTTTGCAGCTTTACTGAGTTCATTTTGTAAAAGTACCATGTTGTTGTTAGGTTTTTGATCCTATAATTGCAAACTCAACATGCAAGTTCAATATATGTTTTTTCTGGTTCCCAGGAGTTTTCAAAACTTAAATCTTAAACATCTTTTCATGGTGCGTGAACTTTGCTCCAATACCTGCATTAGCCTAGCAGAACTACCTCAAGTGATATGATAAAGCTGTAATTTTGAAACTATGTTCCATTGAGAACAAAGCAGCGCTCAAAACTGCTAGAACAAAATGCTTTTCAAATATGATTCCTTTCTGTGGGTTTACTGCTCTGTGTTAGCAAGACCATTCGCCATATAGGCATGTAGTCTATTCTTTTTTCATTCCAGCTGCACAAAAAATATAATCCCACAGACCGTAAGCTGTGATCTGCTAGAGCAGAAGGATAAGGATGCTTTTGTCTGCCTCGGTAATGAACTAATCTATTCCTGAGCGGGTTCCAGAGTGTATTTTCAATAAATTCTCACTATCAAAAATTGTCCAGACATATGTAACCCTCAAGGATACCACTAATTTTGCTTTTATAGACATTTAGCAGACTAATTATTTGTTCCTCTTCAGATTCCCGTAGATGGGGGGTAACTACATCCATTGTTAAAGGCAAGCATGTGCCCCTCTGAGAGCAGTATTTACCTCTCAAGGTTTCCTTTCCTCCTTTGTTCTTCTGTTCTCCTCTAACAGTCTCAGAAGTTATTGTTATTGGGTACTAATTTAATAAAAATGCAGGAGATTCTGACTGAAATGATAACCACCAAAGCTATTCAATTGTTTTTCTGTGTAATGACTCTGATTGAAATTCTGGTCACAGCAAAGTCAAAGGCAAAATTTCCTTGGCTTCTGCAGGGGACTGGAATTTCATCTAAGGTGAATATTGGTTTTGATTTAGACACAAATATCTTATAACAGTTTCTGATTTGCAACTCTCGTCTAGCATAATACCACATTAAGCAAGCCAAGAAACCGTAATCTAAAGGATATTGTCAAGTGGAGGCTGAACATATATTCATTTCAGGTGATGTATGCTAAATACAAATCCTTTTACTTGGCATGTGATGTCTACCAGGAGATAATGTTATCAGGTATGTCCCGTGTGCTGTAGAGATTATCACGTTCAAGGCAGAGAAGGAGAGCAAAAGAAAGAGCAACATAGCAGGAATGAAAGTAGCAGTGGAAGAGGAGGAAAGCTGTGGTAGGGAATGCTTTGTAAGTGGTGTGGAGATATTTCAAAAATACTTCAATTCTTTTCTAATGTGACTCTCCCTGTGAGCAGGATCTGTCCTTTCTGATTGACTTTTCAAACAAAACACATCTAAATAAATCCCAGTTTCACTTTTTATGTTCTGCATTTCCCTACGTACCTATGTGAGGAAATGATTGAAATGCTCAGATGGAATCACCCAAGGCTTAACCAGCTAGTTAGCTCTCCCTATTTCTAGAAACAGTTGACTGCAACCCCTTTTGAATACACAATTTCCTTGTAGCAGGAAGAGCTATCTTAGTACTGCCCTTTTAAAGAAAGTCATAAAGCAATCTAAAATACGTACATACGTGTGTGTGTCTGTATATAGGGGCATGTATCTACCCACTTATTTATATATTTAGGTTATGTGTGGGAGCAGAGGAAGGGTTTTTTCCTGTTCTAAGCAATTACCTACTCCATCAATATGTATGTATTTCAGCACTTACTATTTTCTCTCCATTAAGCCAGACCTTGAATATACATGTTTATTTAAAAAAATAATCGCAAATTATCCATGAAATGTTAAATAGGATAATGAACTCATTAAGCATTAATTGCTGAGGCGAGCGGCTCTGGTGATGGCATGAGCTGTAGCAGAGCTCCCTGGGGTACTGCACAGGGGGAATTCCCAAACTAGGGGAAGACGTAGGAGAAGTTGAGAGAGCCACCAGGAGCCTTCAGCTGATCGGGCCAGGAACAACAGTGGCCAAACTCCCAACAGGTACAGAAGAAAGCCTTTGGGGAACACTAGCAACCAGGGCATGGCACAGCACCTTGCACAGCAAGACAACAAAAAGTGCTTCTATAAATCCATCAGCAATAAGACTAGGCCTAGGGAGAATCTTCATCCTTTATGGGATCTGGGAGGAAACAGGGACAAAGAATCAGGAAAAGATCAAGATACTTGATGCCACCTTTGGCCCAGTATTTTCCAGTAAAACCAGTTGTTCTCCAGCCACCCAGTCCCCTGAGCTGGAAGACAGGGACAAGGAGCAGAATAAAGCCCCTATAATCCAAAGGGAAGTGGTCAGCAACCTGCCACTCCACTGAAACACACACAAGTCTATGGAGCCAGACAGGATGCGCCCAAGGCTACTGAGGGGACTGGAGGAAGTGCTCACTGAGTCACTTTTCATAATTTATCACAAGTCCTGGTGAACCACGTAGATTCCAATAGACTGCAAGTTAACAAATGTTATGCCCATCTAAAGGAAGAGTCAGAAGGAGGATTTGGGGAAATACTGGCCTGTCAGCCTGACCTCAGTGCTGGGGAGGCTTTTATCTCGAGTGCCATGGGCTGTCATGCACTGGAAGAGGCTGCCCAGGACAGAGGTGGGGCCACCATCCCTGGAGGTGTTTAAAAAGCAGTAGACGTGGCACTCAGGAACACGATTTAGTGTGGACTTGGCAGTTCTGGGTTAATGACTGGACTCAATGCTCTTAAGGGACCTTTCCCATCTAAATGGTTCTATGATTCTGATCACATAACATAGTTCAAGCAAGAAAGCTGGCTATTCACACACATTTCTTGTGAGCTACCATAAAATGTAGAGCCATTTGAGAGAACTGGGAAGACCAACAGTTAAGGTGGTTGCACAGTACCCGGGAAATGACAGCACATTTCATCATTCCACTGCAGACATTTAGGTGCTGCTGCTAAAGGATCGTGCCTCCCTTCACATCATTAGAAGAGTGATAAAACATCTCAGTGGGAGGGGAGGACAATAAGCGCACGGCGGGGCTTGGGGGATGGTAGGTGACACATCTAATGAAGGCCATTAACGTATCACAGTAAGATTTTCACGGAGCAAGAGGAAAGTCATTAGTTTTTTTGTGTGTCAGCTGGCAGAAAGACTGTGGAGCAAAGTCACTTTTCCTCCAGGAATTTGAATTCACACAGAAGAGAGATCTTATCTTAAGGTTCTTTTGTCACTATAACCACAACACACAGGGAGGACTACAGCAGCAGTCATTTGTTTGAAGATAAAGTTAGAGTACACTTATCAAGTCAGGCATATTAGTTTAGGTTAAAATTGCTTAAGCTGAAAAGTCGGTGTAAATATTTTTCTTTAAAATACATTCACTTTTTTAAACTAAGTTTTCAATGGTTAAATAGGACAGGGAAAAAATCTTGACATAAAAAAATATTTCGTGTCAGGGGAATATTTTGTTTTATATAAAACCTTTTCTTGGTGAGAAAGACTATTTTGTTGGAAGGTATTAAGAGTAAGTGATATTTAATCATATTTTGTACAAAATGGTTAAGCTTTGTTGCAATTTATTTTGCTCTAGTGACAGAAGGTGTTTATTTTTTCACCAGAAAGCCTACATATATTTGGAATCCTATCCTTGCAGACACTGGTTGGGTCAATAAAAAATATTTTGTTAATTTTTGCTTCTTTTGCAAAACTTTTAATCAAAATTTTACTCAGCAATTTACTTTTTACTTCGCAGTCTCTATGAATAAAAATATTCTTTCAAACATTTGTAATACCAAAAAGAACAATTGCATTCATTAGTTGCTTAACGACCATCCTAAAATAAAGTATATTTTGAGTATCTGTAGGTAATACCTTCTATTAGATAATATTTTTTCAATATTTAATAAAATAAGATAATTAAATGCCCTTTTTTTTTTTTACTTGAAACCTCAGACATCCTGAAGCCATCTTTTATGCTTCATCTATGTCATGAAGTCCCATCAACCAGGGAAAACCCCTGACAGCTCAGAAGGGTTCAGGATTTGCGCTTCTCTGTAGTCATTCAAACCACGACAAACTGAGACAACTTCAGAACATCAGAAATGGCCCATTGTTGAACCAGGACAGTAAATTCAATCATACCTACATGAGTGTATGGCATCCCAGTGCCTAGAGATGAGTGCTGTACCTACAGCTCTTTTCATTTTCTGAGCAACTCATGGATATTTTTTATTTTTCATTAAATAAGTGGCAGTGCTTGGGTTTTATTTTTTATAAATACACAATAATAGCAGACCATGGCACTGCCATGGAAGTCAGATTGCTTAATCCTAATCTTACCCCTTTCTAAACAGTGGTTAAATACAAATCTGAGATATAAAGGAGCACACCAGGATTCAGAGTTGCACATCACTTCAAGTCTTAGGGGTAGCTTTATGTGCCTCTTCTGTCCTAAACTTAAGCATTAACCAATGCTTCACCTTTACAGATGCTTTACCTCAGATACCTGGGAAACAGAATATGAAAGCACTGTTGGACAAGGTCCAATGCTCTCATCTCACCACAGTACTGGGCACTCTGCTTTCTAGTCCTAGGAATGTTTCAACTCAATCATGTCCATTTACACACACCTTATTTAAAATTCACAATTAATCCTTTTGATCTCAATGATACTGTTCTCGCCCACAGAAAAAATCAGTACCCTGTGGAATTACAAACTGTGTGGCGTGGCGGCATTAATGATATTTGACCAAATTCCCTCAAGCATCAATCCACTAGAAGCCAACACAGTATCTGTAGCCTGCACTGAGTAGATATGCAATGCTCCAAACCCAAATAACATGCAAAATAGTACTGCAATTACGGGGCAAGAAAGAGCATCAAGAAGCAGCAGAAATGCTTTTAATGCAGAGGGATCACATGATCCCTGTTGCAGTGCACCATGTCTGAGAGAGGTAAGGTATGATGGTAACAGGTATTCATTCTCATTTCCCTGTAAGGACACTGATACCTCAAATAACATAAACAATTCTGCTCCTTCTTCCTGAGGTTCAGGATACTTCATGGCAATGTATTTGGCACATACTCAACAGACCTCAGCATTAAAAATGCTTTTTTATGGTTTCCACTAGTGAAACAGTGTGAGAAAAAGATTCAGTTATGATAAGCAGTGTTAATAACAGTATATTTATATTCAAAAAGTACCCTGATTAGAGAATTACACATGTTAACTCTTAGCATAAGTACAATACAGATTTAATTTGTAAATTAAGGAACAGAAGACCAATAATTTCTATACCTAGCAGGAAAAAAAAAAAAAAAAAAGGTAATTTTACACCACTGATTGTTCCTTTTCACTTTTTCTGTAAGAGTAACCAGAAACGTGTGTTACAAAGAATGAGAGATGAATTTTACATCTAGGTACTTCTCTACAGATGACATTAAATAGTTGTTTGAAAAGCTGTTTTTCAGGGAGTCCCAGAATAGAGTAACATTCCTACGCGGTTTTAGAGAAACATCCCCATTAAAAAACTCTTCCATTAAAATGATTTTCTAATTCTCTCATCATGTCTTAAACTTGTTTTTTAAAATGTCTGGGAAAGCTTCATCATTTCATGAATCACCTAGAGAGGCAAAGTTAGGAGAGTAACTATTTTTCTTGTTTCCACCAGGGGTTAAAGCTGGAGGAAAGACTGTGCAGCAGCAGAGGTCCTGCATCACCCAGAAGCACCAACCTTCTAACTCCTGCATATCCAGATGGTTATAACTGAGAGCACTTTTGAATTTCTACTAAGCTACTTGAGAGTAAAGAGCAAAGCAAAAATAGATAAAAACACCCCTGTCTGTGTCAGAGAAAGTAATTCCCTTAAACTTGCTGGGCTGCTCTTTGCTATTACTCAATCAAATACCACAGTCCTAATCAGTACCTAGTCCTGCCAATCAATACTGTAGGAAAGCTCTTTGTTTGCTGTTCAAAACACATTGAGCAGCAGGTTGTGAGGTGCATTTGTTTTTCATTGAAGGAAAGGAGATATTGCTTCTTTTGTGCTCAGAGTATGGGGCAGTCTAGGTTTTCATTCAGTTTGCTCTGCTCTGCCAAAATTCTAAAAAAAAATAAAAAAAATCACTCATACAAATATGAAGTAAACACTTCATTGACTTTTATCATTCATCTTTTATCTAATGCAAATTCACTAAAAACAAAATATAATTTCTTCCAAAAATTGCTGAGACAAGTCACTTATTTTCTAAAACACCAAATGTGCCTATTCAAAGTGGGGCTCATAATTTGGTGATGCAGATTTGCAGATGGCAAATTATTTGTAGTTGATGGATTATCTAATCAAAGAGTTATGGGGAGGAACTAACCACAAAGGATAGACAGTTTGTCTCACCCAATTTTTTTTTTTTCCTCCCAAGGAATTAATGCATTTCTTCAAAAATATTGAAAAACTGAAAACAGCAGTAGCCACAAAAAATTTAAACATATTGCATAGGAACAGTCTTGTTTTCTTAGACCTCTTTTTCACAACTGAAGTGCTATCAGATGGCAATGTTACCAACTGTAATTATGAGTAGCTTAAAATGACCTCAGCCACACAATCTGCTTACTCAAAAATGATAAAAATTATTCCCCTCTATCTTGCCATCTTCTGTTACTGTAGAACTGGAGGTGCATGTGTTAAATATCAGTCTCTAATACATGGCATAAAGAGTATTAGTATACCAGCTGAGATGGTAGTGCTGCCATGGTTTTGTGCCCTTTATAACAAGAGAATGGGCTGGATCTGATAAAACACTTGCAAGGAAAGAGACAGGAGCCAATCTCTCCCACCTTATTCTTCATATGTGTCTGTAAATGTTTTTCCTTCACTTGTAAGTGCACTTATTTGTGTTAACAAAGACTTGTCCTGGTCAAGTCCCACCCTCACTTCCGACAGTTACAGAAAGAGTCAGAGGGAATGGGTCCTCTGGCTCCAGACACCCTCAAATATTAGGAAGAGATCCTTCAAGGAGAGGCCAAAAGAAGACACAGAAATGTTTTCATTACAAAGCTTTAAAAATGTCTTCTCTGTCACGCTTCTATTCTCTCCCCACTCCAAACTGTGGCCATATAAGTGACCAGTTCTTAATGCCCGCACTCAGCTTGCTCATAAAATTGTCAACAAGACAACATCTGCATTTCCCTTTATTCCTCTAAGTCAGTTATAATGATAATAACCCCATCTGCCATCATTTCCAAAACTGACTAGAAAAAGAGATTACAGGGGTGTCGCGTAAATGACTGTTTCATGCAACTGGTAGCCTATAATTTCTAACAGGGTTGCCCTCAGATAGCCCAATCTTTGAAGGAGTGGATTTTAAATAGAGTCATTAATGAATGTAAAATCTTGCCTAAGAAGGAAGGAACATGGAGGAAATCATGGTCAACCCTAAAAGCAGTCTTAAACTGTTTGGAATAAAATGTTTTGAATGAAAGACTCAAGCTGGTAAACATACCAAAGCAGAGCTCTAACTCTCATAGGATGACAATTTGATGGGGAAGATAAAGATTAGAAACTGGTATAGTCCACTTATGTATTGCATACTTCAGGGGGTTCAAAATATAAGTATGACCCCAATAATATGAATCCCGGACAAGAAATCAGCATACAAGATTATTTTAATAGGAGATTCAGAAGTTTCAAAAAGAGCTCATCTAACTGATGAGGCAGCATTCAAAGCAGCATTTTCAGCTCCCTGCTGCAGCTATTGGGTGGAAAATGAACAGGAATGATTATTCCTGAGTTGCTATTTGAACCTCAGCAGTAAGGCTTGTATCAGCACTTACCCTGTAAAACCATGATTTTGATGAGATTTATTACCACAACATCAAAAACTTTTTTTCAGGGTCATATTTGATTCATACACCTCTGTGTGAGAGGAATCCTTATTTTTAAGTTTGGAAGATGCAAAACCAACTTCATTTTAGGCTATGGATATAAATATTAAATAATTGGACATTTACAGGTTTTAGAGACTGCCATGTTGCTGTAAATCAACACTGACTTAGTAAATGAATTTGTACAATAGTCAAGTTAATACCATGGTCTAAATCAATGTTGATATAAATTAAACTGACAAATATATATATTACTATTTTGCTCTGGAATCCAGTATTACTTAATCAATAAACAGGGTTGTGATTTGTGCCAGGTGGCTAAAGCACAGAGGCAGTTTCTGGCCTACACATTTCACTACGCATAACAAAAAGCATTTGCTAACTAGTCTATAATTACTCAGCTGCTGAAGTTGTGATGAATCTGTGGGATACTTTTAACAGAGGTAGGAATTATTTAGTTGCTACCAGATCACAGCAGAGCCAGCTCTGCCATAGGCATTTGCTCCTACCCAGCATCATTCAAGCATGTATGGTCAAAACTGAGACCAAAACATTGGTCTCCTGACTTGAAAAAAGCAAAACCAAACAACAAACAAAATACAGGTCTTTTATGATTTTCACCTCCTTTCAAATAAGACTGAAACCAGCTATTTAACAGCCTAGAAACGTGTCAGAGGAACCTCTGCATGAAAACCTAACAATGATTTTTGTTGCCCCTTTAGTCATTCATTCCATTTTCAGATCTAGTTTCACAGAAATCCCCCCAAAAGACATTGCTTTGAGAACATAGGCATTAATTTGAACATGTATCACACCATGCTGCTAATTAAGTTCCAAATGTAATTTTTCATAGAAAAAGGTATTCACAATTGTTGACCATTTCAAATCACTACCAAATCCCTAATGTGGATTTAAAATAATTACGGAAGTATCTGCCAAAATTAGGGACTGGAGGCAGAATATATATAGAATGTACTGAAGAAGGAGCAAAGACATAATTTTCATGATTTATTTGCTCTGTAGCAGTACCTACGAGTACCACGACAGTCCTTGCCCCAAGCATTGAACAATTACAGTGCTATTAAAGCAAAATACTTTTAGTAGATGACACGAGTTAGGCCTGATTGGTGAGCATATTGGATTGTAGCACTACTCTTAAAATACCTCTCAAAATACCCCTTGAGCCACAAGAAAAAGCAATTCTCCCTGAAATCCTACCCATTCACAGCCCAAAGCCCTGGAAAATGCACAGGAATGAAGTCTGGGATTTGATCTGTTCAGCATTTTCCTAAAACTCATACCAGACTCTTACGTGCCTCTGATGAGACTGATTCCTATTTTATCTTTTTAAACCATATAGTCTTTTATTTATTAAAAAAACACTGCCCATATTCCCATTTTTTACTTTTCCTTTTGACACTAGACCTTCACGTTCCTGGTCATTTCTTTTTTTGGAATGACCTTTTATTATCTTTATTACCTTGTTCAGAAAGGACATTCTTTCCCTTCAAATCTTCTGCAGGCCATCTTCCTCCACATTTTTTAACCAGATTCATATAATCTTAGTAATGTATCAGTCATTTACTGGCATGTCTGACAGCCTGTGAATTTATTGGGCTCATAGTCTGGTCTGTGACTGGCAGAAAGAAAAGATGTGAAAGCCATTTGCACAATTCAATACATGGCACATTCAATACTACATTTGATAACAAGCAGTGATTTCTAACACTCAACAGAAGGGGAAGATGCCAAAACCTAGCAATGCCCTTCTGGGCACAGTGAGGGACACTGAGCATTTTGCTCCAGTCCTACATCTGTGTCAGGGATCATTTGTATCTGGCGAACAAGCATCTTGCAAAGTCATTGAAGAGGCACTTTAATCACATGTTCAGCTGGCTGCAGTCCTGAGGATGTTTGGGAATTCACTGAAACGTTTTCTAAGGACTCCCACTGCTATTACTAAAGAGTCACACTGCTGGCAGTGTCCAGCTAATGCTTCGTGCTGAGAGACAGGCCTCCTCTCATCCAAGGGTGAGCTCTTTAGCTTCTGCCCATGACAATTTCTTGGCCCATCCTATCTGTAAAGACTTCTTTGCTTATTATTTTTGTTTTACTGCATGAGCTTAAAGTCTTGCTTAATGCTCCATTATTTTTTCTTTTCATGTCCTTCACTGGCCAAGGGGACAAGCCTGATAAGAATGATTTTTTAAGAGATGCTTCTATCATCCCAACCTTGTATGCTTAAATCACTGCAATTGAAAGTAACTCTCTTTGGCTCTGCTTAGATCCTTCCATTCTGAATTAGATATTTTTCTCTGTTTCTAATGCAAACTCAAAATTTACTTCAGTGCTTGATTTTTGCAAGCATTTATTTGTTGTCCTTCCTTCTTGGTAATGCCCTTATCACACTTCCATCTAAAAAAAGTGCATGTTATAACACTATTCTAAGTCTGACCTTTATCTGGAGCTTGAATACCATCAGTAATTAAGAGACAAAACTGTTTTATTGGGATAAACAACAGATTGACTCTGCATATTTTAACCTTCCTTTTTTTTCTCTCTTTCAGTGTCTGTCATATTAAAGTAAAATTACTAATCCCTAGCATAAATGCCAGATACACTTGCCCATGACTTGCTCATTGTCCATAACCTTAGCTTTCTTTTTTCCACCATTTTTCTCTAAGGGACTGTGTCTTGCTTGTATTGTTTGTGTCTTTGGGTAGCTAAGTTACTTGCTTATCCAGTAGGATGGTACAAACTATTCAAACTTATGCGTGCACTGGACAACAATCATGCTGCTTTTTCCAGGGAAATATGAAAAAAAAACTAGGAAGAGTACTCACTATTCAACCAGGGCAATAAATTTTAAGTGTACACAATATTTTTGAAAAGAAAAAAAAGGGCAGAAGTGAAATCTAATGTAAGACATGGATAGGAATATTGTTGTTGGTCTGTCTAAAATCAATGCACGTTTCATGGGTGCTAAAAAGAAATCAGCACAAGTCTTTATGATTAGAAGCATCATTTAGCATGAACATTTACCTGATAGTTTGTTGGTTCCTACACCTTACAGCACAAGCTTCAGAAAAGCTTCCCTACACTTACAATACATAACTTATCCCTCTCTCCCAAGCCTCTGGACAAGATTTGCAGTTTGCAAATGAGTGTATTCACTCCAGGAAAGCAGAAAGTCTACAGAAGGAGTGTCACTCAAAGACAGCAGTGCAAATATGTGCTATTTCTGTAGCCTGTAATATAGCTGGTAAAGCCTGTAGATACAGTTTCTAGGAAAAAAAAAAAAGAAAAAAAAAGAAAAAAGAGATTGGGAATACTGGGTAAACTGGGTGCCATTAGCCAGCAAATAGACTCACCAGCAAAATAATGACACTTTGGATCACACCAAAAGAAAGTAAAGGAATTAGGGTTGAACAAGATGATTTAGGCTGCTTGTACATGGGAATAAGGCTGCCTGCTCTCCCAGCTGAAAGATAAGAAATAATACAGAGAAGTCTAAGGGGGCCTTGCCAAAAGTCATCTTACTAAATGGCAACCTGAAAGCTCACTTCACATGAAAATCAATATATCATTGTTCAAGATGAAACACAGTCAATTACCAAACAGATACATTTTTTAAACATGGGCAATTGTGCTTAAGGTAAAAAGAAAGGAGAAATAATCTTGCAAGAATTTTGTATACTAAAACTGGAGAATGTTTAAGCTTTGAAAGAATAATTAGCTAATAGGCCAAGTTACCAGCCAGCCTATATTTCATTTGGCAAATTGGAGCACATCATCAGGTAAGAAGGAAACATTGGCATTTATAGATAATAAAAGCTGAGGAAGGTCTTGAGTTTGGTATGAACTCTGTGATACTCAGTATATTGCTGAGACATTTGACCCAATAGCCTTCTTCTCTTTGCAGGGCCCCAGATAAAGATTCTCCTTTATACCAGCATTATATTTCTGCTTCTTCAGAAAACCTTCTCCTCCTATGAGTACATTCATAAACATACAATGATCCACACCAACTGTATTGTTTGCCACATTAGTACAATTAGGAGGCTGTTCAGACCTTTCTCTAATTGTCAAAATGCTTTTCTAATTCCCAGTCTGAGTCTGTTTGTGACTGGTCTCTTTCCTGTGTCGCCTGTCAATACAAGAAGCTTCTGCAAGTGCCTGATATTTTTAACTCATAAAAAAAAAAGAAAAAAGAAAAAAAAGAAAAAGAATTATATTCTCTATCAGACCTTTCACTGCCAGGCTGAAGCCCTTTCCTGTAAGAAATCCTTCCACTTCCAGAAGCAGTGCTACAGATGAACCCCCTACAGGGTGTTGTACAGTGCCTCTATTGATAAAAATCTCACTCAGTCTACCCCACAGTTAACTTGTCTCTTTTCAGAGTTTCATCCCTCAAGGTATGGTCCTGCTCTGATCAGCTTGTCCTGCCTTCTCTTGCTGTCACCAAAAGGTCCCCTGCTCACAGCAAAACACTCCCGCACTGCAGCCTTTAATCTCACCTCAATAGCGTGATCTTCAAAGTTATCCACCTTTTCCTCTGCAATAATCTCTCCTCCTTTCTAATGGTACACACTGCTGTCAATTATCTTCCAGGCCTGGGACACAAAGCAAGAAACAGATCCCATCAGGAGATGTCCAAGGGAGGAACACAGGCTCCTTACCATGTACTTAAGAAGGGCTAAGGGGCCCTCCAGAAGGAGAGTAACAATTGGGCATTAAGGAGAAGAGCACAGAAAACAGGCACTCTAGGATTGCACAGTGCAAATTCTGCCACTATAATTATAAACGATAATGTTGTCAGAGATAAAGAGTTGCACAGATTTCTGAGGCAGATCAATGTCAAAACTTCCAGCTTTCATTGCTGGAAACATAAATCCATGAGCACTTTTTGGCCACATGACCCTTCTCAACCCCGATGTTCAGCAACACTTTCTTTACTTTATCCCTGGGTTATTTTTGGCCCTGTCTGTCTGTGTTGATGGATATTACCTCAGTCTACCCTCCTCTCCTGGAAAGCCACCCCAGCTCACAAAGGGGGCCCCAGGACCTCCAGGAGGGGAAGCAGCTCTCATATCAAGCCCACCACCACCACTCTCCACTTGGATGTCCTGGTCAGGATCCAGCGGGAATGGTGTCCTATACAGCCACAAGGATTGGAACTTCTCCACCAGAAATCTAACCCCCAGTTCTCATTTTGTTTCTGTTATTATAAGGTGAGACTCGGAGATGGATGTTTTTCTTGGATTTTGGCTGAAAAGCCTCTGGTGATATATTCTTATTTCTCCCAGACCTCAGATGTTTCTGGTAAATACATTTTGGGTTTGTTTCTAATAGGAAAATCTAACCACTCTTCAGGCTTTGAAGGCAGAGGTGAATTGTGTCAAGCTTTATTGTGATTTATAGATAAGACTATTCAGTTTTATCACTGTCTGGTTAGATGGCGCTGCAGTACGTGACAGCCTGGTATGAAATTTTCCCTCACTCTCTAGGTAAGTCCAAACTTTTTTTTTCTTATAGATTACAGGTGTGAAAGACAGAAAATGTAAAGTTACTGGGAGTTTAGCACTAAAAAATAATGATCCATTATAGTGACATCATTAACTACCTCTATCTACCTGTTATGAGACTCAAAAATGCATTTGGGCAAAGATGTCTGATACCATTCAGGGCATGTGGAGAGTCTGGAATAATGAGGAGCTGCAATATGAACATATACACACAAAAGAGATTTCACTTTTCTTCCCCAGTTAATTATCTCTGACAGAGGAGGCAAACTCAGAATTGTATTTGCTGTTGTATGCAAATATTTAATATCTCCTTAAAGAGTCAGCTTTGGAAAAAATAAATAATATAACAAAAATATTTATCACCACTGACCTTGTCAGTGAAATGTCATTTAAGACATTTATGTTTATTTTTAATTAAGTGAGCATGAATGTAACACCAGTGAGTGTCATAGGTCCATGGGGAACATACAAGGTACTGCGCCTTTCTTATAAGGAGAAAGTTTCTAGAGAAGCTTCTGCACAAGGCTCTTGCAAAGAGAGAATTGACCTTATATATATATCCCTAGCCAATGTAAAAGTCTGGCCATTATTCCTGAAATAGAAAGCAGTAGAGTAAGTGTGTAATATCAGTATTCAGCTTTGTAATGAATAACTAAAATGCTTCTTTTCCAGAAATTATTGCTTTAAGATATATAAACAGCAGAAAGAAATAGTCTATAATGTTTTTAAACTGTCACCCTCACTTTTCTCATGCATTCAACCATTTATGTTTCTGTACATTCTAAGAGCTAATCAAATTGTGCCAAAAAATGGATTTGTCAGAAAGTATTTACCCTGATCAGACACATTAAACGATGAAGTAATGTAGTCACGGGATACTGTTAGAACACCCTTGCTTGAGATGTCCTATTCACTCTTGTCACCTTGGTATTTTCCCTTCCTGCATTTGCTCTCAACTATACCTGTCTGTAACAGACCATGACTCACTCTTGAGTCAAAAATTTCCTGCTGTATTTATCCTTTCCTTCTTTTTCTCTGGCTTTACCACTTTTTTTTGTTTGTTTGTTTTAGTTTGTCTCTACAGTGTTGTTTAGCTTGCTTTGCTCTCGTTTTTTACCTCATTTCTTATTTCAGAAGCTTCTCTAAAAATCTTTATTGTCTTTTCCACAACTTATCAATCTTCCCTTCACTTTCTCTTCTCCACATCTGTCTACCTTTGTATGTCCCCTGGTATTTACATGAAGCATTCACAGAAACCCTGCAGCCAGAGCATCCCTCAGAGAACAGGCAGTGAGAGAAGTGGGGGGCCTGGTCCATACAGCTGGGAGCCAAGGAGGTGTCTGCCCTCCTGGGAAATCAGTTTAGCTCTTTGTCTGATAACACACCTTCCTATGGTACCTTCCTCTTGCCTGCGAATTGTAGCCACATATTATATTTTACCTGACATACTAAGGTGCTTCTGAGATAAACCACTGGCAGGTGCATCCTCTAGATTAAACTGGGTGTCCCCTCTGAACTCCTGTCTCAACCTTTCTGCAGCAGTGGTGGTTTTCAAGGCAGACCAGGTGCAGTTGCTCAGTCAACAGGCAGAAAGGCACAGCAGATGGGCTATATGTGTCCTTAGGGACTAATGAGCAACCCGAGAACAGAAATATGTATCACCAAGAGTAAAGTCATCTACTTCATATATGGGGTACTGAAATTTTCCAGATAAAAAGAGACATGTCTTTCAGGCCCAATCTTCATTCTTCCTGTATTTTAATTTTTATGGTCAGAAACAACTGAATCAGCTCAAACTAGTAATCTAATCACACCTTTTTTCATGTGGTCCATTCTATTTGACAATTAACCCCCTCACTGGCCACATTATGGCAGCCTCTGACTAGACCAGCAAGAGACCGAAATGCTGTTCAACTTATATCATGCACTTTTTGTACTGTGTTTATTTTTACCTTTGCATTATTTTCTTTCTTTCTATTTATTTACACTCCCTGAGACTGCATAGGCACTTTACTGAGATGTACCTTGGCAGTCAGCTTCCTCTGTTATGTCCATTTGTGTGAGGTTTTTTTTCCCCTAAAGTCATTACAGCAGCTTATGCTTGGGCCTTGCCATCAGTGACATGTCTGATCATTAGGTTGTTTTTTCATGCTCTGATACAACAGGAGGCATAGTTGTCCTTCTCCAGAGCAGATCACTGATGCTTCCTATCATTTATTTATGCATGAACTGTGGAAGAATAACAATAAAATAGACCTAACAGAACAGTTTCTGAGAAATGTCAGGATTTCATTCCAGTTCTGTTCATAGATTCTCTTCTATATTTTTCTTGTGTTAAAACCACACAAAACAAAGAAATATGATTTAATTTTATTTGTACAAAAGAATCTTCATCTCCATCAAGGTTAATATCCCTCCCATCAAGGTTAAGATCATTCTATACTAGGCAACACATATTTGTGTGGTAAGAACTTGTCTGTAACGTAAAGAGTTTTTACTGCAAATAAGTGCTACAATGACAATAAGAGGAGTAAAATGCTTTTGTTTCCACTATATACTTCCATGAGTGAGACAGAGAGAAAGACCAGGTAGCATGAGAGAAAATGTAAAAGGGTTGGTGGCAGAGGGAAAACCTGCCCTGGGCACCCCAAGGGCAAAGTCATTGGCTCAACCCTGTCTAAGCTGCAGCCTACCACAGATTACATTGGTTTTACTCCATCACAGGAAATCACCAATCTGAAAGAGGTTTTTTTTCCTTTAAGTGATACAGTGCAGTGGTGAAGTGTCTCAGAGAGAGATACCTTTACCCACAACTTTTAAGTTGAGAGAAAGCACCATGACAGGACTGGAAATCACACTTCCAAACCAACTTACAACTTAACAAATTTCAAGTAGATTCACAATATGTGTGGTTTAGCTGGAGAGAACGTCATCCTCAAATACTTTTGAGGTGAGATCCTAGAGGATGATAGGAGTCTGAATAGTGGTGTAGCAGTGTGTTACAAATAAAGCCAGTACTCACTGATTCTCTCCTGAACCACCCAGTTCTGCTGCCTACAGCCAGAGCCCCCCTGCACGCTGCCCTTTCACAGTCACCCCAATATTCATTATAAGTCTGTTCTTACGGTCCTGACGTTCTGAAAGCAAATCATCAGCTCTCTGGCATCTCCATTTTGTTTGACATCCGGCAAGACAATGAACCACTGTGACAAATTACTAACATCAGAAACCCCATCAAGGAATATTATGACAAATAGAAACTCTGCAATTACTTCTTTCATAGCCCTCGACATCGTGTCTGCAAGTAGCATCAATCAGACCATTCAAGATATGCTAAGACAGTCTCTGAAACCCCCTTTGCACTCTCCAGATGTGCCATTACATGCTTTACTTATTGAGAACTGTTACTAATTTTAATACAGATCTTCTAATCTTGGATGGTATTTTGATTTTTTTTTCCCCTGTTTTGTAGTCATGGCCCTTTTTGTCAGGAGAGGATCACAGAAAGGCTCTAAGGTGTGTCCTTTCAGAGGCAGCCTCAAGTAACTTTACTGAACAATATAAAAATCCCCTTTTTCATCAGTATTAGCTGTCCCTTATTTCCATTAACCCTTTTATATAAATGTTGACAATATATCCAAACTAGATTGGTTTACAAAAGAATGCACACAATGCTCGGGGATTAAGACAGACAAGTTGGTAAAAATCTGTGGGTTAAAGTCTAGTGCAGTTACTGTACCTTCTGCCAAATGTTCCAAGAAAATTTCAAAAGAATGAACTTTAATCATAATATTGGAACTATTTATTCTAATATTTGATAAAGCATTAAAGTAGCTATTCAACTTTCTTAAAGACCTGATCTACCCCAAAGTTGGTAAATTTTTAAAACAACAGTTGTACTGTTTATTCTTTCAGAATCCAAGAATTCCTTTTTTTTTTTTTTTTAAACCTTCAGAAAGTGCTCTGTGAAGTCATTTGGGATGTTACACGGCACTTTTAAAACATAGTACTAAACAGAAAAGCTGCCCTACCATTTGCTGTATTTCCCCAACCACATGGGACCTACTGTGCCAGACCTAGAGATGATCCACACAGCATCCTGACTTTTTTTTTTGTATTAACCTTAACAACAAAACTGAAAACTTTGTGTCTGTTTGAGAAGACAGAGCTAACAGAGCTCATCGAGAGGCAAGTATGAGCATCACAGCTCCTGCTTTCTCAAAGCATTAATTTACCTAAGGATTAAATAATGAAGTTTAAGGAATACAGACCAGGTTTTATGATGGAACTATATTAATGTACTGACTGATAAATTTATATTCAGTTAGTTCCAAAAGAGAATAGTTTAAAATTAGTATATGCTGCTAAAACTGTGCATAATGAGAAACCATAATAGTTTGGAGGGTTATTTATTAGTTCAATTTAGGTATGAACCCAACACAATTCTGGTACTCAGAATTGAGTAATACTGTTAAAGTTGTCAACAAGTTAGAGCTGAGATATGTTATCTAATCTATGCTTGGCCACCCCACAGCTGGGGTCCACCAAAACCAGTAATTTCAGAATGTCAGAAATCTTCCAAATTTTAGTCTAATAAGAAAGCTACACACATTTCGAATGTTCAGTGAAAATGAACTGTTAACAGGTACTACAATGTGAAAAATCAGTTAATTTGACTGTATGCTCCCATTAAGAATTAACAATATTTTAGATCTCATGTGATAACTTCACCATTTAACAGCATTTTTAATTTTCAGCCATTTAGTGTTTTGTAATAGAAAAACACACCGGAAAAATAACTGGTGAGCTGTTAATATTCTTTGTATCAAACATGGAAAATGACTTCATGAGAACAATGACATGGCTTCATGTTTTCACACTTCATTTCCACTGAGCTGAAATCACTTCAGACATTTCCAGCTGTCAGTTCCTGTCCCACTGGGGATCTGGAACATGCACTGAGATACCTGGAGGGTTTTGGAGAGAAAAGCCATTGGGTGGAGAAAAGGGGGCTGGTACACACTGGCAGAAGAGGCTTTCTAACAACAATAGGGAGTGTGGCCTGGTGTGCACAGTGAATACAGAGGTGTCATACAGGCCATACAGATACATCTTTTTGAGCTTATTTCCCAAACTCATTTACCTGTGTTTACCTCTGGAAGATCCATATTGGTGACTGTATAGCATGTATTTTACAAAGATCGATTAGAACAGGTTTTTAAAGTAGGTAAGAAGCCAGCTCCCTCAATAATGGGAACTCCCAGAAGGCTTGGCATGATCATGCAATAAAGTCAGACCTGTGCTTCTCCACTTGTCAGGATCATCTAACAAAAACAAAACAAGAAGTGATAGGTGATGGGGAATCTCCTGTAGTTCAAAGAGATTTATGATTTCAGAGCAAAAGTTCATGACATGTCTTTTCAAACCTCTGTCACAGACTTGTGGCTAAGCTAATTTCTGCTCATGTGGTCCTGAATTATTACAGATTGTTGGAATTCAATGAGAAACTGCATTTATCAGAAAGGGATTTGTGTTATCTGATGGAAAAGAGCCCGTTGATTTTTTTTAACTTGCTACAACAGATGCTCTTGAAGCTGAAGAAACTCTTTAATGTGTTAAAATGCCACACATGACCAGTAATAATTCAAGGAATAATACTTCATGCATTCAGTAACAGCTTACACACAGCCTAAGATATTGAGGGATGAACCAAGTCAGTGGTTTAATTGACTGTAACCACTGCATTCTTAATATGTTAAAGGACTTTGCTAGGGAAGAGATCAACTAAAATTTGGATGAAAAGGACATGGTATTATCTTGGGATCCTATATTTCACTTAGACCAGCGAAATGAGAGTATTCTGAATGCTAGAGACCTTCAGGACTAAAGTAACTGGGTCAGAAGCTTTTGGAAGATAATCCCACTTACAAAGTCACTGAAATTGGAAGGATGAATTTGGAGCTAAGGGAATAGTTCCATTAGCTGGTAGTATTGGAAAGTTTTATGCTTTGAGTAAAATGTGAAAACCTGGTAACCTCTTTCAGACTTTATAAGAAAATAACTGCTTGGTATGTGAAAAAATTAAAATCTGTTAACCTTACACAGATTAACAAAAGATTAAAATTTTTTTGTACACTGTAAACCCAAAGATAGCTGTGCCTCTCATTACAGTCTTTTTTCCTTCTCATTCAGCTAAAATTAAGATCTGGAAGAAAGAACAATGGAAAGAGAGAGCCAAATGAGGTAATAAAAGACTGGTACAGCACAGCATGATGGTTGGGTAAGAGAAGGATGTGTAGTAATGCATTATATTTGCATATTTTCTACTGACTTCCAGTCTTGTCAGCCCTCCTCTTGTACATTGACACATGTCCTGGCATCACATTTATAATTTTACTGTAGCTACAAAGATGTGGAAAATGCCTGGATTGGATCCCCTAGTTTTGTGGTGAAGCTCTGCTTTCCAGCCTTCCAGAATACCTCAAGTTAAAGCACTCTTGGAGATATTATGCACAGGGCGTGTTATGAACCTGGTTGGAGCCAAAACTGACTTTAAGGTTTTGCTTTCTGTACTATACCCTTTGGAGGACTAGAGAGACAAAGAAACAAGAAACACATTTACAATAAAATGTAATGAGATTGATCTCCATAGTAAACATCTGTCTTGCTTAAAAATATTTGGTTGCCTAAAGATCATAAAGTCATTATTGGTCATGTGAGGTATTACTCTGTCCTGTGTGTAACTCATGTTATCAACATGCTGTTATCAGTATGTGCTCCTATATTTCCTTTCAAATGAGGGCTCTTTACCCCATCATACTGACGTCTCTGGAAGTGAATCTTCTGCTAAAAATCACCTTTTGGAACGTGATCATCAAACCCTGAGAAAAACGCACAACCCAACTCACATGAACAGCCAAGCAAGGGCACGAATCAAGACAGTGATGTGAAAGGCCTGTGGAGTGAAAGGCTTCACAGAAGTCATGTACTACAGCATGGTCAATCAACCCAAATGTGCACACCTCAGTTACCATGGGCTAGCAAACTTAACCTCAAGAATGCATTTGGATTTAAAAGGCTTCAATGAAATAGAGGAGGCAGCAAACACATGACATTTACTAAACGTTTACTAAAAGAACCAGCTCTTTGCACTTAAAAGCAGAGGAAAATCCTTCCTCTCCTCTGCTACTGGAAACATTCAAAAATGGATCTGTGATTATGTAAATTCACCTTTTCTGCTGCAGCAAATGGGTATGGCTCCAATCAGCCATAGGTCCATACATATTTGAATGCTGCCAAAAATCACCAGATTTTTTTTTGCTTTAATTCTGGAGTTTGGCACCCACAAGTATTACAAGGTAGCCCAAGATGATAAAGCAACTGAATTTGGTCTGTGAGATGAACTACTCATATTTTAGTTCTTTTCACATCCCCCTAGCTCATCTGCCTTTCATCCTGCCTTCGTTATCTGCTTTTATCCTATATCTTAAAGCTTAACCTAAAGCCTATCAAAGTGAAATGTAAAACCTCATTGAATGCAACAGACTTTGGGTCAGGCCTTTAGGGATTAATCAGTATGGATACGGATCATGTCTGTGAGCTGCTGAATGCCTTCGGGTCTCAGTAGCATCAACAAACCTCACAGGACCAAGCCTGTAGGTGGCTGGTGGTACCAGGACTGACAGGAGCCTGAGACATTTTGCAGCTTTGGGTTTCAGAAGTTGTGACATATTGATCTGACAGGCAGAGGAGGTGATGCATAGGTGTGGGGAGGCTCTTGGAAACTGTTTCACAGGATCGGAACCTTCTTAGGCCCATCTCAAATTTTCATTTGAGTTATCTTAACAGGCTTTTCCCCTCAACCCTCCTACCCTCTAAGGGAAAAAAAAAAAGGGAAAAAAAAAAGGGATAAGAAATTAATTCAGGTTCGTGTTCTTTTGTGACTGCTCCTACTGAGTACAATAAACTGACATGCTGCTTTTAATTAGCATTTAGTTAACTGCTCATTTTTGTGCAGAAAATATGCAACAACTCCAGTGAACACAGAGGTGCATAAGTGAGGAGAGGAAGATTGGGTGGAATTATTTAAAAAGCAGCCCTTTAGATTCAGTGTTCAGGCTCTGTCTGCTTTGAAACTGTACAGATAGAAACAATTAAATTTTAACAGAAATCTAATTACTATTGATAATTCACCTTAAGTTACAAATTTCAAGTCACTATCACAGAATAGAACCACAGAATATTCTGAGTTGGAAAGGACCCACTAGGATCAAAGTCCAGCTCCTGGCCCTGCACAGGACAGCCTCAAGAATCCCACCATGTGCCTGAGAGCATTGTCCAAACACTTCTTGAACTCAGACAGGCTTGGTGCTCTGACCACTTCCCTGGGGAGCCTCTTCCAGTGCCCAGCCACTTATGGGTGAAAAACCTTTTCCTAATATGCAAACTAAACCTCCCCTTATTCAGCTTCATGTTATTTTCTCAGGTCCTGTCACTGGTCACCACAGAGAAGAGATCAGTGCCTGCCCCTCCTCTTCCCCTCATGAGGAAGCTGTAGCCTGCAATGATGCCTCCCCTCACCCTTCTCTTCTCCAGTTGAAAAGATCAAGTGACCTCAGCCACTCCTCATATGGCTGCCCCTCAAGGCCCTTCACCATCTTCACTGCCCTCCTTTGGACACTCTAATAGTTTAATATCTTTCTTGTATTGTGGTGCCCAAAACTGCCACAATATCCAAGGTGAGGATGGCCCAGGGTAGAGCAGAGCAGGACAATCCCCTCCCTCGACTGGCTGGGGATGCTTTGCCTGATGCTCCCCAGGACACAGTTGACCCTCCTGGCTGCCAGGGCACTGCTGACTCATGTTCAACTTGCCATCAACCAGAAACCCCAGGTCCCTTTCCTGGCACTGTTTTCCAACATCTCATTCCCAGTCTGTACAAACATCCAGGATTGGTGACTGCCCAGACCTCTGATTTGTCAAGGTCTCTCTGTAGGGCCTCCCTGCCTTTGAGGGAGTCAACAGCTCCTCTGAGTTTTGTGTCATCTGCAAACTTGCTCAGTATCCCTCCTAGTCCTGCACCCAAGTCATTTAAGAAGATGCTGAAGATCACTGGGCCTAAGTCAGAGCCTTGTGGTGACTGTGCGTTAAAACATAATGGGGTCCTACACAACCACAAGTGCAACCCAAACCTGAGATTAAAATCAGTGCCCAAAATCATGACAAAACATAACATCTTCCATGGTGAAAACAAATTTACAAAGCTGTAGGTGATTTCATCAGCACAAGTTCTGTGTAGTCATTGCTCTTACCATATCCATTTATCCACCCATTAGGATACATATCTACCAGTAGAGAGCTGCTGCACCTTATTTCAGTAAAGCTGCAAGACCCAGCTTCTGAAAATCAGACTGCATAATTTCCAGAGAACACACTGGCCTTCTGTGAGCCGTACTCCTTCCCCTAACACCATACAGAACCAGGAATCTTGCTAGAAAATTTGGCTTGAAGAAAATTCCCTATTTTGTTTTCACAATTCACACAAGTTGTTTCTTGAAAAATTAAAAGTCATCTTGTCAAGAAAGGGAACTAATCCAGATGTTGGCTGAATTAATAAACAGGGCAGTAAGTTTTCTCTACCAACTTGCAAATGAGCATCACCACATACAAAATCTTGTAAAATGAGCTACTGCGTATGAAACTTGCATGCCTCTTCAACTGAGGAAGAAATATAGCCTTCTCTTTCCCAAGCTGGGAAATCCTGAAAAAATACTTTCTTTCCTAGGTTTAAGAAAATATTGACAACCTCCTTATCTGTCCCACTTGCTGTTCTTGGTCAGTATTCTCCAGATGGGAGCCAGAACCCAGGGGTGAGCTGGATTAGTTAGAAGGAAATTTTCCCATGTCCTGTCTTTATTATCATGGGAAATTCAACCACAGAAGCTGTGCCATCTTTGGAAAAAAAAAAAAAACACCAAAAAAGCTTAGCAAGTTTTTCCAGGCAGAAACAAGGCATTTATGCTTTTATAGTCATGTGGGGAGCCAGGGAATTTTTACCATTATTTCACTACTACAGCAGTCATGGACCAGAGCCATTTACACAGCCTTGTGCTTCAATTGTGAAAGGCAGAATAACAAAGTGGTCCTGCTGACCCTCAGCATCAGATTGAGTGCACCCTCAAAGTTTGCAGATGACACCAAGCTGTCCTTCAGCTTGTGGCTGACATGCCTGAAAGACAGGATTCCACCCAGATGGACCCAGCCAAGCTCAAGAAGTTGTCCCATAGTCATGAGATTTAATAAGGTCAAAGTGCAAGGTCCTGCTCCTGGATTGGGATACACCCCCGTAAGCCCAGAAGAGCAGCTCCATTCCTGTGCATAGTCTCAGATGCCTTTTATAGGGTTAGACACCTCTTTACTTAACAAATGTGTCTAAAGAGACATGAAATGCCACCCACTGGGGGACACTGCATCAAAAGAGAGGGAACTGTTTTTAGAGGGCTACTGCAAGGACAGAAGTGGATATTCTGCATGCCTGTATTTGCTGTATAGCCACTGATGAGCCCTGAGCCCTGTGCTGAAGTTACTCACAGTCTATCAAGGTACTGCACCAAGACCCTGGTAATACTGGCTTTGTTAAGCATAGCTTGTTGTACCTGAGAAAGTCTGAGTAATAATCATTGCTGAACACATAACATTTTATATGCCTTGTAAAATCATGTCATTTTCGAGCACTGAAAGGTTGCTGAAAAGTCACTCAGAGTGGTACCAGAGTACCACATCATTATCATAAGCTTGTCTGTATTATTTTCATAAAGGAAACAAATGAAAAATGGACAAAAAAGGGATGCACTATAGCAGAATAGTAAAAATTGTAGTTCAAGATATTAATCACACTGAATCCTGTGAGTTTTTGTCAGATAATAAAAGTGTGATTGATTGAGCTCTAAAATCACATGTGTATTATGAGAATAATCCTCACTTTAATGCAGGGTCATAGAATTTTACAGCCTCATAAGCTTGCAAGGTTTCACCTGGAACATCAAAACAATTGCTAAAAGCATAATAAATTCTACAACTAGCCATCTGCTTACCCTCCTGACCTTTCAAATCTTATAAAAACCCTAGATCATAATTTTTCACTCTATGAATTTCAAACCCCCCTTTTTTTTAATACAGTATATTCAGAAGGTTACTTCATCTTTTCCATGTAATAAAGAAGATCCATTCCATTTGATAATATTTTGTGGCAAAAGACATTTTTTCTTGAAAGTACTGAGTGCTATCACTACAGCTAATGGGATTGTGGGGCATTGCCAGTTATTTTATCTGGTTGGAAACATTTATTTTGAGTCATGCTCTTCTTGTGTGGGTTCACCCATCAGTCCCTACTGGAAATTACATCCAGTAACTGCTTTGGAAGAAGGTTAAATAGCACCAGTGTCTGTTTCCTACCTTAACCTCTGGAATTGTGAATCACTCTGCTTTGCTTTTCAGAAAGTCATAAAGGTTAAAGTTTCCTATTTCTCAGCATTAAACCATTGTATCTTTCCCTGAAATTAATACTTCTGTTCCAGCTAGACAATTTGGAATATAAAACCTATTGGTACATTGTACTACACCAATACTTTTGTATTGCCAGAACCCCCATACAGGACATGTCACATTTCATAAGTGACACTAGTTAATAAGCAAACTATTGCAAGTACACTCTCTTGATGCCACTGATACAGACAGGAAGGAAAAAAAGATATGAAAACATATACCAAATAACCCTAAAAACTATCAATGCAAAAAAAAAGTTAGGGTTTACACATATCACAGTTTTAGAAAATACAATTTGCAGACATTAGCAGATAGAAAGAAAACAAACAAAAAAACCAACCATCACATTAGAAACAAGCAAAAGACAAATCAGGGCAAGGGTTATAGGCTGATGTTCTCTCTGTGAAACACACCAGAAAACAGCACAATGTTAAGGTAAAGGAGATCAGTTCTCTGATGTTTCACTGGTGACAAAATAATATTCCATACCATCTTCCTCTGACATCTAATAACAAGTTAAGGGAAGGACTGCTTCCTCTTCTATGTCACAGATAAAACTGCTGTCCCTCATGCTGTAGTGGTCAAATACTAGTGGAGATAGGATTAAAATTACATCATCTAATCAAGTCTATCTCCAAAAGTGATTCTCCCATTTCTTTTAGGATTTTTTCTCATTTCTATTTTTCCCCCCTACCAGAGATAAGGACAATATTTATGCTTTTCATACAAATATTGAAGAGTCACTTGTTAATGCTTAGAAATACAAGCAAGGTGAAAAAAAAAAAATCTAATTGTTATTCAGTCAAATTAGTTTTGACTGTTCTTTCAAAGGCTCTACATTTGTCCTCAGCAATGAATAAGTATAAAAATTATAGATCCACATGCAATTCTGAAACTGCTTTCATTTTCAAAGAAAAAAATATTTTCTTAGATTAATGTTATCAATTCTCCCCTTCCCCAAATTCATTTATAGTCATGTTATTTTCTCCAGTTTCCTGACAAGGTGAAATCTATTCAGTCTCTCTATATGGATGTCTCCCTTAATAACCCTTGAACTTCTTGGTCACTTTTAAAAGGGCATAGCTTTCAGAGGTGTGAAACTGCTGCAAATATAATGAAAACAGTTGACTATTGAAAAAGAGATCCAAATTATTGCCTCAGCTGAGGGAAAGATCTTTTCCCATTCTCAGAGATAAGAGCCAGGAAATCAGCACACATGTGCTCTGAACGTGCCACAGCAATTTGTCCAGCCAAATAAACTGGGGATGCTGGAGAGAGATAGGCTTGCTGCAGGAGAAAGATTGTCAAGGAATAACAAGAGAACTAGAGGAAACTGGTTGTAACTGGCAGTAAGAAGATATTAGGGTACACAAGGCAAAAAGGAAGAATGATTTTTAAAACCAGGTTCTGCTTACAAAACAATTTTTCTTTAAAGGAGTAATTAGACTGCAGTACATTAGTTCATCTCTTTCTGAACTTTCCTTTAAAATACTTTTAAATAAAAGGTGTGAGTCAGTGTTTAAAAGAAACAAAAGGAGAATACCTGCCTTTGCACCATACTGTAATTGCAGGAAGGACTGAATAAGAATCCACTTATAGGAACCATGTAGTCAGAATATGTATCAGGAGAAAGAACTCTCATTGAATTAGAATATTTGACATGTTCAGTGAATTAAGGGAGCCTACTGTTCTGCTTGACAGCAAAAAAATGTTTTGTTAATAAATCTGTCAGTTGCGCTGCATTAGCAAAGTACTAAATGCAAACTCCTCCATAAGGAAGTGTGGACACTTCCAGAAGCATTCCCAACACAGGGGAACACTAGGAATACTTTGGAAGAAGAAACAATAGGTTAAATTAGCATTATTTCCTATTCATTACAGCCAGTGAAACACAAGATGAACCTGTGTAAAGCCATTTCTTCGTTGTTACAGTTGCAGTAAAAAGGCTGAAGTACCCAGCCTCAGGTTATGTTGGTCTCCATGTAATGTGCTGTCAGTTCTCGCAGTCTTTTCGGTTTTTATTATTTTAATTGGGAACCCCACAGTAATTTCCCCACAGTAAATACGGTCAGAGACAATATTATTCTACACATTTCCTATGCCACCTGTCTGAGTCAACAATGACGAGATGATTTTAGAGCAGTGAAGTAGTTAAAGCCCAAGCACATGCAGTATTTGAAGGCACGTTGACCCATTCTTTACTTGTTGCCTTTCTGTAGCTAGAGTTACATTAGCCAGCAAGAGCTGAGATTTGGCCTTTTTTAGGATGTCAACTTCTAAAATTTGCCTCAGTAAAGAATTTAAAAGAATTTATCATCCCAAAGCTTGTTTTCCTCTTGGCTCAGACCTAAAATATGGGCACAGAATCCTTTCTTGCGCTTTTTTTCTACGTAAAGTAAACAGCCAGTTCAAAAGTTATCTAAGACCTCTGTTCTTATCTTTGGGGTTAAATTGTGCCATGGAAAAAAGTGTAACCAAGCCTAACTCATAACCTACTCTTCAACAAGGACAGCTACTCACATACCATGCAGAGGCTTGTGGGTGGACTGGCTGGTTGATTTTCAGTTCAGTGGGTAGTTTCTGTGGGATACAGACAGATATTGTTCATTGACATTTTCTTTTCCCATAGTTTAGATTTGCTTCTCTCCAGAACATCCACAGGAAAAGAACAGACAATTCTTGGCTTCCTACAGCACCCAACATTTGCCCAGTGTAACTCTATAGGGCAAAGGACAAATAGAAGCACTTTAAACTCTTCTCTTCATAAGTGAAGCACAAAAAGCTTCTCCTGGAACAGATCCATCTTGGGGAGAAGCTCTCCAGTGCAGCACAGAAAAGAAATGGCATTTGGGAGGAAGTTTTCTTTAAGGATAATCCAAAACAGATTAGGGACCATGTATCTCACATTATGTCCATTTTGGTTACACAGCCTTCAATAAGGAAATGTGGTGGTTGGAAAAGGACAAGTACTCCTGGAAATTATTAAATATCTTGAACATCAGCAGCAGTTGCCATAGCAAGTACAATATCACATATAGCATGCAGGTCACTGTGGTCTTTTGTTCTGTTCATTACTGACCAGACTTTCAGCCAATAATTCCAAAACATGGGAAAATTGTGTTCTTCAAGAAATGCCATTAAAAATTTAGCAAGGGGGAGGGTGTTTGAAACCAGGAAGAATGGATAATAATGGTGCAGTAATTAAGTAAGTGAGAGCTGATGAAAGCTAAAGGGAAAATTACATGCTTAAATGGGTAGAGAAGGAAACAAAGTTCAAATTATGATCACCCACAATTTCAATCACTTGACTTCTCATTTACTACCTGGGGGGAATTGACAGCAGTTGAAATGAATTTAATGGTACAGTAAGAAACTGGGCTTCACCTTCCTTCATAGCACATGTGAGTGAGATTATTTCCAACATTTAATTCTAAGAAAGCAGAACATTTATTCAGGATTCCAAACACAAAAAGACTGGTGTCTCCATTTCTAGTGGAAAAAAAAAATTCTGTGCCACATCCAAGCAGTCTGACTAATTGACACTGTGATTTGAAAAGTCACAGAATGGATTGCTCAGTAGAAAAGTGATCTCACTGGAACTGTGTTAGTGACCCATTAGCACTGCAGCCTACAGTGGGATAAACTCAATTTAGCAAGAGAATATGTTCAGTGTTTGATACACACTTTGATATAGTTTCCTTCAACATGCTTCCCTCACTCGTTACAGGCAAGGTCCCTTTCTGTCCTGGGGAAAAAAACCCACACATATATGCAGATCTATTAAGAAAGAACCATGCACTCAGTCAGCACAGCTGCTGCAACTCTTAGGCATGAAATAACTATGAAAGAGGAGCTCATCAGAATTGCCTGTGCATTAAGTTGATCCTCACATTTCAGATCTGTGTGTGGTGGCATTAAACAGACTTGAGGAACATGATCCACCTGCACCTTCTTTCATTCCGTGAGACGCTCGTCAACCTTGATAGTTCAACTACATCTGAATCATTCCTGCTCCTCTGCATTGACATCAGGTTTGCTTAAAGGGAAATTGTTTTATATGCAGAGGAGAAAAATCAAAAACGTTACTCAACCAGAATACACTTGATTAAATACAACAAAATAACACCCTGTTGTGTTGTGAACAAATGCAATATTATAGACACACATCCCTCAGATAAAAAAAAAAATCAAAACCACATTAAGTATTTTTATATTTACTCCACGTAGGTTTATTGTGTTCTCTACTAATTTGGTTTTATCCTTCAATAATATAATACTTACACATTGGAATTCATCCTGTAATGTAGTCACTGTATGTAACAAAATCTTGAAGATCAGATTTAGTATTAAAGCCTGACTTCTAGGAATTACATACTTAAAGGGAAGGAGGAAATGAGAAGAATAGAATAGACCATGGAGGTGAATAATTATTGTAGAATGAAATGCTATTTTTGTTTTCATTGGTCTGATTTTTGCCACAGTTGAGAAGCTCACTGAGAATCAATACAAATTGTTATTAAACAAATAAATTGTTACTAAATTGAAGAGTAGATTTAGAATAATGTAAAAAATTATAAATAATACAAAATCTATATGCAATTGTTGATTTTCAAAAATGCAAACTTTTAATAGCCTTAGAAGACTACATCAGTAAAATAAGATTCTCATACAACCTCCTATGTCATCCTGGGCTGCCTTTCCTCTCCAAATTTCAAAGCTAAAGGTTTGATTCTGCAAGATGTGTGCACTCTCCAAAAAGACCAGATCTATCCAAAACCAATTTTAATAAGATCTCTTCACAGTAAAATAAAAATACCTCCTAATCGCCTTTTCTCTTTGTAAACAAATTCACTTTGAGATGGGATGGAGTTTTCACTTGAACTGAAAGTAGATGAGTTGGATCTAATCCTACAGCCTTGTCAGTCTTCCAGACATACATGCAGCACTTTCTTTTTCAGCCACGCTCTGTGCACCAAAGCAGTGAGTAGGTTCCTCATCACAAACAGCTCAGGACATGAGAATGTTGTCCAGAAAGGTGAAGTACTCACAGAAGATTTTGAATTTCATGCAAAGTTTCACTTACATAGTTTATGAAAGGATTAATAGAAAAATAGAGTACAGGTAGGGTAGGGTTGCTGTGGTAAATAACCAACACAATGGTGTAAAGTTTGGGTTGCAGATTTAACAGTAGATGAATACAGAGGAATGGGATGCCAATACTAATACTCATGGCATATCTTTACGTTGTCTAGAGTGACATTCACCCCAAAGGCCAGCAGCAAGCTTGCTTTACACACTGAGTCCTTGATCTGTAATCTGTTTCACTGCACAAAATGACAGCTTGTGCTACCTGCTTCTGCCCCTCTATTAACATTTCAAATGGTCTTCATTGTCTAAGAAAAGAAATACCAAAAACCAAAGAAAATTCTCAAACCTCAAGTCACATCAACAACACTAAGCAAGCTAAGGAAAGCTCAGGATGTGTTCATGTCTCTGGAAGGTGTAACTATGAGAAAGAAATGGGGTATTATCCTCCTTGTCAAAACATAAGGCACTACCTGTGCAAATGCATGTAAACACTTAGCTTCTCCAAGAAAACATGGCAGTACCCCCTTGAAGAAGTAAAAACCTAGAGAATCTTTTCACCTTTTCACTGAGATACCCACCTTGTCAGGGTTATTTCTTATATGCTCATAGAGTAATACAAACAACTAGCAAAAAAATACCATAGAGGATACTTTGGCTTTCTTTGCTGGATACTCTCCTTAATATCTTTTCTTGCCTTTGGGCCCCTTTTTCTCATTGTTATTCTTCAAGTTCATTCTCTTTTGACTTAAAGTTTAAGATATAGAGGATGGGGAAACATGTCAGCTTGCTGAAGCAAAAAGCATAAATAATATTTGAGGGTAAGATCCTCAGATGATGCAAACCTACCAGAGCTGTAAATCATGAACCCCCAGCGATGTACCATGGGCAGCTCCCACATTCCCACTTCCTTCTATTTGTCTACAGGGCATTTGGGATTTTTTTTTTTTCCATGGAGAAGGGGCAAATGGGAAGGGCTGGCAGGTTTGGGGGTGGCTATTTTTAGAAACCTATACTGTTCTAATTTAGCTATTTACTTAAAGAGTAACAGTAGATTAACTATATATAGTAATAGATGCTTAGATAAACGAATTATGGGTAGAGAGCTGCCATCATGTTATTTCACATTTTGAAAAGCTACTTGCAGGATACAGACTGTGAAAAGCAATTATCAGAACATCTCAGGATTTATTAATACATTAAATGCAATATGTATCCTGGCCCTGGAATATGTATATATGTGTGAGTGAACAGTAGCACATTTTCAATTTTGTTTACAAACGTTTAGGCAACAGAACTAATATCTGAGGGTACAGTTCGCAAGTGTCTCTCCAAGGCAATTCTGCATGAGGTTCTACTTTATGAAAGAGTCATAAAGGAGGTCAAAAGACTTAATCTGCTTAGGTTCTTGGGTCTGTCAGCCTTTATTCAAAGCCTGCAGAAACACACACACACACACATATCTTTGTACAAGCTATAATGGTCTAGCCAGACCCAAGAAAAAAAAGAGGAGAACTGAGCACTGTGAATTAGTGTGACTGTCAGAGCAGAGGTTTCACTACCTATGGGCTACTGCACAGCAAGAAAAACCTTGCTCTTCACTTCATGGCTCACACAATTACATCATTTTTAGTGGCCAGCTGAAACAATTTATCCTTGTAAAAGAAGTGCTTTATTTTCTATTGACTATATTTGCTTATAGTTATTCATTTTTTATGGTTAAACATAACTCCACTAATCACAGTTACTCACTTTGAGAGAAGGGAATTATTATAACATTTGTTCATATTTATTGTTATGCCAACAGTTTTATAATCACTACAGTGGTCTCTATGCTCACCATCAACCATATTATTATATTATACAATTTTTTCCGCAGTGCTTGACATCTCTGATTAATAAAGCTAAATGGTTGTAGATGGCCTCTAATTTCACAGCCCATGCCTGGCTTTCCTTTGCATACATCAGTGTATTCTGTCTAAATCCTCATGATCCTCATTCTGTTGTCTGTAGGAGACAGAAGCTGTGAGCACCAGAAAGTAACATGTGCTTTCCTAAACTGTATTTCTAATCTCTTGAAGATTTTTCCTGGAAGTTGTGCAATTTCTACTCTTGCACATTGTTTTCTCACACAGAGCAGGAGCCCTTCCCTTTGGTAGCTCTTTCCTACTGACCAGTATTGCTGACTAGTAACATCTTCCTTTTCACCTAACACACCTGCATGCCACTCTGGAGTTTCACATGTTGAATCCCAATACATTCCTACCATTTCCTACTGCACGTTGATTACAAACCCCCAGTCAAGTATCTTAACGCATAACTTGCTAAAGACTACATTTACTCACACTTGGTCAGGTTCAGTTAGTGATATCCTTTTGTACCATTCTAAATGCTCACTCTGCTTTTCATACTTCTCTGCACCGAAATGACAACTTGGGTTCTTCTGACACATCTGAGGTTCTCTAAGAATGGAGCTTTCACAAGGTACCACTAGATATATAAATCATGTCCTTGAGTTCTGTTTGTCTAGAAGACCACTTGTGTTGTACATAAAGGCTGACGAAGCAATTTGATTGCTACTTTGCATTCTCAGTCAGGTTAACTGTCATCAAGCCACATCCTTTTTGTTGCTTGAGAGATCAATAACAAGTACACCATCTCTTATTTAAAAATAAATACAGACCATTTCAGAGTATATTATTTTATGTGACCTCTAATTCACTCTTATTATCCCACACTGAAAATCAGCACATGGAAAGATAGAGATTAAGTGGGGGAAATCAAAGGTAGGACAGAAACACAGACTTGTGTGTGGAGACGACTCACTGTGTTTTCAGACTATACAGGTATCTGTAGGACAGACAGTAAATGTTTGTGTGGTACTGAGACTTTTAGACTGTTGAGGTCTTTAAAAAAAATAAAATGGAATATTTCTTTGGGCTGCACAGCCTTACTAGTGGGTGCTCATATGACTCTACAGCCCAGAGCAATGCCATTTTTTCCTAGAGTAGTCCACTGTACATGTCTGTATATTTTAGTTGGAAAAAAACTTTGAGCACACCTCCATAGCTGTGTGATCAGCTTCCAGGTTCAGTTACATGCTCCCCCTTTTAACTGTTCTTAACTCTTTCAGGCAGACTTCTAAATGGTTCATGTTTGAACTCATTTGGCGGTGACCTGTTTGTCCAGGTTTAGCAGTCCTTGCAGCCATTAATGAGTCTCAAAAGCCAAAAAAGCAAAAGACATTTTCCCATCAGGTTCCAGCTACAAACTGTGTATGAAAATGACTGAGGCAAGGAGCGTTTGGCATCAATGTGAATTGAAGCTAAGATCTATCTCCAGAAGGTCAATCCATGATCTTTGATTCAAGAAATTCTATCCAATATGAGAGTACCTTTTGGCTACAAGGATTCCTTCCCCAGGATAGTTTGATTCTTTGTCCAAAATCTTCTAACGGACTCTGTTAGCAGAGGTTAAACCAGCATTACTAGTACTGTGTGTATATACAAATGTGTTTACTTCAATTCCTCACTCCTAGCACACCATTTCTTTTTTCACCCAGATGGAGATTACTTGCAGCACACTGAGCTGTCTGCCCCCTTCTTGTACTTCCCAATTCCCACAGAAACCCTCCAGATGAAGGATTCTTTTTTGTTTGTTCGTTCGTTCTCTGGGACAAGGCAGTGTGGGGAACCTTCTCTCTGTCACCAACTGATATTATTTAATTAGAGTTTATCACTCTTAGCTACCAAAACACCAAAGGACAACTTAAGGGAGGGGAGAAAGGAAATATCAAAATCAACAGAGAGGCAATGGATTATTCTGGATATTTTGTATCCCAGATAGACTCATTCAATGCACCAGCTTTTCAAGGGCATATTCGAAGTCTGTGAGAATGGATGGTAACAGGTTCTCAGTGCACAGGGAACGGGGAAAAGAAATACTGCAAGTAGGGAGAAGAACCCTAAACCTCTCTGCAAGGACAAATGACCCAATTTGTTTATTCCCAGTAACTGTAGCAACTTGATACAGCTTTGCAAATCTTTTTCCTTGTTGCTACAAATTGGTTACTTTAAATGATCCCCACTTTTCTTAACACAAGGCATAGCAAATTGCCTGTAAGCAGTTTTGGGTCAGCAACACCAATTTTCAGTTTGAAGTTGCAATTATTTTTTCCAACTTTCACTCTCACAGAGCCTTTGCTCAGTTTAAAGAGAGTCACCATATATAATAATTTGCATTGCAAAGAACGTGATACGGCAATTAATACTATGAGTATTTCAGATCAGATTCCTTTCAGTTTACACCTCCAATGATGCTTTTACTATGGTTCTCCAGCTCACACCCTGCATTTTGTAGAACCTGGGCAGCCTTTCATTTGTCTGACCTTTCTGTTTTCTCCAGATGCTAAAACTGAATCTAATTTTACTTTATTCAGTATTAATAAACTGTAAACAACATCCTAGCCTATTCTTGGCAAAGTGCCTGAATTAAATAGGTTTCTTAATGTGTCTTCTATCTGTATTAGAGCTATTTAAAAGCAATATGCCAAGTATGCTGATGATAAAAAGACCATTTTTCATTCATCTGTTTGCTTTTAAGCTTCATATATTCCCTGTGAATATTTTCTTTAGCATAAACAGTTGCCAACATGAGCCTTTGTATTTAAAATACATAAATTACTATCCAGCTTTACAAAGGAACTACTATTTTCCTGAGCAAGACTGTCAAATCTCTTTCTTTAGATGGTAAAATCCACATCTATTCCCACTCTAGGGAAAAAATACCCAGTTGGATAACTGATACAACAGAAGTTGTCTTTGAACTGCTTCTACAGGTCCAAATACTTTTGGAAAATATCAATTATTATTCATATAGTTGTCCAGGAGAATTTTTTTTTAACTGAACAGATGTTAGCTAGAAAACTTGGAAGAAATTCATATCATACCTTTGTATTAAGCTGATGTTCAATGTAAAACCAGACAACAATAGTCAGTAATCATTGTTATCATTTTAGGCAAACCATCCATAATTAATGGTTAGTTCATTTATTACAGGTCTTTAGTGACCTGACAGATTTGAGTAGCCAAGTCCTGAATCTTACATCTTGTGGATATTTTAACTTCTGCTGCCAGTTTCCAACCAAGTAGCAAGCAAAATTTTTATTTCAAAACCTAAATTTACACTTAGGAAAAAAAAAATTCCAAAGGAATCCTACTCAGCTATACCAAACTCATTATTCTACACCGTAATTATTTAATACCACAACTGCCATACATATTTATGCAGAGTCTACAAGTAACAGAGAATCCATGTTAAGATAGCACGCCATGGGTCACTGTTGGGGTCCTATTCACTTTTCTTATTAATTTAAATCTCTTATTAATTAAGTTAAACTTGTCACTGTATTTGAAACAACAAACCAGGCAGAGTTAATTCTGAAGCACAGAGAAGCCCCTTTTCCCACTCGGTTCACAGAATTATGCCAGGAGTGAGTTTTCTGTAACATACTGACCAGATATTGTGAACAAAGTTGTCAAGTTTGTCTCTTACTGTATCCGGGAGAATGAAAGAATGGCAAAAATTGAGACCCAATACCAATAAATAGAAACTATTCTATCTAAAGAGTAACAGATGTTCCCCTCCCAGCTTTAGAAGGCTATACAAAAACCTTCAAAGCAACAAACGCCAACCATATACCCATCTGAAGCCCAAGAATGTAAACCCTGAAGAACCAAAATATAATTTCAACTCTTTTACGTCAGTAGATAGAAAACCTTTCTGAAAATCTGCAAGCACTTCACTGCTTAGGAGCTCCAACTTTGGGTATTTAGATGGCAGCTTGGGAGGACCTGAGGCAGATTGTACAGCACATGGGGTGCACTGGAAATAGCCAAGGCTCTTCCTACAGTGCAGTCACGTTGTTAAGTAATGAAATACTTATTTGCATCTTTACCCAATAAAATTTCATATAAATATAGGTGCTGATAACGTAGCATTATTTATGGATAACAGCTGTCATATTCCCCAGCTGTTTCCTTGTTGTCTGCGATAACATATGTTAATCTAAACTTTCACCAAATGTCATGGATTGTTTGCAGTGCTCCAGCTTGGCAAATTTTTCCTCTAGGTTTTTGTTGGCTTTGGAAGTGATTACACAGACAGCCCATAACAACATAAACAAGTCTTGTGTGGCTGCTGAGCTGTTCCTTAACTCAGCTAAGTGAATGTTTGCTGGAAGAAGCAAAACATGGATATGAAGTATCTCACTTATTTTCATTTTCTGGGGTATTTTGGTTGTTGTCAGTAGAAAAAATGCAGGGGACACTGCAGACTAAGGAATCTTTAAGGAAAAAATGCATCACACTGAACATATTTTTATTCCCTCAATGGTCTCAAGTTAAAATAAGTTTAACTTATATTTATAGATAAACTGTATTCCAAACAAGCTTTCAAAAGCGAGATCCTCAGCTTACAAAGGCAACCATAAAAATTTAATTGACTTAACATAGCAGGACTGGGTGACAAATTTTACAGTTGGTAAAAAGGTTGCCATATAATATCAATAGAAGAAAAAAAGCAGGACAAACAAATATCATTCTGTGCACAACTTCTAATAAACTGCATTGCACAGTAGGAAAACATATGTAGCAATGACTAGTCTAAAGCAGAAAACTGAAGGTGAAGAAGAAAAACAAGAAGAAGGATTGACAGGACTTGTCAGACTTGTTGGGTTTCTTTCTCATGGGAAACTTTCAATCAGAATAAATACCATCTACATGCTGGAAACAGAGGCTGATACAGAGAGGAGGCTCTGATTTCTCATGCAAGACCTTTTATCATTCCTTCTCTATTGTGCTGCCTCTTCCACAGTGGGACACTGGCATTTCTTTGAGACGTGCAAATAGTAAAAACACATCCTGCTTTCTTTTTCCCCTATGTTGCCATCAGTGTTCAGAAATGATATTTAAATTACACTAAAGGTCAGCCTTGGCAGACAGAACAACTTATATCTGCTTTTCAGAGCAGGGTAAGGATCAATATACAGAAGTGGAACTTACACTTATGTAAACGTACAAATGATAAGATGATTCCAGCAAGCACAATACAAATATTGATCAATTTAAATATGAGAGTAAATGGAAAAGGAGAAAACATCATCTGTGGTGACAAACTGACAGAGACTGTCAGCAAATAAAATGGATAGTGAGATGGGAAATCATTCTTTTTCTTATTATTTTTCCTTAAATTCGCTTGGTATTACATCTCTGCCTTTTCATTCTGTTCTCAAATCACATTTTAAACTTATCACAAAAATTTCTCAATATATGGAATGTGTTTTAGATTATTACGATGCCAAGCCTCTGTAGAAGTAAAGGATAACAGAGAAACAGAATTCCTATATTAATTGTACTAGAATCAAGATATTTTCTGTAACAAATAAGAAACTTGAAGATCAAGTTTGTTTTGTGCTATGATATAAATTGCCACAAGCTAGCATTTTTCAACCAATCCCTGTAGAAAAAAAATAAAAGGCTACTATAGGCATAAGAGGCTGCCATTCAATTTGAATAAAACAATACACTTTATATAAGCTACAGGACCCAAAGTTTTTCCTGTGTAGGTGGCTTTATGTCACTGACAGAGTTCCAGGGCCAGCTGTGAAAAATAGCATGTGTCTGCACTACACCCAGGGAACAAACATCCCCCAGTCCCTCATTTCAAACTGGGACATTTCTCCACTCACTAAAATATTCTGGGGCATTTTAACTTCTCCTCAGTAAGGATGTTTGCCCTGAACAACTCAATGCTGAATAAAGAGAGGCTCAGTATGGCTTCACATCTCTCTCCCAGACCACTCCTACGAGAACAGTTCCATGTGCTGCTGATCTGCTCTAAGGTAAAACTCTTCCCTTCAGCACTTAATCCTTCTTCTTCAGCCACACTCCTCTGCCAAAAGTTGCTGAATTAGAGAAGGCTTCAAGCTTGTTGGCACCCTGCCAACTGACACAAAAATTAAATTTCACCCAGTTGAAACAGACTCATTTAGTCAAGGGCCATTTAACAATTTTTTTTTAAAAAAAGTTCGATTGTACCACCACATTTAAATGCAACATCTTATCTATGATACAGTCACCATTTTCTTAATATTGACTTAACCCTTGAGAACAAAGTTTAAAGGAATGGATATTACTAAGGACTGATTGCAAAAAGTGATGGTACCAGAAACTCATTACAAAATATCTTTTTTTCCCCCCTTTGTTTTTAATTCTTCAATCCTGAAGACCAAGTCTGCTGAAATGGTATCTTAACCTTCTTCTAGAAGCTTTAGATCTCAGATTATCTGAGAGGGATTTTTTTTTTAAAAAAACCACCTTTAAAAAAGGCAGTTCTGCATATGGCACACACAGAATACTGTGATTTGCACATTCAAATTCCTCCCTCTAAACACAATATACAATTTCCTTAAAAGTCTGAAGAACTTTTCCAAAACCGTAGGCAGTCCCTACGCAGAAAAAACCCAGAAGACTTTGGATCAAATACAGATGGTACGTATTTTACTTTGGTGAAAGGAGATAAAATACTTGGTAGTTGCTTTGAATTTATCTTCATCACAGATTTTCAATAGCACAGCATTATATGGACTGATGTTAAGTTGCTGCCTACATGAAGCAAAGAGGTGATCTGTAATCATCTCTTCCATAAAGCCATGATCTGCACTTTGAAGTATAAAGCTGCCAATTCCCTTCAATTTTCCCATTTTCAGACTGTAACACCTGAATTTTCCATCAGTTAAAGCAGCTGGAGGCAAAAATTCTAGAAATCTCCATGTAGTATTTGAAGTCTTTTTTCTTAGATGCTGAGACTTTCAAGACAAATGTCAAAAATAAGGAGACACACTACATCCCCTTTCACTTCATTTGTTCCTGCTTCAAAGCTGAATTTTTTGTTCATGCTTTCTGGATTAACATCCATAATAAAAATAAATAATGTAACTGAAAAGGATGTGCTGCATGTGACTTAACTTGGAGTTGAGTTCTCCCTCTAGATACAGTTAATTTAGGCTGAATCCAAGCACCTTATTTGCTCCCAGGTAAGCACCCCTGAAGGTGTAAAGGCTTCTTTCCAGATTGTGCTGGTCTCATGTTATAGCACTCTTCACCAAACACAGTAGTAAATGTGAGACTTTGTTAATACTATCAGTAATGAGATAGAGATGAAGGAGAAGGAAGAGTTTGCTTCCACCAGTATCCACAGTACAACTCTGTGCTACCCTCACAGTGCAATCCAAACCTCGATAGTGCTCCTGTTACAGGTCAAACATATATCATTAAAGTAATATGTAAAAACTTAATGGAAGTCTTTGATATTCACCTATTTCATCACAGGAACATTTGCATGCTTGTATTGTATATAAATTATTTTGATAAATTATTCTAATAGAATATTTATTTTTCAAATAGACTATGCTAAAATCATGTAAGTAACCTCAGTGTGTCTTTAAGGCTGCAGAATATGTTCTGGGTTTCAGAAATATGCCCTAACTACAGACTTATTCTAAAAAAACCCACATGATTTGACATGATAATCAGGCACCGACACATTACCAGATCTCTTTATCAGAGCATCATTATTCAATTGAAAAACAGACAAAAAGAAATCATTGACAGAGTTTAAAAGAAAGTGTGTGAGAAGGGAGAGAAGAATATCTAAAGGAGTATGTTATTTGCATTATAATAAAGTAAGAATTTTTGTGAAAGCAGCAAGTGAATTTGCATGGATGGGGGTGTCAAGAACAGTCCCACCTGAAATCCTTTTACTGAAAACTCAAGGTATCTCACAAATACTGCTCGTTAGTGATGTTAGGAATAGTTCTTATAGACTAATGAAAAAAAAAAAGGAGAGAGACCTTGCTACTGGAGCTACTGCCATGTGATGATCCTGTCCTACATCTGCCAAGCCTTTTATGACTTGCCTGTCTTGCAGGTTATGAACAAGATAAGACTTTTTTCTGTGAAAACTGAAACACATCTCTTTGAACTCCCTCTACAACAGGCAGTTAACTCTGGTGGCCAACATCAGTGCCATGAGTGCTGCAGCTCTCTCCCAGTATGTATCATCAAATACAGGGACAACACCTTCCACCATCTGCTGGGACCTTTGAATTCAGCCACTGTAGCTGCTTGACGATGCATCACTAACACGATCAAACCCCTTCACCCCGTGGGCCCATTGTTGCTGAATATTTCAATGCTAATTCTGGATGTGCCCATATTTGGCCAGAGTTGACATGTTATGAAAAAAGCACCTAATTTGGTTCTTTGGCTCAGAGCATTCTCAGGATACAAAACAAGATGATGCCAGTGAGGAAGGTCACAGCCAGGTGAGTCAGTTGTAGAACATCACAAGTCTGTTCTCTACACTGGCAGTTAGCTTCTGGTGAGTTATGGCTGACAGAATACAAACATCTCAGCTCCAGTGAAATAAAAGCCCATTCCCATTTTTAAATACATTAATTTCAGCAGTAGATGAAGAGTGAGGGAAAACTTGCCATTAAGACAGAAATTTCTTACTGTAAAATCATAACTTTCTGCCAAAGAATCTGAAGTTTTGCTCCTGTGTTTAAAGGCACCCCTGAGCAGGACACTTTTCCTCACTGCATCTCTCCAATCTCTATAGCTGCAAAAGCTGCCTCTCAAGACTGCAATCCCATTTAGGGCACTAAGACAGCATCTACATTACTGCAATAAGTACCTGACAAAATATTTAATAAATAAGTCTAAACTACTCTTCTCATCACAGAAACCAAGGTGTTAGGTCAGTGTTTTCTTGACCAAGAGAGTGTTTTTCTAGCTTTAAAACCACTCTCAAATACTCTCAACAGTTTGGAGCCTTGTCATTTCTAGGAGACTGAGATCTGTGTAAGACCTCTTTCTGAGCTTTGGCAAGTGAGAGCAGCTCTGCTCTCTCAGCATTCTTGCCTGGGTCCAAAGCTTTTCCCCATTCCTGATAACCTTCTGCTTTAGTGCCTCTGGCCAGTGTGGCTGGCCAGCCCTACATCAAAGCTTACACTGAGATTTCATGTGTTTTATGTGGGTTTTTGTTTGTTTGTTTGTTTTAGCTGAGGAGGAGGCAAAGGCAATGCTTGGATGAGGCACTAAAAAGAAAGTTAAATCCTCACACTGAATGACTGTCTGAAGTCACTTGCTCAAATTCAGTCAAGCCCTGTGCTTCCCTTCATAGAAAAGGATTTCCCCTTTGATTACAAGGACTTCATTCTGTTCCCCACCCCTGTCTTGCAGCTCGGGGGGCTGGGTACCCCAAGAACAACTGGCCTTACGATTAAAGACTAAGGCAAAGGTGGCATTAAGTACCTCAGCCTTTTCTTCATACCTTGTCACTATGTTTCCCCCTGTTTCTCCCATAAATGATATTTTTCTCAGACCTTCTTTTGTTTCTGATGTATTTATAGAAACTTATTTTACTGTCTTTCCCAGCAGTTGCCAGAATAAGTTCTAGTTGGGGTTTGGTCCTTCTAATTTTCTCCCTGCACAACCTCACAATATCCTTGTTGCTCGCCACTTCTTTCAAAGGCCATACACTCTTTTTTTTATCCCCTACTCTGAGTTCCAGACAAGGTAATCTGTTCAGCTAGGCTGGCCCTCTTCCACACCAGCTCATCTTTGGATACATGCCTGTTTCTGTAACTTTAGGATTTTCTTCTTGAAGAACGTCCAGCCTTCCTGGATTCCTTTGACCCTCAGGACTGTCTCCCAAGGGACTTTCTCAACCAGTTCCATAATCAGCCCAAGTCCTGCCCTCTGGATGTCCAAGTGGCATTTCTGCTGACCCTCCTCTTTACTTCTCCGAGAATGAAAAACCTTTATAATTTCCTGATTGCTGTGCCCAAGATGGTCTCCAACCAGCACACCACCCACCAGTCCTGCTCCATCCACAACCAGCAAGTCCAGTGGGGGCACCTTCCTTCACCAGCTGCGTCAGGAAGTGTGTTATCTTCCACACGCTTCTGGAACCTCCTGGACTGTTTCCTCTCTGCTGTACTGTATTTCCAGCAGATATCTGGTAAGCTGAAGTCTGTTTGCCACACAGTGCGGTGGCTGTTAAAAACTTTCCTCCATTCCTCACGTGCTCAGGCAAAGAGCTCCACAACTGATCTCACACTGAAGAAGAGGCCCTTGACTTTGACTAAGCAAGAATGAGCACGTGTATGGTCAAACCGTGGCTCAGATCAGAGTCCACAAATAACAGCAAATCAGGGAGTAAACACAATTTATCAAATACAAGAGAAGAAATAAAGCAAAATGTATCAGGATAGCAAGCCATCAGCTCAGCTACCTGAGATGAGCCCACGCTAATGGAACCTTAAAACATAGTAACTCTGGAAAATACATTGAATTAATAATAAAATATGTGCTATGCAGCCTGAATTACGCAACAAAAATGGTATAGAATATCTGAGCTGTTCTGTGACTTTCTGCAGAAGGTACAAATACACCCTTGTAAGGTCTAAGTCGCAATACATTTATTTTTCAGCTTTCTTCATAAGAACACCTTCTCTACAGGTGAGAATTACTGTCATCTCCAAAAATCTCTTTACAATTTTCCATAAACAAGCAAAGTTTCAGAAGTAATAGCTCAGCCTATTTTTCTAGTAAACTCCTGTAGAGTACATCATTCAACAATCCTGACAGCTCCTGAAAGCAGCTTAGATTTCTTTTTCCTTTCTAAATCACTTCAGTTCAAATATTTTATCATTTGGAAATCTCATCTAGAAGTCATTAACAGATAAACAAGTAACTGCTCTGAAGTTATCCTGATTTAAAAAAAAAAAAAGCTCATAAGAAGCAATAGATGATGCATAGATATAAATATAAGCACAAAACTGCCCTGAAAGCATACTACATATTCTCCTCAACAGTCAGTCACTGTCCTCTTGCCTTTCTCCAGAGAGCAACTGCAAGGGAGCTGAGCACATAGAACCAGCCCTCTTCCCATCTTCAGCTCTCCTCCTGTGGTCAACTGCTCACTCATTCCATAACCACCCCACAGCACCAGGTATTTTTGGGTTACCAGTGACTTCTACCCTGTTCTGACCCAACTGATGTCAAACGACTACTGCCAAAGACTCTTGTCAAAAGTTTCGCTCCCTGTGAGCTCTGTAAAGTTGCCTGGTGATTGAAGATGCCTAAATAATTAATTGATTCCTTGAGCTCACAGTAAGGTGCATCTTATAAAAACACATGGGCTGGCAAGATTCTTTTATTTGTGTCTCTGTAGGTTGTTTCTTATGTTGGCTGAAAGTCAATCCAATATTAAACTATACCCAAAGATTAGATTTTTCCATACCAAATAATTGACATTAAATCAAATGGCTGCTCCTTTATAGCTCTTGGGAATTCCAGTTATTTTCTTCTTAGAGGATAGCACCAGTCTGCATTAGCTCAGTAGTTAAATGTGGGATGACAACTGCATCTGATATCTAAAGGGACACAACAAGTGAGCAGCAGGGTAAAACAGGTAAATTTAGTTCTGACTTCTGTATCAGTGTCCATGGGGATAACAATGGAAATTGTGATCCATTGATAGATCAGAAAACACTGAATGGTTGAGAACCGAGGAAGAAATAAGTAGATAGCATCCTAAAAGAATAAAACAAGTATAAAAGCTGGTCCAAGCTCCAGAAGTAAAACAGTCTTTTACTTAAAGGGGAAGGCCCTCCAAATGCTTGAGCAAACATCCCAATACTAACAATATAATGCAGTCTGTAACCAAACCCGTGGGTATAACTGCTTTCGAGGTTTTCCAGAGTAAATCTTCTTCTGTGGTTCCCAATAGAACTCTAAGCAGGGGGTATAAAGAGTTAAGCAATGATTCACATTCCTGTATAATTACTCTAAACACTGAGTTTGGCTACTTCTAAACTGTTGTCCCCACTTTAGCAGCACATCATGACTATCTGTTGCAGTGTTCTTTTGTGTTTTAACGCTGTATGTAAAACAAAGGGTTTGAGGATGAATTATTTAGCTTGCTGCAGAAAATGTGCTTTAAAATCATTTTCTTGGGGACACTGAATGCATTTATTACCCTGGAAAAATTCAGATCCAGCATCTGTTGTCCTGTGTGTTTTATTGGCTAATGATGAGAGCCTGTGGGATTTGTTTGCAGGGCTTTCTGGATTTTTTTCTTTTTGTTTGTTTTCTTTTGTTTATTTCACTCAAAGACAACAGGAAATTGAAAAACACTATTAATATTTTAATGGAACAACTTATGAGTTTTTGACAACTTACTGATTAATTCAGGTGGTTTCCAAATTGCCCTCTTTACAAGAACTATGGTATTACAAAACAAAAGCTAAGGAAATGAGGGGGGAAAATTATTTTGCCTTTTTTTTTTTTCCCTCCAAGTTGCTTATAATCCAATTATGTAATTTGACTTCTTTGAGACAGGAGCCCTGGTCTACACCTCCTGAAGCATCTTATCCCTCTAATTCTTATCTAGGATATATACAGTGAAAATTAAATTCACATTAAAAAATAGGTGGAAACCGTACTTCACAGAAAGTACTTGAAAGCAGGGAGGTTGTATGTATGCATGTGTATATTTATGACAAAACTGTATTTGGTCTCTTGCACATCTTTTAGGAGCAGGTTTTTGATTTCTCACAGAAACCAACAGGAAGGCCAGGCTTTCAGCAAATTGTACTTCTCATAATTTTACCCCTCAGAATAAAAGGAGGGTCAGCTGCTTTGTGTTTGGTTCAGAGGCAGAGCTATGCCTTCCTAATGACGGGGCAAGCTGCTTTTGTTTTCCCTTCCCTTTTCTCCACAGGGGTGCAGAGACTATGGGGCACTAGGGATAGGTGGAGGAAAGGGCACAGAATGGTCCCAGGTCTTGGCACCACAACAGAGTAGGATCCAGCCAACTTCTTGCAAAAAAGAGGATGCTTGCACCTATGATGTCCCATTGGCTTTACTTTTCATCTTCCACGTTGTCTTTGTTTTTTCCTAAGCCATACGGGACATCTTTCAGCAGTGCTTCTGTAAAGAATACCACACTAGTTCCAAGAGGAATTTGTTAAATGTCCTACAAATTGAGCCAAACATCTGCAGAGCTAAAAGCATTTCAACAAATCTGAGCAAATGAATCCAAACTCTTTAAGACACACCAGGGCCCTAGCACACTCCAGGGCCTTCACGGTTAACCTCTGTTCCACCTGCTGTAATGATTTTGGAGAAGATGAGAAGATTCTGAAATCAAACCATTGAAAAAGAAGGAAAAAAAATAGATATCCACAGAGGGAAAAAGTTTTAAGAAGTTCTGTAGGTTACAGTTGCCAGGGAAACCACTTTGCAACAGCCATATGGTCAGAAAATCTATTTTCTTTGTTCTCTAGGGGAAAAAAAAGGAGGTGTTTTGGTGCAGAGTGGAAGAAAAATCCAACAAAAGTTACAGAGAAAAATATTTGCACAGATACACTTAATCACTAATGAGAGAAGATGACTCTCCAAACCGAGCTACAGAGACCCAGCACTAACTAAAATATTAATATAGCGGATGCGAGTTCCTTTCTGCTTTACGTTCATACTTCGAAATGAGCAGCTTCCCTTGGTATCAAAGCTCTTTAATGTAAGTGTGAACTCTGTAGACGGAGAGATGATCCCAGCACTGGCTCTGATTTTCTTTGTCACTGTTTTTCTTGTTGCCCTGTGCTTTCAGCATGGGCCCTGCTGCTCTAGCAGGGACTATGGTCCATAGATGTGCCTTTTTAAAGCATCTGCCTTTCAACCTTCCGTATTACCAGATTTAAGTAGAAAATTGAGGAAAGGGCTGGAGGGAATCTGTGGCAGCACAGTACATTTCCAGACCAGCATGGGAGTGCCTGCATCTCTGCCAGCACTGAAGACAAGAGCAGTTGCAGGTCCCACGGGCAGAGAGCCCTGATGACCAGGGGGAGCCAAGGGACTCTCTTGGCACCTGCCTCCAGCTCTGGCCCCATAAGAAGAGACCATGTTTGAGCTTGGGAAATTGCACCACAATTGCACCAGGCTTTTCCTGTGCAGTGATGCAGAGGGGTCTCAGAGACCCTCACGGCTCTGCAGAGGGAGAAGATGAACCTGTTCAGCTTGGTTCTTTGCTCCTGAATAGAAATAGTATGTTATTTGACTGGATCTCTCTCAGCTCTCAAAGGGCTTCCTAGTGAACTATTTTCAATGCTATCCATGTAGAGATGTTTGGAAAAGCTGTTCGGTTCCCTAATAATAATAGCTTGGTGAATAAAAAAGGTCCTTGAAAATAAATAATCTGCAAAATGGCAAAGATGCAAATATTGTGGTTTTTCTCTGACCACAACTATTCAGTCCTGCTTTTCAGAAACAAGTTGACTGTTCAAACTAACAGTTCAACTAACAAACCTAATAGTTTCTGGTCATTATGAATAATGGATATTTACTTGCTCTTAGTAGTGCTACATATTTGTTCTTCAAAAACAAGCTTAAATACATACACAGTCACATCTTATGTTTTAAATTAGAGTCTGACTTTGCTAGTGTTACAGACCCGCCAAAGAAAAGCCTAAGGTGAAAACAAATGCAGACTATAACCCAGATCTATTTCTGATTCTCTGTTTGCCCCTGTGTTAGGCAGCAATAAGTGAAATCTTAACTTTCTTATAAAGATAGTGACTCTGGGATTTACTGTATCAGTAGTGTAATGACAGTCTCTCCTTTTCAGGATGGGTTTTTGGTGGGCTACTGAGACACAGCTTTCAGAGAAAGTGATAAAAGGTACATTGGTACCAGGACATAGGGATTTGTTCTATTCACATCTGTAAACATTTACAGGAATAAAACAATTGATGACAAGCCTGGCAACTAGGAGGAAAGCATGTTCTCTTTCCTCTTACACTCATGCTGATGTTTCATCTGAACCCTGCACCAAGCAGACTGCAGTGCTGAGTGAATTAATCGTAGCACATAAGGCTCAAGATGCCCTGCTGCTTGTTATGAGACTCTGTTGTTAGACTTTAGGAAGGGTGCTCAGAGCAGGAAATTTGGGATTCACAATAGACATTCACACTCTGTAAGAAGGAAAATGTTTGTCTACGGCTTCAGAAAGAGATGCCTCAAAATCTGACATCTTCAGAAACAAAGGAATAAATATTTAATTGAACTGTGAGCTTCCAATTCCTTTTTTTCTTTCTTTTTTAAGAAAGCTTTACTTTCTTTTTAAACCATCTTCTGTCAATCTTGGTGTTCCTTGGAAAGCCTCCAGCCCAGGGTCTCGCTTGTGACCCTCACCCAGGAGTGGAGCAGTTCACAAGCCACCCGTGGCACTCGGCAGTTGCCACCACCTATTACACCCTCAGCCAGCACTGAGGTGCAGAGGACATAACAGTTTCTCCAGATGCCACAGACATGTAACCCATTCTTCTCAAGAATCTTAGCGATTAGGCAGAGTACTGCAAGAACGACGCTAAGAATATTTTTGCTGGATTTTAATATTTCAGCTGTGTAACTAAGAAGGCTTCTAGATGTTATAGTTAAAATTACCACCTGCAAGGACAACCCTTATCAAAATGTTCTTTGGTTAAGACTGTCAAGAAACCAAATGGCTAAGTCAGAGCAAGAACAAGCCAACAGCAGTGGCAGAGGGTTATAGGCAATGTTATTAGAAGAATGATCTCAAATGTCCCTGTTATTCACTATGTCAGCCACTTCAGTGTCAAAAGAAACCTTTTCTACCTACTTATCCCAGCCTCTTTACTGTGCCTTACCACTCTGAGAACATCAGTTTTCCAAGAGCACAGACTGAATTGGTCCTTGTTTACTCAGACCTCTTTCTCAGGCCTACTGGCAGCCTACCCATTTTGTCAAAGGAGTGACTTGGCACTAGTTTTGTCACTTATTCTGGCAAATTTAGCAACTGATCTTCTACTACCTGATGCTTTAGCATTAAAGTCCCAGTTGAGGTTTCCGAGAGCAGTTTGCATAAGTTTCTGAATTCCTGCTTTGCAATCTTTGCATCTCGTTCCTTTTGACGAACACAAAGATTGCTCCTAGCGATACCTGAACCTAAAATGAACTGAAAAATATATTACAACTTTTAAGCTTGCCAGGCAGCAGAAGAGAAATTCACACCAATCCCAGCTCTCAGAACAGCTGTTGTGACAAGGTGATATTGCTAAGAAGTCTCAAAATAGAAGCCAAGGCAACTACTCTCCCTGTAAGGGTTCTGCTGTGTTTTGCAGTCTCCAGCTGGAATCTAATTGCAATTTAAACCCAGAGCACAAAACTCACAATATTTTCTACTTTTAAAGTTCTTTTAAGGAATCAGAGAAAATTAAATAGTAAATCATAATCTAGATTTTCTTAGAACTAACGTGGATTCTCCAGAGAATCAGTAATTCCTTTATCTATCCAGCTGAATTTAGTGAAACACTTTTTGTTAAAATAACAAGGTGCCAAAGAAAAATAAGACTTTATTTCATATACTTCTCATGATGCTCTGTGTAGTTTTTTTTTTTTCAACTCAGCAGCAGATGCTAGGTGTAGATGAAAAGCTAACACACATTTTCACAGATGCCTTATTTGAAGTCATTTCATATTTGAGGAATTCTTCCACATCTCTCTCAGTGAATTATCTCAAATAACATTCTGATAACAAAGATGATGGACACAATTGTATTTATACTTGCTGCCTGTCTACATTCCACTCTTAGGGGTTGAAGATTGCTGTTAAAGGTATTGTGAGCACAGACTGCTCCATGTAAACACGATATCCATTTGTGTTGCACGAGTGTATTTACTTAGTTATTTTTAAACCAGGCTATCTTATTTGCATCTACCTGTATTAACAAGGTGACAACTACATATTTCATTGTGGCTGGATGCTTGTTGAGAAAGGACTAAATGTTTCTGCTTCTTGATTATGTGCTGGGAATAATCTACCAATACAAGACAAAAACAAAGCAGTTAGTTTTTCCTGTAGCAGTTTGCTATACCAAACACGAGGTGTGATCTCCTGATGGTAGCAGAAGTCATAGGGTTTGGGAATTCTTCATAGACTAGGTTGCACTTCCTATGCTTGTTTTTTAATTTTCTTCCCAATATAAATTCAAATGATATGATTTCCCCTGTAAAGACATTTCTATGCAATCTCATAGGTTTTTTTTTTTTACACCAAATATGTCAGTATTTCTTACTACTTCTTTAAATATGTACCTTGAACATCACCCAGAAAGAGAACCATAAGATAACCATAAAATCACAAGCAATCATTTATCATGAAATTTCTTAACTTTCCACCCTTTACAAAGCATTGATATATATGACCCTGGAACATAAACCATCTCTTCCTAATAAAGATTTCAAACATGGGTGGTTAAGTTCTCAAGTGCACTCTTTTTCACGTATCCTTATGCACAGAATATACAGAGCGATGATGGATTTGCTGTTTCCTCTCAGCTGAGGCGTGTCTGCCTGGTGAGCATCAAGCAGGAGACCCCAATAACCTATTTAGCCATAGCAGAGAGCCATTTGAATTGGTGTGCCACAGCAGCTGTAGCTGCAGGACAGCAAGGGCCAACACAGCTTGCTGCAACAGGGAAAGCCTGAAACCTGGATCTGCAGAAAGCAAACATCACCGCTGACTGGCACTGGCTAGCAGAGATTCCCACATTAATCTTGCTCAGAGCCTGTTTCAGGACAGCTGGAAGAGCACACCTCAGGCTGCGCTGAGGCTTTCCTGAGTGCGTGTGCTCTGACAGCACACTCTGTCATGACAGAGCAGGGTTTGGGCCTGACTCATTTTAGCCATGACAACATAACTTTCAGCAATGAGACTGCTAAGAGATGTGCCCACCGAAATGAAGTACAAGACAAATGGGGCCTTGTGCAAATGTTTGCTCTTCCTTTGCACAGAAATTAAGTACCATTGAGAGACACATATCACTCTACCACCGGGAACATTGTTTGTGGAAGGACAAGGGGCAACCAACAGGACAGATGAGAAGAGTCTCATGCTCCTTCTTTACACTACTTTGAGCAGCCACTCCAAATCCAATTACTGACCACGTAAAAGAGAAAGAGGGTCCTTGCTGGTGGTGACACTTTGCCTGACCGTGAAATACTGAGCGCACTTAACATCTTCCATGTCATTCCTCAGTACTGAATGGCGAGTACATGTAATCCTGTGTGTCCAGAGAGCTTGGGTATTCTGTTTCTGAGTGACCAGACTGAAACTGCATTAAGATCTCTCTTTCAGATGAGAGCTATTCTTCTGTCTCGTGACAAAAAGGTCTTTTGGGAATCTAACCTCTTGACTGTCAAAGAATTGGTTCATTTTGAAGTCCAGACACTGCTTTTAAAACTTCTTCAATATTCAAATGTGTAAAGAAACAGCAGCACACATAGGGGGTTCCTCAGAATTTACCCAAATGTTTTATTTTCTCAGTTTAATCTCCTACACTGTCCTCACTAGAGTTATTGTTTTAAGAGATAATGCTAAAAAGTAAGATTTAGCCAGAACGCACGTTGCTTTGAAGTAAATTTATGTATTTTCTTATTTCATAAATACTTAAGAAAATTCACTGCAGCAGGCATCTTTGGTGAGCTTTATCTCTGCTCTGTTCACCTGTAACCTCTGTTCTTCTGCTAAGACTACGTTGGGATAGACCTTTTATTTGGTAGTTGATACTACTGAGCATAAGGAAGATGTTAATTTAAAACCTCAGCTTGCATTCCTTTCTACATAATGCATGTTTGCCATTATCACGAAAACTTAAGTGTTCTGGTGCTTTTCTCAATGTTAGTTCAGAAGCTGCCAGGCCAGTGCCTTTGGCATCACACACTAAACACACTTCCTCTCACCCTTTCCTCTGCAGGCAGAATTATCTAGTTTTCATCTGAGAACACGCATTTCACTATCATTCAGGTTTTGAACACATGTCTAAAAATCTCCATTGAAAAAGGAACAGAAGTGACTGAAGTCTACAGGTTATTTTTGCTTCAGTGAAACATGATTGACAATTTGCTGCAGTTAATCCAGCTCATTCCACTAATGTTAAATATCTCAAAACAAGTTTCTGAAAGACAGATTATTTTTAGCTGAGTGAGTCTAATTACCTGTTCTAGGTAAATTCAGTATTTAAAGAGATCTTTCACATGGCTAAAGATATAGAAAAATAAAATTTATACAAATTTTGATTCATAAAAGAGATATTTTGTTTTGTGATTATCTTTTACCATTATTGGCAATAAAACAGGAGTCTTGATCCCTTTTCTCTTACCATTATGTCAATGTCACTTCTCAAAGCTTCACCTATAGTTTTCTTGTTGTACAAGTAGCAAATACCACTAAGAGTGGTAGTTTTGTTAAGCACAAGGACTGTGTTGACATCTTAGATTCAGTAGAGGACTAACCTACTTTTGCATTGTGACTCTCCCTTTGATCCTCTCTATAGCAATAGACCAAAATCTTTTGCTCTCTTCTTACTCCAGTGAGGGCTAAACTCATTTGTACTGTTGCCTTAATATCACATGATGCCAGCAATAATACTTTAATCAGTCTGTACCTTTTCTTGACTAGCCACACTAATTCCCAGAGTTCACTTGAATGGGAAGGAGTTAATCATCAGTTTTTAGATGGATATTATTATTAGCCTTCCATATTTATTCCTACTATAGATTTACTCCTGAAACTACCTTTCAAAAATTGTCACTGCAAATGAAAGCCAATAGAAACAGTGGTTTCGGATTAACAGAAAGATCAAGTTTGTGGAAATTCAGCTGTGTTCGCTCTCAGCTCAATGAGATCATACTGAAAACACAAAACTGGGAGGCATTATGCAGACACTGCAATGTTTCCTTCACTGTACCCACCTGGTCAGGATTGCTGACTTGTTATATGGATTAAATAAGGAAGAAAACACAAGTGGTGAGGCACTGACTGGATTTATATCTAATCCTCAGGATCAAATATGTGCCATCATCAGTTTAGTTCTCCTGTACATGGCTCTGAAAAAAGCCAGTGATAGACAGCTCCTGAGTACCAAATCTCTGCATTGAAGTGCATAAAATCAAAATGGTCAGTGCAAACAGAGGCACTCAAAAGTGGCACGGGGCTCACATGGCACCTGGACAGAGTTCAGCTCAGCTCAACTCCCCATGTCCATTTGGCTAGGTAAACTTTCATAGGTTTTTCTTTTAATCTTAGTCCAGATTTGCCTCAGCCTGTACTTCAAGATACTTCTCCCCTGCCCCACCTCAGGGTCATAGTTATTTCTAGCAAACTTGGAGACTGAAGAAATGGAAATAGAAATCCAGAAATGTTCTGGAACTTTACATGACAGGTACAAAAAGTGTTGTTGTTCATCCAAACAGTAATTACAGGAAAACATACAAAATAGACCTAGAAGGGGCCTCAAATCCACATGGTCCATTCTTTTACCTCGAGGCAGTAGCATTTTAATCCAGACAACTGCTGACAGACATTTGACTACCTTCTTTTAAGAGACTCATCAAAAAACTTTGTGAACTGATAGCTATTCAGATTACTATCTCACCACCTTTCAGATAGATAGTTTTCCTCAAATCTGTGTAATAAACATATTAATGCATATCCGTTACAGATGCGACAAAACAGTGTTCTCTATCTACCTCTTTGTAGCCAGCCTTTGAGGACTACTGTGTCCTATTGTTACTGTCTCCTTTTACATATTTTTATGTTACAAGGGGACCTTACAGCAGAGCAATCAATACTCCTGTCAAAAATCAGCTACGCTAATTGTACGTCCTGCTTATTCCACCTCCACTCAGCTAACGTATCTCCAAATCCTGCAGTTACTACAACAAAACCATTCTGTACACAAGACAGCACATATCAGGGAACCATTCATAATCGCTGCATTCTGTAATCAAAGATACTATGCAGGGGGGCCAAAAAAACCTTCCAAAACCCATCATCAAATAGATGCAAAACCAGCAACCCCCACTGCTTTCTCCTTCCCTCAGTGTGTTACTCATGTGCATATAAAAGGGAGGCTGGAGAGCCGACAGGAGATATGGTTTGCCTTAATTCGTGAAAGTAGCCCACAGCTTGGGTTACTAGCACAAGCATTTAATTCACTCATCCTCTTTCAGGGTTTGAAATACAACACGCTGCAGCTGAAGGCCATTTCACAGTCAGTGTCAAACACAGTTTGCTGTATATGCATGTGGGGATAATAAGGTTGGTTCCCATCACTTGGCATTGCCCAGGACCTATCATTTTAATGTGATGGACTGTGACACATGCCAAGTGAAGAGCACTTGACACAGTGAACCAGACATTTTGAGATGTCTTTAAATAGAAAACATTCATCTAAAATCCCTAACAACTTTGGGGTGCTGCTTTAAATACTGCCTAGAGACACTGAGACTTTGGAGCTCATGGAGACTGATCAAAGCCCTGGACCCATTTGGGGGCCATAGAACCCAGGCACCTGGTCAGATACAGGAGTTTTAACCTATTCTCTCAAGATGCTGTAATTGATAGATCACAAACCCTTTTATTCTGATGGACACACATCCTTCTACCTGGAACATTCCCAGAAGCGTTGTCTGTGGCAAGACTGTATTATCATAATTGCAAAGTTACATTAGACTGTGTGGAGTCTGTGTAGCAACGTTAAATTAAATTTCTCATTGGCTTCAAGGCTTGCTATCTGTAATTAGTGGCTTCTGTTCTTTATTACACTGATCAGTAGTGCAGTGCTATTCATCACCACAGTCTTAGTTAATTATCCTTGCTAATGATTTTCACTGTGAAAATAATCTACAGGTCTCATTTGCAAAGATTGCTCTGTGTTAAAATTATTTGCTGGTAAGGCACCATCATGAGCTGACAAGCTGTGGGTAGGAAGTTACTTAGCCTGTAAGATGGTAGCTTAGTTGATGCAGTCAAGAGAGGAAAGCATTATAATTTCAATTTGGCATTAAGTTCGTGACTATTATCTGCCAGATGTGCGAGAGGGTGGGAGCGAGATGTCATAACAGCATGCTGAGGGGAGCTCAGCTGGAGGTGACAAAAATAGAAAAAGGAAGACTTTAAACATCTCTGCACTTTCAAACAAGTACTGCTTGTGACTACTGCTGGTCTTCTTATAACAGCCAAAATGAAGACTTATGGCCAACTAGCCATACCCGTACTTGGCAGAACATTTACTCTGCAGTTTAAAGCAGAGGTGCTGAGTGATTTTTGCCCTGAAGGTGGGAGGTTTAGCTAAGGATGTGTCTCAGTCGAGGTTGGCTGTCTCTCAGAGAACTGAGATGTGGCCACCCTTCCTCAGGCTAGAGGAAACTGCCATGAAGAATAAAACTGGCAGAGAACAGCCATGTTTTACTCCTTATACAAATATAGAGGACAGAAGATCCTTGAGAAAGAGAAGGTCATCTGTCAGAAACAAACAAGTTTTGTTTAACAATTGCTTTGGATTACCTAAACCTCTTAATAGCTATAAAAATCCAAGGATGAAATTTCTCATGCAATGAAAATACCAGACTGTGAAATTAAACAGCAGCCTGCCACCTGCCTTCTGCACTCAGTATTTGTTCTGCACTTGGAGATATGAATACACCACACACATAAATTTACAGTGCACTCTGCACATGCAGTACCTTCAGTATTCACACTAATGCAGTAAGGAAAGAGGTGAAAGGACTTGCACGGAGCAAACGTCGTTTGTCTCTGGAAGACATTAAAGGATTTAGGAATTACAGGGATTACACTATTACAGGGACTATCAGAAATCATATACATTTCACCAAGAAAACAGAACCCTCCAGGGGGGAGCAGAGAAAATGAAAAGAACAAAGCTTACTGACAGCTGCTTTTCAGAAGGAAGGTGTCTCTTGTGACTTTACTCAGTAAAGTCAGTAAAGGTGAGGAAGGCCAAGGCACAGCTGGAGTTGAACCCAGCAAGGGAGGCAAAGAATAACAAGAGCTCCTACAGGTATCTCAGACAGAAAAAGAAGGTCAAAGAAAGTGTATCTTCCCAATGAGCAAGACTGGGAAACTGGTAACAATGGATGAGCAGAAGACTGATGCATTCAACTTTGTCTGTTTTCACTTGCAATCTCTCTTCCACACATCTCAAGTGAATGGGTGACAAGACAGGGACTGGAGGAGCAATATCCCTCTCACCATAAGAGATCAGGATGGTGACCACCTGGGCAACCTGNAAAAAGAAGGTCAAAGAAAGTGTATCTTCCCAATGAGCAAGACTGGGAAACTGGTAACAATGGATGAGCAGAAGACTGATGCATTCAACTTTGTCTGTTTTCACTTGCAATCTCTCTTCCACACATCTCAAGTGAATGGATAACAAGACAGGGACTGGGGGAGCAACGTCCCTCTCACCGTAAGAGACCAGGATGGTGACCACCTGGGCAATCTAAACATACCTGCCTCCATGGGACCTGGTGATGTGCATCCCAGAGTCCCGAGGGAATTGGGTGATGTAGTTGCCAAACCATTACACCTGACCATTGGGATTTTTCCAAATATCAGGGAAAGATCCTGGTGACTGGAAAAAGGGAAACACTGCACGCATTTTTAAAAAGAGTAGAAATAAAGACCCAGGGAACTGACCTGTCAGCCTCACCTCTGTGCCTGGGAAGATCACAGAGCACATCTTCCTAGGAGCTACGTTAAGGCATATGGAGAGCAGGGAGGTGATTCAAGACAGCCAGCACAGCTTCCCTGGGGGCAAGTCCTGCCTGGCCAACCTAGTGGCCTTCTCTGAAGGAGTGATAAAAATCAGTGGACAAGGGAAGAATTATGGATACCTCCTATCAGGACTTCTCTAAGGTTTTTAGCACTGTCCACAAATTTGTTGTCCACCCAAGAAGAGAGTTTTAAAGTAAAATAGGATAGATTGAGTCTATATGTAAGGAAAAAAAAAAATTTACTATGAGAGTGCTGAAATGAAGGAACAGGTTGCCCAAGGAGGTGGTAAATGCCCCATCCCTGGAAACATTCCAAGTCAGATTAGATGGGGCTCTGAGCAATCTGATGTAGTTGAAGGTGTCCATGCTTATTGCAGGGGAGTTGGATGAGAGACCTTTGAAAGGTGCTTCCAACCCAAAGCATTCTATGATTCTAAATGTAAAGTCAGCTGTAAAAATGTATAAATTCCCATCTGCAAAAGCAGGGATGACACCGGAACAGAAGAGCTCCAATCCTATCACCCTCCATCAAATGAGGGCCTGGGATATTTGTTTCTTGCCACAGAGCACTTCACAGGTACTGCCTGGCTGCAGGCAGCAGCAGGGATCTTCCTAGGGTATCACATACTTATTCAACAATGGTAAGAATCCTACAAACTGTTAAATTTGTATCTAGCAGAAACACCCAGAGAAGGAGCTCTCAGATCTTTACAATGGAAATGCTATTTTCTTATAAAATGGAGTTTCACAGGATGCAAAACACAAAAGCCCGTTTTTAGAACTTGTAACAGTTAATGTTTGTCAATAGTCATCAGTAAACACCTTTAAGGTTTAAAAAAAACCAAAACAAAACCAGCAAACCCCTTCTCTCCATTTCTACTAAGTTTTACTACATATACTCATTTGCTTTTGTCTCCCATAAAATCTGATTTTGATACACATGCCATGTGTATTGCATTTGAACTGTGGAAACATCTACCACACTGCAGGGTGTCAGGGACCAAGAAGCCATACCCAAAAATTCAGTGCTCCACAGATGTAAGCATTACAGCAACTAGTGTCAGTGAGGTTTTCACTAGCACAGACCTGTGAAATGCCTGCAATTACTTTTTAGTGTTGAGCAGAAGACAGAAAGTCTTCCTCTCTGTCTCCAAAGAGAATCAGGGAGTTTACTGTGAAGAAGTTTGGGTGACCACACATTCGAAGTAGCCTCTTTCTGTCTAGGAGTAACTGCACTGTCTTTTTTTTTAAACACTTAGGGGTGTTGAAAACTTGATGGGGTGCTAACTGCTTATTGCAACTCTACAACACTTGCCGATTGGAACACCCAGTAACTTTTTCATCCTAAATTTGTTCAGTGCTGAAACCCACAGCTTGGCTCAGGTGCTTGATTTCCCCCTTTGAAAAATACTCCAAAATAAATATGTTTATAGTTCTGTGTGTTTTCCCTCTTCAACTGCTGGGAGCTAAATGAAGTGTGATGTTGATTTCAATCTGCTTTGCATAAAATACACAGAACAGACCTTTTGCATTTTCAATGCTAGAAACATCACCAAGTGAAAACTTCTTTCAGTGGAGGCTCAGGGTCTGCATCTCCCTGGTAACTGGTTTATTATGTCTTTCCAACGGTAGCAAGCTGTCCAGTTTCATTCTCTCCTGTATCAGAGAGCAACAGCACAGTCGCAGGGGGCTCAGGTGTGTTGTGCTACTGAAACAGCAAATGTTCAAGGGTTGCCTGGAGAGATTAACTCTCACCTTCTAGTTAAGACAAGCAGTGCCAGGTACACCAGAGGTCAGCTTCAATTCAACAGTGGAGCAGAGGAAATGGGTTTACATCTTGTTTTAATTATGCTAGACTGACAGGGGGTACTAGTCTGTATTGGTTCTCAAATACATATGATAGTTAGTGACAATACTTAGGAAAGTGTCATCCGAAAGAGTTAACTGGCATTTAATTCTCCCACAGGTGCTCCTGGGAGCTCCTCTAGAACCTCTAGGAATTCACTGAAGTCCAGCTGGTCCTGTACATGGCAGGATTATCCTAGGACATGTCTACTTTTACCTCCCTGGCCATTTGTACCAGAGCATCACCTTTCTTCTTTGAACTTAGACCTCAAGTTCAACTACAGTGACCTCAAACAGACCCAATGCACGTGAATAACTTGTTACTGCAAAGTGTACCTTGGGCAATGCTTTTGAATGATTTAAAAGTATAGGCAATAAGTCATAGGCATGTATATGAGGAGGTCTAAAAGCAGCACATGTGGCTTGCATAGAGGGGCAAGGGAGCAATGCAAAATGCACTGTAGTTCCAGCCACGATGGATTTCAAGCTTGACACAAATATAAACATTTTCCAGATGTTGTCAATAAGGTGTGAAAGGGAAGCTAACTCGCTTTCCCTTTGGAAAGAAGAGAGGGAGAAGATTAATAAGAAATGCTAGACAAAATACTCATTGGCTCTGTGGTTTGGCAGGAACAGGTTGAATACACTGCTTTGAGAGTCAAATACAACACTTCTGCATATAATGCGGGACATACAGGCTGAATAACTTTGCTTAGAAATTACTTTACTTAGAATATTAATTCCAGTCATGATGATGGAAGTAATATTCTGCAACTGATTCTACTTGCATTGCTCTCTGATATCTGCCATCTGAAGTATTTTAACAGCCTTTCACAAAGTTAAGATGCAACATTAACAAAAGCCCGTTTTTAGAATCAATAATGCATTTAACAATGCTCAAGTAGTACACCAGTTCAGACACAATAGCTAGTCCTAAATTCCTGATTTTGCTATATTTGTATGTATAAAGCTGAACTAAGTGTCACCTGAATCTTAGTGTTGTTTCAAGGTTACACCCACAGCCCTCCCCCTCCTCCTTATTTCTCAACCCAAAAAATTGCCTTCTCATTTGGGATCAGAAGTACAGGAAGAAGAACTATAGATTTCATGCCTTCCTGAAAACTTTCACTGTTAATGAGTCTTTGTTTCCTGTCTCACAAGCAGCGTCAAAGACTACAGAGTGTAGTCTTAGTTCCTCCTTTGCAAAGGAGGAAATGAGAAAAATATGATGAATTTTCCTATTTTATTTTAGTTTTCCATTACTCAAAAATTTAACTGCTCTCTAATATTATACAGGACTAGCACATCTGCTGAAGGGTATACAAGTCACCAGAAGTAATAAAAGTGAAGGGGAAATAGCGCTTAAAGTGTTATTTACAACTTAGTTATTTATCAATAAATGGCAACTGTGTACAAATAAAGTAGGTTTGAACATTTCAAAAGACAACTGGTGGTTTCCATTACCGATAAGTGAGATGAAAGGGATTCTCAGTAAGACAGCAAAGATATATTGGTTGAGAAAGTTATTAGCTTTTCTGCTTGCAGTAAGCCATGGAAGGAGGCTGCCATTGACAATAGAGCAGATGAAAACCTAAGAAAGGTAATAAGGTGGAAAACCAGCAAGCAGCCACCAGACAATCAATTTACTGCAGGGGGTCTAGAGACAGTAACAGCATCACACACCAAGTCAGCTTCCACCTAAGTGCATGGAGATAACCTTCCCCACCCCACTCTCCTCATTATATCCTTAAGCAATTAATTTTGAGCTGCATGTAGGATGTAAAATGAACTGCTTTCTGTTGTCCTCCTTTTAAAAGCAGAACCAGGGCATTTAATTTTTAATCTTACTCTGGTCATTGTACCCAGTTTAGAAACTTTCTGCCTGGAGATAACCAGGCAAGGTTTTGCACTGGAGAGGAGAGCCCTTCCAACCACACCCTCTCCATTTAGGTTGGGTTGCATAAATGTACCAGGGCGCTACAGCTGCAGACAGACACCGAGCCCTTTGGCTTGCTGATGACTGAAAGCAGACAGGTGATGCAAACACATCATTAAAGCACCAAGCAAAGCTATAGTGCTTTAAACATGTCTGATTTGAATGCTGAAATACGTAAGAAAATACTCTAAACCAAAAAAAAATAAAAGAGTCAGACAATGACAAAGTCAAAAGGGACAGTGACAGGTCAAAGCAGAGGTTATTAAAACTAAGCCAACTGATAATGGCATGAACTCTGCTTAAGTAGTTTTAGGTACTCAAACTTCTTCCTCAAAAAACTCTTAATTTACAGAAATACAAAGACGGAAAGGCCTTGTAATCTACTCCTCTTTAAAGAGGCAGGAAACCTTGTCAAAAGGAGAAAAGAAATATCTTCCCACACTTAACTTTCACTCGCAATTTGGGATTAGAATAAATTCTTTCTGTACATGAAGAAGTACACTCAAACTGCAAAGCTGTTTTCATCTTCAGCTGCAGTAAATCTGCACATCCCTGCCTGAGCAAGTAAAACAACGCCAGCTCCCACCAGCTGGAGAGCTGTCCCAGACATTCGCACCCAGGGAAGAACATGGCATGCTGCACTTTAAATAGATTATACTCTTAAATATTTTATTGGACTTGAGCAGTTCAGCCACACGTTATGTCTTTCTTTGAAGTGGAGCTACTGATGGCAATTATTTTTCCAGCTTCCTGTGATACCATAAACTCCCAATTACAGCTTCATTTGAAGCTTGGCCCACAAGATTAACTTGGCTGCTGAGGGAGGAGGGCTTTTTACCAAGACCACAAGGGTGTCCATGTGAGAGGAAAGACACAGGCAGTTGAATGGCAAGCCTAGGACACATTAATATGGTGAATATATTTATACAGTGACAAAGCTTTTTAGAGCATAAACCCCCATTCAAGTTCCCTGTTCAACAGAAGCTACGCTCCTGTTATTTTTGTCATCCTATCACAGTGAAGGGGTGATAAAGGACTGTCTGGGCTTCTGTAACTGCTAAGCAGTTGTGAGTAAATGACTCTGGGCACAAAGGGACCTGGTGGTGCAATACACCAACAGATTCATTTGTGCCAGCCACCCACTGCCACGCTGCTCAGCCAGCTTATCAGATGACATAAACAAAGCAGATTAAAGCTTGCCTTTGTTTTGAACTGCTGCCTTGCTTCCTGAACATTACCTTCATCCCTTCAAAGGTTTTAGATAAGCATTTATTGGAAGTGTAATTGTTGTTACTGAAAAGAGTTTTAATGTGTGTGAAGAAAAAAAATAGGTTTTGTAGTGATAAGGTAATAGCTTATTTTAGGTAACATTACAAATTATTAGCATCCCATTAATTCTTTTCCTCTTCAAAAACTTCCAATGTGAAATTCTTGAGGAAATTAATCTTTATTATTGTTACATGCATTACAAGGAGACATGGGCTGTGTTTTGGTAAATCATGTTTTGTGTGTACCAAATCTCCTTATTTTCATCTTTCCAGGTCACCTTCCTTCATTCTGAATTAATATCTAATAGCAGGTAATGCAGACAGAATGCCACAATGTCACAACAAATTGTTATACAGTAGTGTATAGATTGGTTATAGGGTTTCATATCCATCTTCTGTCAGATATAGCAGGAATTTGAATCATAAGCAGGGTTTCCAACTCTTAAAAAAAAAAAAAAGGATAAAACCACCAACCAACCAAAAAGACCCACGTGAGTTCCTCAAAAAAAGGCAGCAGGAATCTACATATGTATTAATGTACTGAAAAAAGACTCTGTCTCTCCTGTATGTAGTTTTTGCAATTTGGATAGTACAGACCCGAGTTCAAGGGAGCAGTTGGCTGACCTGTTGACATCTTTCTTGTTTACAGCCAGAGGAGATACTGGCCACAGAGGCCATCCACTATGGGCACTCTGACAAGTTTCAAAATACTTCTGTGAAAAATGACTATCACGTTGAAAAATAAATACTGCTTCTAATTGTATCTTCTGGCCATAAGGAGGTTGAGAATGTTTCCTGGACTGGAAAGTAAAGTGTTGCCTTGAGTTTTTAAATGTAATTTAAAATAAAATATGTTATAAAAAATAAAAATATTTACATGTCACCAAAAATGAAACTCTTTTCTGGCAGTTCTCTAATCTAAAAAAAGCTGCTATACTATCAGACAGAATCGTTTAAACTTTCTTGGAAACATGTCACATTGTTAGATAGCATATCTGCAAGTCAGTGATAGAGCCAAATTAATTTAAAACTAATGATAGAACTAAACACTCATCCCAGAGTCAGAAGCAGAGATATTTGTCAAACTGTACTTTAAGAATGATTTGAAAAGTCGTTTTCCAAGATACACCTGAAGTACTGACTGAGTAGCAAAGTATTTCCCTATATATTATGTTCAAAACATGCCTTACTAATCACATGCATCCTTTTAGCATTTTACTGTGCTTTGCTGAAAATATTGATAATAGTGACATTAAACTTCACCATGTCTTGCATGTCAAGACATCTGGAGCTAACACAAGCTTTAAGATCTGAGCTAATATGCCAGGTCTCTGGGTGTCTGGGGAGACAGATCACTCCTCCTGCCTCTACAGAACAGGCACAACTGTGATGATTCCAAAGCAATATACAATTTTTTAAATCTGAATGAATGGTAAATACAGTAGCATTATACTAGTATATATGTATACACACTAGCATATTGGTTAGTTTATGCTTGATTTCAGTACAAAGCCCTTGAAATTTCTATTGAATTACAATAACTTACAAAATTCTAAGTTACAATCAGAAAAGCAAACTCTTTTTTCAATGCTTTAGCCTTTCAAATGTTATATTTGTTTCCTTGCTTAAGTAATTCCCAATTAAAAAAAAAAGAGACAGTGTCATAGAGGAAGTCAAGAAATTCCCCTCATATATTAACGTTGAAAGATATACCCCATTTACAAGAAACACTTTCATAGCCTTGTCAGCAGGTTTTTCTGCTCTTCTAGAAACTTTGAACTTCCTCAATAGATAAAATTATAGGCAATTCTTTCAGCTGAATTTGTCAGTCTAACACTGTCAGGAACATTAAAGTCACTTTTCTCAGGAAGTCCCACAAAAATTGAGAAGAGGAGCACCAATAAGAAAAACATAGGAGTCTCTAGATAGCAAAGTATTTCCCTGATTATAAGATATAAAACTCAAGCGACAGTGATGCTCTCATATCAGCATCTAAGAAATAACATATAATGATCTCTGCTTTCAGAGATGAAAGAAAAACAAATGTAAGAGGTACTAAATAAAAGGAGGATGACACAGAAAACTTGTTAAGTGTTGCTTAGCAAAGATGCATTTGTGCTGTTTGTATGGATGACACACACACTACCTACTTTGATAGAGGAATCAAATTTATGTTTACCCAGAAAAAAATCTGAAGGCTTTACCATATGAGGATGCTGATACACTACTGACTGGTTCATAGGAAGCTGGTTCCCCCTTGAACTTCTAGTTGGGCACAAAGCAAGCACTAATAGATGTAAGAAAAAACAAAAACAAAACCAAAAAAAACAAACCCACACACACACACAAAGACAAAAAACCATACAAACAAAAAAACCCAACCCCAAAACAAAACCAACAAAAAACCAAAACAAGCAACCAACCAAAACTCACAAAAAACCCCAAACAAAGAAAAAAGTACCCAATTATGAAAACCTTAACTCAAACTACTAGTTTTATTTTCTCTTCTTTTATTATGGTTAGGATAACAACGAAGATGTTTGAAAAAGCATTTTGTTCCCTGCTGCTTGTTCTTTATGCAATACTTTATTTTTTACCTCCTAACATTCTCTAGAGACCAGAGAAAATGCAAGCTGCTTTATACCTCCAGCTTTTGTTTTCTGCCCTTAAACTTCCAAGAAGTCTCCGGTTTAAATGGGAGTTCAATCTCTAAATATTTTGAGGAACTGGACATCTTTCCAGAGCTGCTTAGAGTCACTATCTGAAATTCATCTATCACACTGAAATACATACAACTAAAATACATTCTAACTGAATACAACAAAATGAGATTTTACTGGTGTGACATGCTGCGTAAGAAAGAAGGAACAGACGTCCTAGTTGTTTGTCTGAAGTGACAACATCAATTTATGAGAGGCTCTTCTTTGCTGTGGGTTTGATCCTGCACTCATTTGTTGTTACACAACGTTTCCAGCCATCAGGAGCTTTGTGTACAGCACAGGGCTGTCGCTCACACATGCACCTGCTCTGAGGCAGCGAGGAGAATCCATCTCAGCTTTTCCTTTATCACTGAAATTAGGCACCTGGCAGTTTAAAACAACATTGGGTTTTTTTTTTCTCCCCCCCACAGAAGCACAGCACAAACTAAGACAAACACAAGGCAGAGTTCATCAAGAATTATACTGATGTAGCCGATCACAGAATTTATTTTATGACGTTATATTGGTGGTCGTTTTTCATGATTTTCCTTGCAATCCTTCTCTTCTAGCAGGTTGTCTTTATCGTCGTGTTCTTTAAACACTGAAAAACTCCAAAGAAGGCTCTCATCATCATCAGCTCATAGGACATGCTCCCACACTTTGCAAGAGCTAACATCTGCCATGCAGATAGAAAAACATCATGTGGCTCAGGCAGTGGCAGCCTGTGACACCGTACAATGGGATCAGCTACTGGGCCAATGCTCCACAGTAAAGCATATGAACCACCACTCAGTGGTGTGCAACCTGCCAAGATCTTAAGGAAAAGGGGCAAGGTGCCCCTAAGCTGTAACCCAGTGGCAGCAGTCTTGGAGAAAGCTATTTCTATTGGCATCACAGCCAGAGTTTGGTGTCATGGCCATCATATCATCTGTTGCATGGCAAAAGTTTCCCATTATACCACAACATCAAGGCAAATACTTCTGATAGCAAAGCTCACAATGGCTCCTCAGCCAGCAAGGGGTTTCAGCATTTTTATTCCTAGGTCATCCATGCCACTATAAATATAATTTCCTCAGTGCCAGCATTAGTTCAATATAAGATTATATATCAAAACGGTAAATAGCTCAATCAAGTCACTCACAGACATTGACAGGACACAGACTCCCCTTTTACAGACCAAAAAAGAAATAAGACTGATTCTCCATTAAGCACTTTCCACAAGCTGTATTTGTTCAGCACTCCAAGGAGTGAAATATACCCAAGTAGGTGATGCTGAAAAGTATTCTATTCACAGACTAAAAATATCTTCACATTCAATCATTAAGATTACAAAAACGCACAAAGTCTTTCCCTATCCATTAGAAATTGTATTAGATACTTAGCAATCAGACATCTGTCTCCCATTCTCACTGTACACCAGAGTGCTCTCCCTCTTAAGAAGATGCCAGACTTGAGTTCACAAAGAGCACAAGCCCCCCTGCATGAATCAAGAGCTCTGGAGGAAACTGCATTGCCAAGTATTGCTGGGCCTCATCACAACACACTCTGGAAGATTGTGTTTGTCAGCATCAAGTGGTCTGTTTTCAAATACTCCTATTGATACAGATCTTTAGGAATAAATGTCCCAAATTACAAAATGGGGAAAACTAATCTCTATTTAGGTCTTTATCATTTCTCTACTCTGGTACCTCTTCCACCTGTCCTCTCCACCCCAGTAACAGAGATGTTGTAAGTTGCCAGGATAATGGTGGCAGAGTTCAGCTGCTTTGCAGCCCCCTGAGTTGTGGTTACAAAGCAGAAGGTCTATATGTTGTGCATGCTAAATGAGGCAGCATCCCCTGCTGCAAGAAGAGCACACATTGCTCCTGCCTCCAGCAGCACAGAGAGCACAGCTTACAGGACGTGACAGAGTCAAGGGCAGGGTGCCTGGGAACAACCACAGCTCATGGCTAAATATCATCTGACATGCTGTGCCTTCCCAAAGACACTTCCACATGCACTCAAACACTAACTGGTTGCACACACAGAGGGTTCATGCAGCAAGTACACACTGGCCCCTTCTAAATCTCAATACAGGTTTATCTTTTATAGGAACCGAAGTTCATCCTCTAAAACCAGCTGCATCTTCCCTGTAAAAACAACTCCCAGCCTGGCTCCAGTGTGCTCCCACACATGCTTATCAACACTGATGATGTTTTCTTGTTCGCCTCTTTTCATTCTGTCTGCCATTGATTTTTTTAAATTGCTGTGACAAAAAAGCAGCCTGTGAGAGGTACACCCACTGCATTGTTATTTGCACATTTTCTTCCGTGTATGTCTAACACAGCAATGTGTTTATTACAATCTAACTGGTTATTATATATTGTTGCCTGAGTGACTGTGTTTCTAACTTCTACTAAATTAACAAACACAGCAGTAACATCAGTAACCCTTATCCTGCTAGGTAAAAAGAAGTCAGAATAAGAAAAAAGAAAAATAGCATGGAGTCCTCCCACTCAAAAAGCTCATCTGATTCAATAAATATAATTAATTTACATGTTAGAAATATAATGCAACTGTTTAGATATGTGTATGGCATACAGGCATATAATTTTTTCCTCCAAACTTCACATATTTTGTCAGATGCTTATCAATAGGTTTCAGAATGCATGACATTTATTTATCTGTGCACACTGAATCCCTGCCACTTCTATCATTAAATAAAACTTTAAAAAAAAACCAAAACAGTGTAAGGTTGATAAAGACGTCAAATGTGTTGTCATACACCATTCTGCAGTCTTCAGAAGGCTTAGCAAATATTACTTTTTCCTTACAATACATAGCTATCAGATGCAATATCCTTACTAGTATGTGGGAAATTTGTACTATAAATGTGTTTTATAATCTGAGCTTTGACAAGATCTGTGGTGCAGAGCAAAGCATACAGCGGGCTTACAAAGCTGGTTACAGTGGGCACATCATTTGCAATGACTGAATTGCTGTAGTGGGACAACAATTTCATTATTGTAAGAAAATCAGACATTTTAAAGAGAGAAAACATCACAATAAAGAACAAAACCTCACAAACATCTGTTAATTCCCTGAAACTCAAGACTTTTGTGAAGACAGTAACATTCTCAAATCAATAGAATCTGCTTCCTTCTGAAGGCTTCATACTTCATTGTCACACCTAGAACTAAAATGCTTCAGTTTGACACTCTGGAGTTCACTTGGAGAAAATACTTTTATCCAGTTTTTAAATAACTTCAAGTCTTGTTATAATGAATTCTTTCATTGTTCAGTTGATTCTGATTTTTCAATCCCTTTGNATACTTTTATCCAGTTTTTAAATAGCTTCAAGTCTTGTTAATGCTAAAGTCAATGCTAAAAATGTATTTTGAATTTAATAACTTTTTTCACAAATTTACAAGCACAAAATACTTATGACTACAAGCTAAAAAGCTTCAGTGGATGAAGCCAGGTGTGCAGAATCACACAACAAACCAAACTGACCCCTCAGGGAAGTTATAATGATCAAGAGAGTTTAAAAGCTACTGCATAAAGTCTACGGGAGTTTTAAAGTCTTCTTCCATCGCCAGTAACATTGAGCAGTCCCAAGTCTTTCAAAAGCTTTCCCAAGTCCCAAGCAGTTTCAAGTCTTTCAAAAGACCTGAAACAAATGCTTTTTGATAGTCAAAGGTAAGAACTTTGTCATATACAGAGGTATCAGCAGGCTTTAGCTAGAGGTTTCAACACCTACTATGCACCTAAAATCCAAATATGCCATTACTTTACTGAAATTGTCCACTTCTCAAAATTGTGCCACACAGAATCACCTCTCAGGAAGCATTATCAGATATGATGCTCTATCATTTTCGTATCTCCATTTATGAAAAATATTTGCCAACTTTTGTGATTTTGCTGTTCAGGATAAGCCAAGACAAGTTTTGAAGACCAGAAAAAAGCCATCAAGGAGTAGTTGTTTGGAGGCATGTCAAATAATAGGATTGTCAATACTCATGCTGTGATGATAATGGATCAAGTAGAATCTTAGTAAACAGAGCCAAACTTCATCATGCTGAAAGGCAGCCTACACAGGAAGGCAAAGTCAGCAAACTGTCTGATCCATCTGGAAGCACCTACAGAGCTGACTTTTGAAGCAGGAGTACAAGAGGTTCTGCTGAAAACTCTGTTCACTGCCTCCAGCTATGGACAACATCACCTTCAAACATACCTAGGCCAGTTTTGCTAAGGCTGGGAATGATGCAGCCTCCATGAAGAAAGTGAGGACATTCAAAGGATGCAGCTCTTAGGCAGAGCTGGGAGATTCCACACAGGCATTGAACCCAGATGATGTATAGCACTGTAAATACGTACATGTGCAGGAGTAGTTGTCATATTAAACTAGACATGTTCAGGCAAATGAGCTGCTCTATCACTACTTCAGATGGTTGAAGGCTGAAGGATCATATGCCAAATTTAAACAAATGTATGCTGCATTTCTTATACAGGTAAATTATCTTCCCCATTAAATTTAACAAGCAATGATCTGTATTATTCATCACATTAAGTTTTGAATCCATTTAACCATCTAAAGATTGTATTCCAGCTTAATTAGAAGTGATGGATCTCACAAAGGAATTACTAGGTGGAATTTCTATGGTGTATATAAAGCAGAAAGCCTGAGTAGCTGATATTTCTAGTCCCTCCTGGCCTCAAATTCAGTGACATCTCTAAACTCATGTAATGAGTGCTTGTGTAACATATTATTTGTCACCAGGTTTAAGATTTTAGTCCCAGATGCAGTCAGCAAACATTCATAGCAAACCTCATAGGCCTTTTACATACAAATGTGGCAGTGTCAGGTTGATGAAAGGTGACGTGGTATTTTGTGATACCAGGGCACTAGGTCCCCTGCAGAACAGCTGAGATAACAAAAAAAGCTCCCATTAACCCTCATCTTCAACAGTTATTCTCAGAACAGCTTTATTTACTGTTTGCTTGCTGTTCCTCTCTGTCCCTTTGAACAGCTGGTACATCGGGAATCGCTACAGGTGTGTCCTAATGCTGAAAGAAGACCATCAGGAGACTGCCTCAGCCAGCAATCCCTTTCTGAGCAGGGAAGCACAGCAGTGTTTGCTAACACAGGAGATGGGGTAGGGCAGGACAAGCTGAAGCAGACCCTTACTTGCAAAAAGTGATTCAGGACAGCAGTGGCTCACACAGAGCCTTTGTTCAGAAACCACTCTTGCAATTTACTTAGAGACCAAGGCAAATAGAACTGCTATTCCTCCTCTACTTCTCCCAGAGACTCCCCTAAGGCACAGCCCCTCTTCTTCTTCCTTGTCCCCTCATCTTGATGAGCAGTTTAGAGATACAAGTGTCTTTGATTTGTGTGACAGTGTTGGGTTTGGTACATCAGTACTTTCCTTAAGAAGTTCAGAAGCCCCTGTTGGTGTGATTTTGACCACCCACACATGCAGCAGGAGCACTGTAAAGCAATGCACAGAGCACTTATTTGCTTGGGCTCTTTGTCCAAGTACACTGCCCTCCAGTGTAGGGGAACCTGCAGGGAAACCTGCAGGGAGAATCACTAACTTTTAATATTTGTTGACATGTTCAGTATGTGTATAATACTTTGTCTAACATATTTCCTTCATCTCCATAAACCATTGTAGAGCTAAAACAAAAATTGGGTTTTTTCTTTTTTTCCAATATTAGCTAGATTCTGACCTTATCAGAGCAGGACTTAATGGTTTTGTTTTGAATACATACATAAAAGATCATTAAAAAACTACTGCTTGTGGTTGTCACACTAGCATATGTTTTAGTTTAACTGCATACAGAGAAGACATTCACATTTGGTAGATAATCCTCTGTACAATGTTGCTAAAGCAAGTAGAAGCTCCAACATGCTTATTGATACTCCCCAAAAGAGTTAATGAAAAGATTTCTGACATATGGGGGTGGTGAGAGTTCACTCTAACATGAGGAAGCACAAAAGACGAAAGCAGTTATCTGTGAAGATACTAATTTATCCTGATAGCAGCTTTAATAACAGCACAGTTTTCCCTCTTAATGTCACTTCTGCTGCATTACTTTCTTTTCATTGCACAAAAAGGTTAATTGTTAAAATTACACTTCAGAATAGAAAATAAGGTTAAAGATGATATCTAGCTTCTGATACTCTGTTTAACCACCAATACAAGCTGGTAGACTTTCATTAAATAAGACAGAAGAGAACTTGGGGAGCAATGTACAGAAAACTCTGAACACAGAAGAGGAAAAAAATTTCACAGTAAATTGGCCAAATCACACACAATTAGCATTGAAAGAAAAAAACCCAGCATCACAATAAGCCAGATACAGTTCTGCCTTCTACAAAATTAACCGGAAATTACTCAAAACCACTGTTTCCTATTTCTTTCAACACAGTCCTGACATCAGTACACTTTACTTCTCTCTTGATTTTGTTCAGGTCCACAAAGAAAGTCTACTGGGAAAACAAGAGGTATGAAAATCAAATGGATTACTTATGTCAGGCTTGATTCTGTCCCCTGTGGGACTAGTGAAGAAGCAAAGCTGCTTACTGGAGTTCTACCAGTGCCATGTGATGTAAAGAAAGAAAATACTCCCCAAATTCTGATTCACTCTGCAAAAGAAATCAATGACAGAAAGCTGGATTTCATAGAACTTGGTTTTTTTAATTTCTCTGTTCTCAACTTGCCAATTATGTGCCTCCACTACTTTTTCTTCTTACTTCACAGCTCCCATTCTTAGCTGTGTTCACTATCTGCTTCTTCATATCAGTTTTCTTTCAGTTACGGCTCCATTTATTCAATATTTGGAGCCTAATTCTTTGTATAATTTTACGTGCCTATAGGCTCAAATTAAAGTAGATTGTTGCTCTTGCCATTCAGATGTGCTGCATACTCCTACTCTCTGTGGATGTTCTGTAAATGCCAAAGTTTTCTTCTTCCTCCTAGAATCTTTCAACTGTTCTGTCCTTACCCTGTATTTATCACCTTTATGTTTTATGAAACTCTCAAAAAGAAAAAAGCCACCCACAGCACCGTATGAATTTCCTTTTTCTTCCTCTTCTACCTCCCACAGTCTCCTTTCGCTTTAATCATTAATACAGTTTCAAACTACTTATCTTGATGACAAGTTTTAAGGTATTCATCCATGGTCAAAAGCCAGAGAAAAACATTCCTGTTTCTATACATACTAGTTGTCATTATTCATTCAGACTCGCCAAATTCTTTCATCAAAACAAGCTTCTTCCTTTATCATCTGCCAACCCTAAGAAGCTAAGCCTCCTGGGAGCTCATCTATTCTGTGAAATGCTGTCTTAGATGTGCCTTTATTCTGTATTTTCGCAAAAATAAAAAGTTGCAGGAGCTTTATCAGTGAGAAATCGTGAACCCTTGTGAGTGGTGTTGTCAGACAAAGAAAGGGGGGGAAATAATCAACGTCATTGTTAAAATGTTCAAGATGCAACATATGGGCAGCTTTGTACACAAGATTCTCTCAGTGTCTCTCAGAAAACTTGCATATAATATAAATCTCCAGCTATACTCCTCTTATTTAACTGGCTATAATCACTGTGGCACTCACTTTTACCTCACCAAAAAGTGCTTAATTAGAAGATACCCTTATGTATCTATATGCAAAAAAAAGGAACAGAACTGAAAGACTGTGACAAACTCAGAGATCTGTAGTTTAAAACACAGTTTTCTTCAGAAGCAGAAATTTAATCTGATTTTCAAGGGTGGCAGAGATAATTAGCTTAAGAAAACACATGCCTTCATTATTAAGTTTAGCCACAGGATCTGTCAGCTGCATCACCTGAGTGATTTATATGCAGACAAGGATAGGGGAGAAAAAGTGAAGCAAATATCAACAGATTCAAGTAGCAGGTATGGATTTCGTTCATGTGAACAACCATAAGGCAAAGCATTCTATTCCACCAGAAAGGAGCAGACAAGGGAATTGTACCAATTTTGCTGCCTGGGGATAGTCCTTCAAAGACCTCTACCTCCCAAGTTTTTACCTTAATTTCACTTTCAAAGTTGAGTAGAACACCACAAGAGCCATCCTGTGATCTCCCCCTTCCCCAGAGCCCAGCTGGTACTGGAGAACATGGAGCACACACAGGGAGCTCTTCTCCCACACCCTCTAACTCTGCAAATACATGGCTCGACAATTTTATAAATTTACTTTTCACAATTGACCCTGGGAGGTGGGGGGACAGTCACAGAAGCAAGGGAGGAAACAACACCAGGGAGGCAGCCTAGGAATTACTCTTAGGGAGGTAACTGTGAGACAATCAAAAAATCCTAAGAAAAGCATAAAGGTCTTCTGCATTACCCTCTCTGTAGTTGACCTACTTGACAGTCAGGTTGGACCTAGGCTAGATTCCAGAGTGCACAAGTCACACCAGGTAACCTCTCTGATTCACAACTGAAAACATAAACCAACTCAGCAAGGACAAGAAAGCCTCCCTTTTCTTAGAACTGAAGACATCTCCTTTGTGGTTTTTTTCAACATTATCCTCCAAAAGCTAGAAACTACAAAAGGACTACTTCGTGAAGCAGTACTACTGAACTCAAAACCAGGAATTAGTAAAATAACTGTAAAAAAAAATACCTTTAGAAGACAACAGATGCTCCTTCTACTTCAGAAATCCAGAAAACTGAGCAGCACACCCAGCTTGTTGCCCGTTCTTTTGTTGCTTGTGTGTGATTTGTGAAGTCTTACAGCTGAGGGCCTGGTCTTTGGCAGCAGCTGTAGATCGTGAACTTCAGATTAAATGAGAAGGCACAGCTGACTTGCAGCCTACAATCAGGAAAACCAATACAGAAAGCAGTAAATAGGTTAAATGGTCACATGTGCATTAGATAGGACTTCACAGTGTGAGAGTTCCATGGTCAGAAACAACCTGTGGGTCACAGTTTTCCCTCCCTCCATTAAGAAATTTGTTGCTTTGTTGAATTTTAGCTATTTAATATGCATAAAGGTAGAAAGATGTTATTTCAACACCTGTATGACTGCTTCTGGACTGCAAGAGCTGGATAACTATTAGCTTTATTTTCACATTTCTTTTTCTGTTCAGGCTGTAACTTTATTACTGCCAGCTTCCCAGTTTGTGTTTCACCTTCTGTTCCAGATTAGCACTAAGGGCAAATGTAAATTTGTGTTTGTTGCTATCAGACCACTCACAGTGAGCAAGAGCCCTAATTTGGTGGTGTCAGCAAAAAATTTTTGACATAGATGTTCATAGCTGCTTTTCCAACTGGGTCTCAAGGACCTGGTGAGATATCTGAGGGCAATGATGACCGTGATTTTGCAGCTGAGATGTCTTCAGTATTTGCAGCTGCAGGAATTTGAACTCTTAATTAGCACAGCAGCCCCAAAGTACCCTGATTTGGATGATGCAAAAGGCAATTGAAGTGCTCTGCTCCAGGTGACATTACAACTCTGTTTAGAATTTATTAGTGTTGGACATGAAAGGTCCTTGAGGCTGACTGCTACTTACAGTTTAGAGGAAATAATTTTTAGTGAGACAAAGAGGATGTTTTTACAGCAATGATATACAGTTAATAATGTCATTTGTGGAGTCTAATGTACAACCATTAAAATGAGATGCAGCGTTTCATAGCTGCAGCTATTGTCTAACCATCAAATTTAACTTTTTTTTTCCTCCCAATATCTATCTCTATAATTATACATCTAATCTCTCTACTATGGATTATTTATAAGGGGAGCTTTCCCATGATTTTCTATGGGACACAGTGACAGCCAATTGCTAATTTAAGAACAGTGTCTCTGCTGTAGGAAATACAGAAATTTTTGCCCCAAGTACAAAACTACCTTGTAATTATTCCTTTTTTTATTTAGAATAATTTACCTCTACCAGCCCTACTGTCCTTCCTCAATCACACTGCAGTTACATTTGGACCTTTTTATTCTTAGTAAGTCTAAAAAAGGAATGTATACCCCAATTTGTGGGTAGTGATGAATAGCACTCATTAGCCTCTGAATACACCCCAAGGTGTCAAAAATCTTTGCATATGTATTTCATTAATAGATAAATTAGGGTCCAGCTTGCAAAGAGAGTAAGACTAGCAGAGGCAGGAAAATATTAAACTCTTTTCTGCTCTAGTCTGGCTTTTTTATTTTGACTGAATTGCATCTTCTTACAAAATACTACTGAATCTTCATAATAAGAGATACCTTGTGCTCTTCCCTTTTTTCCAATGCTACCTTGCCCAGTGTTGGGCTTCCCTGCCCCACCCTGCCCCGCTACATGCATTTCTCTCTAACTTTGTGAAGGAAAAAAGAGTTATTTTTTTTACTGACTCTAACACCCTGTCAGCTGAAATGCTGAATGAGAAACCATTTTTCCCCAGCAGTTTGCTGCTTTAAATATCTGTCCATAGGTTTATTTCATAAACTACATTGTAAATGAGCTGAAAATGCTCAGATCTTTCTAACCCCTGCCAGTTTCTGCTGACTCAGGGAACCCAAAATCTAGACCTGAGGATGTTTATTCAGCACCAAAGACCTCTGCCAAAAGGTTCCTCTTTTTAAGTAGACTCAGCGCTGAAATAATGCTCAGTCTCAAATCAACAGACCTGGTCTGCACACAAGGTTTTACTCTGCTTGCAGAAATGAACAGTTCTGTGCTTCCAAAGAACTAATTATAACAGCACCTGGCAGCATCACTGGAGTAGGGGCCTGTCAGCAGTTTCTCCAGATCCTCTTATGTAGACATTTATAGCTCAGTCATTTAAATTTCCTTCAGCCTAAAACTTAATACAGATTTTTCAGTGGCACTTTTGTCAGGTATGTTTTGTATGGTCAGATTCATTTGTTCAGTCCATGAAATAGTGGTTTTGGTAAAACTGCGGACATAGTCTGCAATTGATTATTTTCCTCTTAGTATCTTTGAAGAATAAGAAGTTCTGATGAATTTAATGGAAAAGAACTGATTATGTCTGTGTACACTTGCCAAATATATCCTTTGACTCTTTTATGAATTTGAAGGTTAGGAGGAACATCTTGCCTAAAATGACTGGAGTATACCCAACAATACTTATTCATAAATATGTACCAATATCACACAAAATCAAGCTTAAAAACCACGAGTAAATCTACTCCCCAACCTGACCATGTAGTTCTTTAACCCATATGGGATATAAGAAATTACGGAGTAGATCTGGTGTTTGGCTATACAATGGTGCCATTTCATTGAAACCCAAGCAACCTTTTCTAACAGGAGGACTGAACTAGGGTAGAATTATATATCCTCACTCCTGTATCCATCTATCTATGTTTTTTAAAGAAATGAAGTGAATTCAATTATCAGGACTATTATCTCTTCCAGACTGATACACTATAATCAATTCAGCCTTCGAGCTTCAAGAGAATTTATGTCATCCAACTTTGCTTAATCCAGCTGATCTCTCTATAATGAGAAAGGATTTTTAACACTACAGGAATATTCTATAAAAAAACAGATGAGAAAACACTCCTGATTGGCTCATGCCATGTGGTCCACTTCAGTTTTGTTTATGGAATTTCTGATTGTCTTAAAACTATACAGTTAATATTTTATGTAATTCTGGTTCAATGTGCTGATTAAATTGCTTACTAGAGCTTTTCTAATACCCCACTAGAAAATAAAACAAAGCAGAGGATTATGTTAAAAAAAAAGATTAAAACTTATGAATTACCATGGAAGGTTAACCTGATGTCTAAGCCATTCTTCTCTTGCAGTTGTTTTCATTCCGACTCTTGCATCCAGCAATATGTAAAATGTGTGTCAAATAAAATGTCAAAGCAGCAGCAGTCAAAAGTGTCCCACTGAAAGTAACTCCTCAGTTCCAAGTTATGAAAAACAGACCCAGAAGCTGATTAAGGAAAAGAAAAGAATAGAATCATTTTCTTTAATTTTCCTGCTTCCCTGGACATACATATTTTGTCCGAGGTAGTTTCTTTTGTATTATGGATGACATTGTCTTGCAAAGGAGGGATAATCTTCTTCCCTATTTAGGGACTGTTGCACTTTGGAAGACTATTAAGCTCGCTTTAACAAGTGTAACGCAAACATCGTTCTCCAGAACTTACACTTTTTGGAATTGAGAGAATTTCTTCTTGATCATCTGGCAACATGAGAGCCTAATCTACTTTTCTCATTTATTCATTACATAAAGAAGTGGTTAATCATTTTACTGCTTTCTGAAAATATTTAGGCTCTTGCTTTCATTTTCATAGCTAACCTCTTCTGTAGTGGAATAATTTCAATACTGTTTCCTAACTTAAAATTAATCCTTTCAATACTGTTAAACTAACTTCTGCATTAGTTTAATCTATGTTTTTTAATTAAATTAGTTGAGTTAATATAGATGCTCACCACATATGGATGTTCACCACAGCTCTCTGCTCCACACGAAGCTCATGTGCTCCTGTGGGACAAGGGTCAGCCATTAGAGGCTGTCTAATGTCACAGATTTGTCTCTTTTACTTCTAACAAATCCTTTCAGGCAGGTGAGCCCCACCTCCACATCTCTCTCTAATTTCTCACACATCAGAAACTAAGGCAATTCAGTATTACTAAAGTGTGTCTACTGAAAACTTCTGGAGATTGTAGAACAATTTGCACGTTTATGTCATTTTACATTATGTCCCTTTTTCATAAGAAAACTCAAAAACACATTGTGTGGTAAGATTTTCCCTCTAACTTTGCCCAGGATTACCTTAAGAGCGCTGATGTGACCTGATTCTACAGAAACAGCTACCTCTGAAAGAGAATGGGAAGGACCACACAGGGGATGAACACATATTGAATGACTATGACTGTTTCCAAGATTATATTAATCAGGCTCCTCCTAATCCTTCTTGTAACCTGATAACTTGTCTCAGTATTCCCATTATAAGTTTTTTAATTATTAATTCATTAGGACAGAGGTTACAACATTGGATGATACATCAAAGCTCTCAGCTCAGCTGCGACGGAAGAATCACTAGAGCCTTATGTTGAAGCTCTGTGTGTGATGAAGTTTTTTTTCTTTTGCCCTGAGGCACAGTCAATTATTTTTCACTGGCAGTAGTTTTCTGCTAACCCTGTGGATAAAATTTATTGGATTTGGACCACTGGTTTTTAAGCCCCTGGTCAAGAATCCATCTATTGCATTGTTACACTATTAGGCTCCTCTTTCTTATCCCCTCTTAGGCCTTGCTCAGTCCCATTGACATCTCATATTTCCCAACTAAACTCTGCCCCCAGCATGTTTTATTTGTTCCTGAGTAACAAAATGTATTGATTCGAAATGGTATTTCAGACAATATTTCTTCTCTCAAACAAACAAACTGCTAATATATGTTTACCAGTGGCATCCCAAATAAAAATTGTAGAGGATTCTGGCTTTTTAGGGTTTACAATATGAAAAAAATGCCTGATGTGTAGAATGGAATAAAAAGAGCTACGTGAGTGCTGGTGGGCTGTGACAGATGTTTCAAAGCAGGAACCCAGGCTGATCCCTGGGAGGAGGCTCACAGGCTGTGCTTGCCAAGCTCACCTGCCTGTGGTACACAACTGAGATGTGCTCCAAGGTTACCCTTGAATTTAAGCAACATCACAGTCTATTCCTTCACTTCCAAAGATCCAAGTGCTTACTCCCTTCTTTTGGAATCCAGGAGTCCATGAAGAGCACAGGAGCCCAAGAGAGTAAGACAAAAGGAGAGAGTTCTAACCCAGGCTCTGTCATTCACATGCACAACATTTACACTTTTGGTGTTTTCCTAAGTGACGTTATTTACTAACTACTACTTACTAAATACTGCCTCTATTTGTCCTTTTCCAGAAGAATTAACCAAGATGTAGTTCCTGACTTTGTAGCCTGATTCTCATACTTGAAGGTTACTTGCTTCTCCCAATTATGCAGGACCTTCAGGCTCCCAGCTCACACCTCAATAACTTAGGATAAACTCAGGGAGGGAAATCTGTGGCATATCTCCACTGCTTTGGATTGCTCAGAAATCAGCCAGGCCCTTCAGGAATTAACACATGACAATTAGCAACTAGATCTAGCTCACATGACAAATTATGTTCCCAAATAATTTCCTAAACTATGATATTCACGTTTTAATGAGCCATTAGAAAAGTAAATGAAAACCTCCAGGTGTGAATTCTAAATGAAAATGTTTAACAGAAAAAGATATATAACAAGAAATTATCATCTATTAATAATACTGAGAGAACTACGTAGTGGAAATTCTTTAAAATCTAAGCCACAAGAACAAGGCAAGTTGAGCCAGAAATGTGTACATAATAATCCAGTTGAACGATGGACAGGACAGTCAATAAAGCAGCAGAAGGTGATGGAGCTGGCTAAGGACAGGTGAGGAACAAGGACAGGCTGCAAGTGGCCCTGTATCCCCAGTGAGACAGATCTGCATGGCCAGGAGAACTGAGGGAGCTGCTGCTTCCTCACCTCTCATCAGTGCTTCTCACAACTGATCCATAAATAGTGATGTGACAGAAGAGACCAGTGAGTAAGTGCAGACCACTGTGAGAAGTGTGAGGCAACATCTCCATATAAACACTGCGTGAAATGTGTCAAGGGATATATTTATAAATATCTAATATATATGTGTTTATTTTTATGAGCATTCCTGGCTAGACACTTACTGCCTCAGCTGCCACATAAATCAGACGAGAAATACAACGAATTCATGGTCCACTGTGCACTTATGTCATGTTAACATGCACCACTACACAAACACATCTGCATATGTATATATGACATATAAAGCAAACCAGATGCATTCCAGGCAATCAGCAGGTGACATCTATCTTTCTGGACCATTCAGGAATGTACTGAGCACAGATACTGCATATATGTAGGAAAAAGTATACATTTTCTTATGTCAAAGTTAAAAAAAAAAAAAAAAAAGATATTTTAGAAAATTTCCAAATAAGTTCTAGGCAGTTTCTCTAAACTCAGTTTATTCACATTTTCCCTCAGTAGATATTTGTTACTCTGTGTGCTCCTGAGAGTCCATTGCAGATCTATTGAGAGTGAACTCAGGCTATAATGAATTCAGCTTTTAACTTGGACATCCCCAATTCAGCCTCCAAGAAGATGGTTATTGCATATCAAAGGATATAAATAAGACTGTGTGACTAATGGAGCCAGCCTTGTTGTCCAGATGGCAAGGAATGATTGGAAGTTTTGAGAAAATTCCACAGGCAATAATTTGTTCACATAAGTGATCTGACAAACACTTATGAATAAGGAATGAAGTAATAAAAGTCACATCCTTCTTATGGATATTTTGTAGAACTGTAAAAAAAGGTTAAATGTTTTCATTAAATGACTTTTTTAGGAACAGTTTGACCAGATGCAGATATAACAAATAAGGTAATATATGACCCTATTCGGTGGCTATTAAAAAAGTTATTGGAGAGTAAATAACATGCACTTACTAGTAAGGAAGGGATCATATGACAAAAATCTTCAGAAAAAAAATGGTGCTTAAAATGGGGAAAAAGCAATTTGCTACATTTAAGTTGAAATAATGGTCTAGTACCAACCTACATTGAATAAAATGTCTTTAAGTGTATTCATTTGCCTTTTCTGGTAATTACCTGCTCCGTGTATATTTTAAAAACCCCATATATGAAAAAAATAAAGCATGAGAGGCAATCCTCCAAAACTAACTTTTATCAAACTAAAAGCATCCTGAAGACTGGAAAATTACAATGCTTTGACTGGAAGGAGAGTTAGGGAGTTTAAACTAACTTTTACCAATCTGTTGTGTTTCTGAGACTTTTTAACATAAATACGTGATGAAATCCCAAGAGAAACAGTTGATCACTCAGCCCGTGCTAGTAAAACAAAAGTTCACAGTCAGAACCCACGTGGAATAATTTTGAGGATGGCTTTCAAGAGAAACCAGCAGCTTTAACACCTGCAATTAGCCCAAAGACTCGTGGTTGTTCCCAAAGCATTTCTTATCATTCTTTCCTTGAACAACACAAAATAAATTGAACAGCTAAACAAGCCAATAGCAGTGATATAAATGTCCTGACTTTGCTGAGGGATGATGAAATCCCCTCAAGAACTTTTTGTTGACAGACCTGCTCTACCTCAAGGGCATAATTCCACAGGGAAAAGTTTGTTTGGAAAAAAGGTTTTTTACCTGCACATGAGATGGCATAGAAGAAGAAACTGGGGGTTTTGTCTTAGAAAATTCTCCTGCATATGATCAATGATTGCTTTTATGCTTCCAAAGGAAATTAACCTCTTCAGAGATTTGTGAGAAAAAAACAAAAGAGAGAGAAGCAGGTGCCTGGGAATTAGGCATTCACCCTGCTCTGGAACTGTTGTTTTCCACATTCAGACTAAAAGGACTATTCCAGTTTGTGTGAATACTTAAGTATATATTGGGTGACAGCAATGGCTGCTGTACAGCCTGGTGATGTGCAGCTTGGTGGATAAAGTGCTACAGTAGCTTCTGCACTGCTGCATCTTTGCTATGTCAAGTGTTCTAGCTATGAGGTTCTTACATTGGTTTCTGTTTCCTGTTTGATCTGAAACACCATTTAAGCCAATGACCCTTTAAGCAAATTAGTATTTTCAGATGAAAAATTCTGAAAAACCACGTCAACAACTTCTGCAAAGATGTCATTCCCTGCTTCTAAGACTCTCATAAAAGCCTATTCTCAGATACAATGTAAACATGTGGTTGTTTTGGGAACAACCCAGCCATTTGGAAAAGTGTTCTGGTTTCAGATGTTAATTTTCTTCCTAGTAGTGTGTTTTGGATTTAGAATGAGAATAATGTTGATAACACAGTGATCTTTTAGATGATGCTGAGCAGAGCTTACTCTAAGTCAAGGGCCTTTCAGCTTCTCATAAAACCCTGGCAGCAAGGGGGCTGGGGAACACAAGAAGTTGGGAGGGGACACAGCCACAGTCAGGACAGCTGACCCCAACTGGACAAAGGGATATCCCATACTATATGGTGTCATGCTCAGCATATAAAGCTGGCGGGAGTTGGCTGGGGGTTGCTGCCCACTGTTTGGGGACTGGCTGGACATCAGTCAGTGGGTGATGAGAAACTGATTTTGCATCCCACATTTGGTATATTTTTTATATCATTATCATTCTTTTCTGTGCTATTAAACAGCCTTTATTCAGCCCATGGATGTTACCTTTTTTGCGATTGTCTCCCCATCCCCTGTGCCTGTGTGTGTGAGCAAACAGCAGTCCAGCTGCCTGCCAGGGCTAAAACACAACAAAAAGAAAGTCTTATTGCCTTTCCTCATAACTGAGGGGCTGTTAGAAATGGAGAACCAGAAGCAGAAAGGGGGGATGGTCTGACTTCTTTTGAAGATATCGGAAGAATTACCTTTGTCTGTTAAGGGAGCAGGGCAGGCCTGAGCCAAGGACCAGCTTCACGGTGATGCTCTTAAGGGTCACTAATTCCATGCTTCATAAGTCAGTCTGAGATTTTAATTGACATATTACAGTTACTTCCATCAAACATGTTTACGGTCTTTTACCTCTTAGATTTTTTTTCTTCTAGAAATTTGTTGAATCCTAAACTGAGGATAATTCTTGTCTTTGAGACTATATTCTTCAATGAGCCATGATTATCAAATTCATGAGATGATATTGAAAGTAAGGCGAAGCCTTTTCAAGCTGTATAAGTTAAAAGTGTTTTTCTCCCTGCTAGAATAGCAGAGCAGTGACTATTCTAAAAAGAATGGTTGCAGCAAGGGAGAAAAAAGTTCAACTACATCTATAATCTAATGTAAATGTTGTGATTAATACCCTTCTCTTCTCATAGCCAGCTGTGTGACACTTATCCATGTTATACATTTTTTAAAACTACCAACTGCATAGATTTTTTTTTTTTTAGGAGAATTAATCACACTCCTGAATGCATGGATATCGTTAGAAAAGAATCAGTCCTAACAAGCTCTGAGCAATGGAGTTGTTAGACTTTGTGGAAGAAAGCCAATCTGGCAAATAAATTCTGTTAAAAAAAAAGAGAAAAGCTTAAAGGCTTGTAATTTCTGCATCTATAAGAAAATTAAATTGAAAACTAAATGTAAAAGGAAATGATAGGGAGAAGGTTAAGTAATGAATTAATGCAAAAAATTTGTACTTTGAACCAATCTCAGAAGAAAAGTTAGGTGTCATTAAGCAAATCTTATTCACCTTGCCCTACAAACATCAGAGAAAAGGAGTACAAGTGAGACCAGTATATGAGAGACACGATCTTCTTTTGAGGAGCAACCAACCCTCTACAGTGTGTTACTGTAAATGCATTACTAGAAGGACTGAGGAGGTGAATTATTCTTCCTCTGTGGTTACACTTAGGCCTATCTTTATCTCCTTCCTCTCTATGTAACTCTGTGTACAGCCATGGCACTGGCAGAGATCTAAAACACAGATGGTACCAGAAGCAGAGCACACAGACCCTAAGAACTCATCTATTGTACTTCCCTGTTTGATGCTGGAGTGGACCAAAAGAAAGTTCACAAGTCCTCAGGATGGCAAGGCTGGGTAGGGTAGGGAAACACATCTAGAAAGCTTTCAGAATATGTATACAGATAAGTAACATCTGATTTGGAGTTAGCACAGGCTGGGGGACTTCTGGGTCTCAAATGTGCAGGAAAAATGGAACCAAGCAGCTGCTGGCAGCAGGGGCAAGAAGTGGTGCTTGCCAGGGCAGCAGTGTGCAATGTGTTCCTTCACTGTCACCGGCGCAGTCAGCACCATGGAAAGGACCAACCACGTCGAGACTTTCCAGTTATTGTTAGAGCACTGAACTGGTAACTCGGACTTTTGCACCAAGTCTTGCTATGGAAAAAGGTTTTCAAGAAGATTCTTTTAGTTCTTTTTTAATACAGCTCCTCCTTCTCTTCCTTCTCCTCCTCCTCTGTGTTTTCGTTCCTCTTCACCAACATCCTCAACCTGATGGAATTAATTAACCCTCTAACCTGATGCAATTAATGTATAGAAGATGCTCTGATAAGTAAACCAAGCTGGTAATTCTTTAGCAATGTGCTAATGAAACATTCTCAAGAACATCAAGCCCAGCTGTCCTAAAACCAAGGTATGACTTCATTTGGACCTGTTTCTGGTTGTGCTGCATACAGGAGTTACAATAAACTTGTTCAGGTAAACAGCTTGCTGAGACCTTGCAGAGGCACAGCTATCAATTAAATCAACTGCTTATCCCTGGATAAAATGAGCTGGCTCTTGGCAAATATCAACATGAATTAAAAAAAAAAAATTTAGGTTACAATTGAATGAAGAATTGGTTAATGAAACTGCTTGCTAATTTTATTTGAGTGGCTGTGTTTTATTCTATCAGGGAAAGAAATTCATGTACAAAAATACTGCAAGAAAAAATGGTCCATAGAAAATTTTACAGGAAAACTTCTAAAAATTCCTGCACCTCCAAAGTAAAGCATGGACACTTTAAATAGTGCCTATAGTGTGCTTTTGGCTTGACCTCTGGTTAATTTGCTGAGCAGATCATATGATGTTGTTGAAGCTGTATAGCATGATAAAAAGCTCTCTTGACTTAAATATCAAATTCTAGGGACCACTTTAGGGTATAAAAGGCCCCAGTAAATAGACGTTTTTGGATCACTTCCTTCTGCATACAATACATGACTGAGGCTCTTCATGCATCATTTAAACTCTCTCCAAGCTGGCAACGCTCTGTTAATTTTCTTAATTCAGCCACACACTCAGAAATGTTAATCTTCTTTTTATTCTTCTTATAAAAACTGAAATGCTCTTCAAATCACCAGTGACTTTGGGGACAGATGATTTTGGAGTTTTTTCCCCATGTTATCAGTAAATGTTTTGTCTGCTGGTTTAACAAAAGCTTTTAGTCTGCACAGCAAGTCATAGTTTTTTTTGCCCCCTTTGCACTCAGAAAAAACACCATCTTTATCTCATCAGCAGTGCTAACAGAGGTTGTTCAGGCTTTTCACAGAATATATTATTGAACTGTCAGGCGGGTCCATTTTCCCTCTAAACAGCCATTTTTAATCCCCCCACTCTTATCCTATCTTGTTTCAGTGGGATTTTCATCGGGTATGTCACGGCACTTGGGATTTTTGCCTGTTTATTGCAAACATTCCATCTTTTACTTCCTCTGGCACAAAGTCAGGACACAAAAACTACACAGGCACTTTTAGATCCTAATTTTGTGTATATATTAAATATCATGAAAGGCTAAGTTATATTCTTAGTACTGTGATCATTATTTTCTGAGCCCTTTTAAAACACAGAATATGGTCAACAACTACTCGCATGGAAGTGGTTTGAGGAGACTAATTTCTTCATATATCTTGTTTGAAATGTTTAACCTCCAATTTCTGGAGAAAAGAAGCAGGTATGAATTCATCAAGGATGAAAGAGTATTTGCCTGACTATTTATTGCCTCTGTACCTCAGTAGGAACACAGATTGAAAAAGCATGAAATTTAAGAAATCAATAAATGAGCTATAAATGTGTTGTTTTGTTGACTTAAACTTACTCTTTCTGTTCTTCTTGTGTCTGCTAGGCTCTTGTTTTTGAGTCCTCATTGCTCAGATGAAGTATTAAATATGGAAGATGCATTAAACACACTATGGCCTGACAAAAATATTTACCATTGTTTAAATCTTTAAAAATGCTAATTCTGTTAACTGATCAGGACAAGAAGTATGGAAGAACAAATAAGTGGCATCAGTTCAGAAAACAGAATAACCTTTTTCCTTTAAGGGTCCTAATTTTCATCAATTGTCATGTGTGCTGAAAGACTCCTTATTTTTTTCTTTTGAAAGTCACAGTGTGTGACCTGGCACGGCTGCATTTAACCATGACTGAACGAAAAAAGATGACAAAAGGTGCTTCATGATTCAGTCCAACCCAATCTATGTATTTCTAATGCAAATGGAGACATTCAGGCAAGCACATTCTTAAAAAGCTTTTTTGAAAGCTTTCTTATCTGCAGAGATGGATCGTTTTTATTGTGGATATTTTGGTTTTGTTTTAGTTTTTTTTGGTTGGGTGTTTTTGGTTTTGGAGTTTTTTTGTAATTTCTAGTAGACTGGTAAGAGTTTATATTACTTACTAAAAGCCAAGCACTTCTGAATTATGGGTGTAATCACATAAAGTATCCATTTTTCTGTGCTGATTCTATGTCTTTAATATGTCACAAGAATGCTCTTTGATTTTTAATGCTGAATTTCTCTTTGACAAATAAATTATCTTTCAACTGTAAACCTGAAGTTTCAAAATTTACAACTCTAAAAGCAGTGCTGTCATTTGTCCACTAAGATTTCATGACATGCAAACTTATTTCCAAATAAGCTTGTCCTGCCAGGAAAAAGGAGAATAAAAAGTCACAACTTCATATATCAAGACCTCATGTCTTAGAAGTGGGTTCCTTTTCCTTTGCTAAATTCTTATTAAGAAATTCTGGAATAGCACCATTTCTTGGTTTTGCTTCTCATGCTTATCAAGACAAATGTTTTTGATTACTGCTAGACCAGGCTTTGCTGCAACTGTTCAACAATTGAATTATCAGTCATTTTACTCTCAGTCTTCATACCTCATCAGTTAAAATACGTTTTGTCCCCACGGTGTAATTTCCCGGAGTTTCTTTGCAGACTTTTTGAGGAATTAAATTAATGAGTTCTGCTTTCTATAAGAAAACACTACATCCACAGCTCCATTTATTTGATGAATCCAACTAAATAGTGGCCAGACTTCGCGAACGAAGATCTGTGGAAGGTGTTTGTGTGCCTTCCAGCCTGCGCATTGGATTTTATTTTAGGTGGGACACAGTGCGCGCAGAACTGAGCCCACCCTTTAATCCTGAGGTTCATCTGCCGGGGCCAAGCGAGCTTGGACAGTGGCAGCGAGGTCCTCAGGACGTAGGTGGATCGCCTTACAGGGCTAACGGGCTCCACCTGCCCGGGGAGTTTCCCCGACCGGGAATCGAACCCGGGCCTCGGCAGTTACAGTGCCGTGTCCTTAACCACTAGACCACCAGGGGCTCCCGTATCCAACTAAATACAACTCAGCAATTTGACTTGACTAAATGGTTTCTGACAAGATGTTGGAGTTACAAAGAAAGAGGCACTTAACAGGCTGTTGTATCTTCTATCTAGTGCCTGTAAGGTGATGGCATCAGTTTTGCTTTTAGAACACTCTATGTTAATTTTAATAATTCCAACATGATCGAGAACATTAAGTAGTCATTTTCTGTGTGTATTTTTTACTTTCACCTGACATTTAAAATAAAATTAACTTCTTTCAATCTCAAAAAAGGGCATTCATATAGCAAATTATAAAATCTCAATAGACGTAGTATGTTTTTTTTTCAGCCTCATGGTTCTTGTCATTAATTCTTATGTTAAACTTGAGAACATGAAGTCATTTAAAATACCTTGGGCATACTGGTTTCCAATCACCTGCCAAGTTGGTTATACTAGCATGTAAACCTGTGCTCAGGTTGTATTATTTATCATAATACCATAGAGAATTATTGCAATTTATATGCCTAGGCAAGGTTTCTTGGTCTACCTGGCACTGCACTACTAAGTAATGAATCTATCAGCATTGTGTATTTTCCTGCAGTACCAAATTTCTTTGTTTCTTTTTTTTTTCAGCAGTGGAATTCAGCCTTCTGCATAAATCTGACTTTTTCTTTCTAGCACTTGGTGCATAGTACATCACCCCTGAGGGGCAGAAGAGTCCCTGGAAGAACTACTTTCCAAACATGACACTCTGAAGGAAGCTCATCTCCTAAAATTACTCTTCTGTTCTTCTTCTCTTTCCATGGTGTTCAATTCTTGTGAGCTATCTCACACCAGACAGCTTTGGACACATCTATGCAAACAATCAAATCTGTGAAGTCATTTCATGAAAAGGCTTTTGAAAATAATCCAGCATAATGAAAATGCTACTCTTTACATAATACACAGTTTTTTATATGATCAAGCAATTATTTTCCTTCCTACTTTGCAGGTGATTTCCAATAAACTCGCACTACCACACTTTGTCAAGGTTTTAAAGATTTGCCCATGGTGGTTTTTGCCTTCATAAAAATCAGAGCAGAGATGTCCTGCCTGCTTTCACATGGATGGATCAAAGGTCATAGGCAAACTACTTAAAAAGAAGCACCTTGGCATTTTATTTTGCACATACAAAGGAAAATTTCTCAGTAGATGACAAGAACGTTGTGCAGGCTTTGTGTTCTTTCCATGGACATTTCATGGAGGAAACACTGTGAGAAACACTGTGACTGCCTGTGAGAGAACACTTCTGAGAGCTTTGGATTTGTACAGCAATGACAAAGCAGTTTCTTGATGACCTTCCCAGACCTGGGTGCTTTCGTAAGCAACCATTACACATAAATTTCTGTTCCCATTCTTCCCGTCTTCCAGCTCACTGAAATTCACCCATCACGTTTCCTTATTCTTTGTTTTTCATGTAGGCATATACAGGTATTTCAAATATATAATTCCATGGAAGTTCTTTATCCCTTTTATAGCAGTTTATAACTGTGAAAGGAATGGCTCAGTCATATACCTTGCACACTCACCAGCACAGACACCGTTGTGGTATCTCTGTGCTACCCTAGCAGGAAGAAAAGATGCCATGTACTCATTTGTGGGCTGAATACTGAGACTGGAAGGGCCACAAAACTTCCCTTTTCAGACCAGAGGAACAGAGCACAGAGTTTCCAGCAGATTCCATTGCAGGAAATGATAGCATTTGTTGTCATTCAGAGTACCGACACTTCACATGAGAGATGGTGCAAACCCAGTGACTAAACCCAGCAATTATTACATTACTCTGGCATAGGCTCTTTAGCTGAAGTAAAACAATTTTGGGGAGCCCTGTTGATTTCAGGTAAGAGTTTTGGGGAGAAGAGCAAGACAGAATGAATCAAAACCCAAATCTTAGACATCCCTTCCCTTGCTCCTGCCTGCTTAGATGCTTCTTTTGCTAGTGTTGACTTTTCATCCTCTGCTGCACAGACCCTTCTGGGGTCTCAGTCTCTTGCCTTCCTGGTGTCATCCCTGACCTTGCAAGCTTCCCTGGGGAAGCAACAAGTCTGTCTCACAGGCAAAGTCATGTGCCAAAGGCCAGTATTATAAGACAAGAGTTTCATTAGTACTCACTACACCTAGGATCAAAACGCTATTGATTTATGCAAGTAACATCCGCAGTTTCCTAAAGCCTTTGGGTTCTTTTATTTGCCTTTCTAAGAAAACTGAAACTGTGATGCTGGAACATAGCAGCCCTTTCTGGTTTTACTACATGTACTTCACACCACTGACATTAAGAGTTATGAATAAAGGGTAGAGAGGAAACATATACGAATGCAGGATTTAGACTACTCTTTACACACAGCAAAATATCATCTCTCCAGTGGCTGCAGTCATCTAAGTGTTATTTAGTTTTATATCTATCACTGATCTTATCCAAAACATGCAGTATGGGACTTCCTACTATGTGATGTTTTTTTCATTCCATCTTACACTGGTTTTAAATCACTTGATTTAATAGTTTTTATACTAGTATTTCTAATTTTCTGCAGCAAATTAGATTAGACTGAATTTGAGGCAAGTGTATTTACTTATTCTGCAATAAGACCAGAGTTTCAGTCATACAAAAATCTCTTTTCTAGTGTAATATAGGTTAGTAAATCATTCCTGTGACATCTCTGGCTTTGTTTCTGTGGCATAGAGAGTGTTTTGGGGGTTTCTGTCAATCACAATAGCATCTGGTTTTCCTTGTGGATAGTTCCATCCACAATTCAGGGTGTGTGTTTTCAGAGATAACAGCTGATCTAATTTCATACAGGAAAATAAATGCCTTCAGATAAGGTGAGAGGGGAGTAATTGAGTTAAAATCTGTCTGCTGTGTGACAGCAGAGATCAGATACACTCTTCATACCTTTTTTTATAATTGCCATTAATAACCAGGGATGACTGAGAAAGGGACTTCATCTTACTTTTCACTGAATGGTTCTCCAAGCCAATGATTTTTGGTGCTAATTTTCTAACGGGAGTAGGTGTAAGTTTCTTTGTGGGACAGTGCCATCCTTCACAGAAAGTGACTTAAGTGCCCTTCTATGAGGTCCAATAGATTGTTTAAACGAAAAGAGATGCTGTGGGTTTCTGTAGTGTTGGTTTTCTCTGATTCAGGAGTGGATGGAATTTGTTTTGAGATATGTTTTTCTCACTGAGACCAACACAGTTAGGTGAGAAGCATGCTAGGTTTCCGGTTTTTTTTCCCCTCTCCAGATCCTAAGGATCATCTTCCCAACTCTTTACATCCCTTTTGTTTCAACCAATGGCTCACAAAATTCTTCAGTTCATGACATCAGGCTAGAAATGATGATTTATTTCTGTTATCAGCTCCAGCACTTGCAGTGTAACAGATGGGGGTGCCTGTCTGGATACCACTGTGCTAGAGACTCGTCTTATCATAAAACAGAACCCAAGATCTATTGCTCTCCTAATTGGACTGAGCAAGACATCTGTGTTTGTCTGACCCTTTTTTTTCAGGTAGAAGGCCAGCATAATGTACAACTACTTTAAAAGGTCCAGCCCACAATGGAGAGGGTGCCCTTGAAGCAGTGGTGGAGTAGAGAAGCACGATGTTGCTGTCTGAACTTGTCCATGCACATGAACATGTGCCATCCACCTTGGCACAGATGGTGTGATGGAGTGAGAGGGCACAGAGGAGAGGAGTGATGGGGTAAAGGGACTGCATACAACATTATGGAGTGTGCAGAAATAAGATTCTGCTGGGCTGGGACCTCTAATGACTGTCTATCAGAGAGGAAAGTCTTGCAGATCAAACTCATTTCACATATGTTGTTCTGAATCTTACAAAGGCTGCATCTGGAATCCCTCTTTAGCATCTATCTCACACAAAAATAAAAACAAAAAAAAAACCAGTTCCCTGTTTTTTGCAACATATCCAGGTTGCAGTGTAATGTATTGGAATTAACCTGAACTAATGTTAAACAAGTTAGCTTAGAGCCAACTTCTCAGCAGGGGAATTTAATTCCCAGAGATTTCCAAGTACACTTAACAGGATGATTTTGATACACTGTTACTTACATAAAACTATTGTTTTTTCCATGGGATGCAATACAATATGCTAGGTGCAGGAAATTCCTAAACTGCAGATTTCAGGAAGCAGGATTCAAAGAGAAATGCACTATATACTTAAGGTGCTCTTTTGGCCTTCTCGAGGCCCCCACTGACTCTTTTTTAGGGTCACTTTAAAGAAGAGACAGTGGGCCAGATGGGCCAGGACGGCCATTCCTATGTCAGGTGGAGCACTGATCTGTTCTTCATCACAGTTTGAATGATCCCTTTCCTTCTCCTTCACAGTCTCCCTTGAAACCCTTTGTCAGAGGTCATACCCTGAGTCAAAGTATAGCTGAGAATAGATACAAAGAATTTGAACTTCAGTTTGTACCTAATAACAGACTCCTCTTCTTTTCCCGAAATAACCTCAGATTTGAGACTTGGAGGTAATGCTCCTTCTTTATATTTGACACACAAAATATTCCGCCCATCCAGTTTCTGGTGTTTTTCTGTAAAGGAAATTATTATTGCTTTCAAGTGTAACTTTATCAGTTTGTTCCATTTGTTAAGCTGTCTGAGAACCTGCAAGGGGCGATAGAAATATTAATATATGCCAGGAATATTTAAATGTACCTGCAGGTCTAACGATAAGCGAACTTGCTTTATCATGTGTCTTTTCTAACAACACAAAAATTTTATCAGCAAAACCATCACTTGGCAGAATCTGAATATGGATTCTCCGTATGTGGATATTAGCCCTAAAGGCCTCCAACGAACACAAGATATATTTGGATCACAGTAAGTATGGACTCCTTTCACTCATCTCTACATCCATCTTGATATGCTTCAGCACATGGCAAACTGTCTATATGAAAACTAACAACGCTTTTTAGGTTTAGTCCTCTGTTTTTTTAAGTGGTGATTAAATCAAAGTTTTTAGATTTCTTTGGGAGTTTTTGTTTGTTTATGGAAAGTTAAAGTTGAATTTAGTTCTACTTAAAGGCTCTGTTTTTAAAGCTATTTGTTGCTTGTTTCCCATTTCACTCTAAATAAGAGAAAGTTCTGCCACATACTTCTCTGAATTTTACTTTGTTATCTAAATGCATTATTCAATTACATGTGTGAATGGTAAGATTTTCAGAAACATTTCACACTGGCCTGACATTGCTACTATAGTTTTATGACATTTAGACGTTTTAAAAAGCATACACACATATATTACTTTTGGCTGCAATGTTGAAATAGTCCAAAAAATTCTTTTACTCTAATATTTTGCACTTCTATGAGTGAATGTAGTTTCTTTATTATAAAAATTCCAAATCTTCATAAAAAAATTACAGTGGGTCAGACTAGTTTATTGATTTCATACCAATTTATGCTATGAATGGGTTAAACCTATTGACTTCATACCTAGTTATGTATTAGCAAAAAACAAAGGAAATTTTGATTATGTAGCCTCCTGAATCCTCTTGGGTAATATACCCTCTCTTCTTTTCTATGCTCATACTGGAATTATGTTTTCCAAAGGCTCCTTACTAATTTACCTAGCTAGTCCCACTTAACTATTCTGTGATAAATCCACTGGCATCAGGTGAATTTTAATTCTTTCTTTGACAGCTTAGCAACTCAGGAGTCATTTCAAAGCCTTGTAACACTGCCTCTTCATTTCACTCCTTGTCCCTGCCACCTGCCCCTCTAGTAATCTGTCCCTGAGTCATGACCCCCTCAGCTTCTTCCATGAAGTATGAAACAAAGAAATGAACCCAGGCTTTCAATGATATCAGCCTTATCTCTGTCATTAATGTGTTTTTCATGACCTCTTGGCTCCCTGTCCTCACTGACGTGGGCCTGGTCTTTGCTACTTATTCTGCTAACACGCTCCTTGTTGCTGCTTTTTGTATTCCTTTTGCTGTACTCAGGCACTTTTTCTACCTTAGTTCCTTATCAGGTGTTTACACGGGTTTAGCTTCTATCTTTGTATGCCTTTTCTATTCTATTCCCATTTTTAATTTTCTCTAAGCTGCTTCCTTCTCTTATAAATCACCTGGCTAAGCTCTTTACTGAGCTGCACAAATCTTTCCTTAGCCACCTTTTCTCTCGTTTGAACTCCAATCCAAACAGCAGCTCCTGGGCTGTGATGGCCACCAGTGGAGCAGTGAAAGCCTCTGTACATAAGTCTGGAGAGAGGGGTTTTTCAAAGCACACACGTGAGGTTTATTGCACCTGACTGGGGCGTGACTGGGCACACTGCAGGCAGGCTTTGTCCTGAGGGGTTACACTGTGACACTGTGGAGATTCAGCTGCATTGAGAAGCTTGGTGTCTCACTGTGAAGCAGAGAAGATAAACCTCCCTCCCCTGAAGTTTAGCAGGTGGGGGGATAAATTAAGATTTAGGTTAAAAATATGTGAGAATGGTGAACCAGAATTACCACAGTGTCTGCAAACAACCTGTCTCCAGCTTGGCTCTCTGTGGGACAATGAGAAGCAAATGCTGTTGGGAGGTTTCCAGTGTTTTGACAGGAAAGGCTGGAGCCAATGATTCCCTTAGAAAGGGCTGTAGAGGCAAGAGCAGGAACTGCTTAGCTGTGACTTGTGTGTTGCTGGCACCACATTCACTATGCAATGAAGTTTCCTATTTTTATGCTAACTTACTGGAGGTTTCCTCCTCAGCTTCAGCCTGCTGTGCAGACCTGGACGAGTTATCTTTTATTATAAGTGATACAGTGAACAGATCAACAGATCTGTATGCTTTATCTTTAATTACCTGACATTTCCCATGGTATCTTCTCCTGTATTTTCTCCTGTTACAGAGATTTCTGTTTAAAATAAAAGCTAATGCCAGCCTGACAGGAGAGGAGCCAAATGAATTCATAAAATTTCAGGCATCCTGCTGAACAGACTCCAGTGCTATTTAGCTCCTGCAATCTGAATCACTACCAACACACTTTAAAGACCAGCAGGTAACTTTTCACCATTTTTGACAAGCCCCAGTTTTGGAAAAAACTTGGCTCCTGGTGTAGTGCAAAGTTATTATGATAAATGCAGAACATCCCTATGTGTCATATGACAAATTTAGAGTGAGCACAACAGGTGGATGGTAGGTTACTATTTTACTGCCTTGTTTATACTCAGTGTATTGGGTCTTCTCCTTTGCCTGGGTCATGCTGACTATGCAAATACAATCAGTCACCAAGTATTGCTGTAGTGCAGTTCAATTCATGGTGTAAAAGCTGGGGCAGACAAAGCTTTCAGTAAAAGGACTAATTCTGAAAATAAAAATGGCAATCCTGAGCAAGAGAGAATGGACAGAGGAAGAAATATGAAAAGGGGAAAAAAAATTTACATCAATGGAGAATGTGGCCTTTGTTACGTTGCATTTTCCCCTGTATTTCAAGATTCATGGCAAGAGCCCTGTACTTTGATTGGTAAGAATGACAGAGCTTTTAAAAACTAGCAATTTTTCTAACCCTCCTCCTAGTGGTTGGGTTTTTTTCCCTCCCTCTTTATCTTTTTTTTTTTTTTAATTGGCACACATCTGGGCAAGTTACTCTCTATTATGTGAGTATATTATCTCGTGGGCTCTTTGTGCTTCAGCACAGGAGAAGAGAGATATCTGTGTTTCTTTGCTGCTTATCGAAAGACACATCTGTAGGATTGCGGATTCACAAGACCCTGTGCTAGAGGGGACAAAGGGGTGGTGGCAGGGACACCGTGCCTTGGCTCCAGTGTAATGGGTCATGCTGCTCAGCAGAATAAACCTCTTCCCTGCTCAAAGTAAAGAAAAACACAGGAATGAAACCTTCAAACAAAAAATGACCCTTCTATTCTCTCACTCCCATCTGTCGCTTCTTTATCTTTCCTTTGCTTTTCTCTAGTGCTGGTGCTGGCAGACACAGCAGGATGGAAAGAAATTAATCTTCACCCACTAAAATATGTTTTCTCAAAGTGAAATCTGTGACTTGAAAACCAACTTGACTTGAAAAACTCCAAACACACATACCCAGGAGGTTTTCACAGTTGTCTGATATATTTTTCAAATGTTTACTAAGCCACCATTCCTTTCTCCTCATCTTTCTAACAAAAAGGACCCTGTCAGCAGCTAGGCAATAATGAATGGCTCTGGGAGAAAAACAAAGCTCTCTAAAAAGTGTTCCACTGAAAACCAGTTATTTTTCCTGGGCACCACTGTGTGGTCAGCTTGGTTAACTGAGAGCCTTCTCTGTATCACAGGCTTTGCATTCATTTATAAATAACATTCCAAATAATAATAAAAAGGTTTAAATTTTAGTACTGTTTTAGTTGATTTGTTATTCAAGGTGGTTGGGTGTTTGTTTCATGACTGTGTCCCTCCTAGTCTCCCTTGGCTTGGACATCTACCTCTTTTTAATTGCAAATACTATGGCACCAGTAGTTGATTTGATATTACTGTGCTGTTTGCTTTCAGTTCATTGATATATGCAGATCAGTTAGGATTTTCCATTTTATTGATACTGATCATGAAAGAGTTTTCCCAGACTACTTACTTGCTGTGACTGTGGGCTTTTTTCTTTAACATTTGCACATTTTGTGTTCTGCCCTAATAACTTTTGAACTACTTGGATAATTTCAGTAAAATTTGGCAAAGAGAGGTCATTTTCAAGCATATCAAGTTCTGATTAGTTTAATGAAAATAGAGTAGCCAGAACCTATTAGTACTGTTTCTGAGGAAGAGTGAATTAATTCAAGTTGAAGAGAGATTATAAGAGCCTTGTGTCTTTAGAAAAAAATGCAACAGAGATCCATTGGAAATGAAACTATTCACCGAACTTACCATTTTTTTCATCATAACCAAGATTGTTATTTTTCGTTCAATTTATGTTTCACACAGTAATTCTAATCTACCAAGTAGGATACAAAAAATCATCAGAAGGCAAAAAGGAGAATTTTTTATCCTCCAGACTCTACAACCTCCAGCCACTGGACAATATTATATCTATAATAAAGTGGTTACATTGTAGAAAGGACCAATTTAATCTCCTTTCACGTATTGGCTTTGGGACAACATTTACTCTCAAAAGTTGCTAAAGCCCTTGATTAGCTGTAGCCAGGTAGTGTGCTTCAACTGGATTCCAACTGGATATTAGCGTGAGTCCCATGGTCCTGCTGAGCAGTGCATTAACATCTGCATACCAAAAAGTGCTGTATGCCCTTCCTCAGCAGCCTGCCCATCATGGGGTGGCAAGGAAAACAGCTCTTTAACACGGGATGTTCTGAGTAAACACTTTCTCTTTCACATCGTTGCTTCATATTTACCCTTCAACAACCTTCCCTAGCAATTTCACCGTAATAGATGCATTAAACAAGCAATAGTACCACCTAATCCATTTCTTTTCAATTGACTTTTTCACACAGGATTTAGTTGCCTGCATAGAAAATCCCTTATTCAGCTGCCTACAAACTCACATTAGCATGTTATTAGTAAGCACATACTGAGGAACAGTTAAAAACTGTTGGGTTATATGCTCAGTATTGCCTTGGGTCTTTCAGATTCATCTTTGTTTTTGACTGCTTGATGGTAAACCAGCACTTCCTTGACAGTTAGTTAGGATTTGAATGTCTGGGAACTGCCTAATTTGGCATTAAGCTGTGAGTAAATGACATCATTAAAAGTACAACTTTTTTTTTTCTGCATAACTCTGCTTACATTTTGACTGTTATGAAATGCTTGAAGAGCTAGAGATTATTAAAATAAATGGCTGATATAACAAAAAGTGGAAACAGTTCATTTTTGTATTCACTTCTCACTCAGGGGAGCTATGAATGAAATTCTTCTGGGTTAATGGCCATGATTTTAAACTTTGAAAACCATGATTCACACTTGGTTTGCTCTAATCATGTGTTATTTAACTAATAATTTCATCATGAGCATGAAAGTGTGTGCACAGACAAACACTACAGTGATGTACTTCTGATTACTCTCTTTTAAACATCCATAGATGTGTGTTTTTTTAAGGAGGTAGATATGTTTATTTTTAAATTTTGTGTGGCCCTTTGAGTGCACATTGCAAGCAAGTAGTAATTTTCTGCCTTAGGAGCTCATAACCAAATGCAACTGGAAAGAGTTACATACTAGAAAAGGTGGTGCTGTGTGTTTGAGTAGGAACTTGGAGTTTGGCAGGTGGGAAATGAAAGGCACTTCTAAGTGCAGGAGGAAGCACTAGAGAAATTGCTATTCAAGTGCTGGCCAAGGGGATGAAGAAAGCAATTAAAAAAATGGACTGCAAAAAAAGAGAAAAATTGGGAGAAAAGAGAGCCGAAATTAAGGTGGGGTGAATTTGATCAGGGCTTTAAAGGCAAGTGTCAAAGATGTTTGTCAGTAAAGCCACTGTATGACATCAGCTTTCTGAGTGTTCACAGAAATGGATTGCTTGCTTTTCTGCTTATATAAAAGGGAGCTTGATGCACCTTGATAGAAACAGAGGATCTAAGTTTCATTGACAGGCCTCAAATTAGAAAACAGAACAACATCCAAGCCAAGGGAGAAAGCTGCAGATGAACATTACACTTGATCTCTGCTAAAAAAATCACATCTCTGAAATATGGGTTATTCTTTTCTTGCTTTTGAGTTTAGGATTCAGTTTAACATTAGATCAAGAGTAGTCACCTATTTGCAGGTCTGTGAAAAGTTGGAAACAGCAAGAATAAAGAGTTGGAAAAATAATTCCTTTACTGATGTATTTTACTTGCCATCATTGTTTCTACTCCTTCCTATTTTAATTTCCTGTTACACCTGTTTAGCTGACTATGCCACCTACAAAAAGAGACATTAATTTTATGAGCCTACACAAACAAAATCTGTGAGGTGTTTGCATAATACTGCAGGAAGCTCTTGTGGCAGATGCAAGAATACAGATGCAGTACACAGCACACAGCCCAGCTTTGTTATCCAGTTGTTATTTCCCAGTTTGTGTGTACATAAAGCAGAGTCTTTAAGTCTATCTGAACTGAAAAACTTGAAAGTTAGTAAAAGTCATAAAAAATGTTTGTGGTGTAGAACATTGCCTAGACAGAACTTTTTAAGCAGATGTACTGAACACCATTAGGACTGGGTTATGATGAGCTGCAAACATTACAACTTTTCAAAATAAAAACATCATGGCTAATGTTATGCAAATTACAACAATGCTGAGTAACTTTCAGCACCATCAAGGGTTTCTGCTTGTAAATGGCAACATCTGTGAAACTAAATTGACAAGAATTGGGTTTCTGGTTTGTTTGTTTGTTTTTCTTTTGGAAAACAAACTTGTTCCACTTGCATTGGAAGGTAAAAAAAAAATAAATATGGTAAAACAAAAACCCAGAATACTAAGGAAGCAGCTAACCTATGAATCCTGCAGCACCCCTCCATACAGAGTTCAACTTGCCCTAGACCCTAATTTTTTGAGTAAGGCATTTTGAAAGATCTATCCAGAGGTTCAGTGGTTTGGATGCTTTTTGATGCACTTACAGTCCAGGACTTGCAAAGGCATCAGCTCATGTAACTGTCTTTTCTGAACTGAGCTCATTCAGAGTAATGTTTTTCTTAAGAGGGTTTTCCCTTTTGTGCACCTGCATCACTGAGGTGGACTTAGGCCACTGATTGAAACCGTGTCAAACAGTGTAAGGTCCAGCATTTTTAAGAATTTTTAAGGGGAGTTTGGAAAGATCAAGAAGAGATTTTTATGCCATACAAGTATCTTTTATTTTCACTTCTAGTCTCTGATGATGTGAAAAAGGGAAGAGACAGATACTGAAGACAGATGTATTTTTAAACTTGGAATGATTCAAGCTGTCCTCTCTATTTTGTGGCTCAGATCAATTCTTGTTTTATCTTGCTGTGTATTTTAATCTCAAACTGACTTCCATCTACATTTTTTTTGTGCTGTGCTTTTTTTATTGGCATATTATTAGCAAATTGAGAAAGGATGAAAAATCTTCAGCAAAGACTTAAACATATTTTTGATTGGAGTATCCATTCCACGAAATAATTCTCCTTGATGTGGAAGCCATGATAAAAAAAGGCATCTTTACAATATTTTAGCCTTGGAGCTGTTTTTGACGTTGAGAAATTCAGCTCATATGTTTTATTTTCTCTATTGGCCAAAGACGTGTTTTGTGCTGATGAGGTTTGGGAATTATAATGTCATGCTGTGTCTCAAAGCAAGAGGCTGAATTCAGTCTATTTTGTGCCTGTTTGTCTGCCAGTGCCACTAGAAACTTAATCCTGACACAAGTTTGTTTTCTGAGCTGAGGAGATGCTCAGGAATAAGGGCTCCTGCAGGGAGACACTTGTTCACCCCCACCAGAACAATGCACACCTCCTTAAAATCTCTCTTTGTTCTTCTGTCCTAAGAGTGATGTGCAGTGGAAATATAATGCAATAGAGGCAACACAGCACCTTTCCACAGCACTTTGTTTACTGATGCTTAACTGCTTGGCGGAGTACAGGTGTGCCTGTGTGCCTGCACACAAGTCCTCAGTGGGAATTTTGCCTCCTAACACCAAGTTCACAGAGATGGACATGCAGAAACCTGGGCTGAAAGCTGAGAATGGGTGGGAAACGGTTATGAGGTTCCTTAACAGGTAATGACAATTCTTTTTCTGGTTTCCACCATATGATCCAATGATGAGTCACCTACACTTGCCTTGCTTTGTACAATATCGCTCTCTCCAAACAAATAAACACACACACATCTACTGCAGAATTTTCTGTTGTCTCCATGAGCGAAAAGACACTTGAGCTGACAATGGTTTTTTCTTCTTAGCTATTTAACAGAACATTCTGAAGATCTTTTAATTATACTAGTTATCAAGAACTTGCTATTTTTTCCGAGCTTTCTCATTGCTGTACATCTCTCTGCCATTGTACATCTGAACAGATCCCTGCAGCTTTTTATCCCTCTAAGTCAAAACCACCGCATGTGTATCACAGGAAGATTCCTATGCCTCAATTATAAAATCATGAATTATGCTACTTAGCTCTAGCCTGGAAGCACCCAAAGAGCTCAAGTTTTGCTCTTTCTGCATTTCCAGAAGCTGTTCTGTTTGGTTTTTTTTTCCTGCATAAGCTATCTTAATTATAATGTATGGAAATTGAAATCTTTGTCCCAAGAATATAGAGTAGATTCATTCAGAGTGATAGAGCTATGGCATTTATCGAGTATTTTTTCTCTTATACCTCCTCTCAGAAATCAGCAGTTTAAACAACTTCTGTCTGGATCATCAGCTGAACCAGATATCAGTGGAACTATCCTCCATGAATTTGTCTAATTTGCCTTTTTGGAGGCATCTTTAGGTTCTACTACTTTTGATAACAAGTTCCAGAATTTATCTATATGCTGCAAGAACAGGTTTGTTCTTTAGTTTGCTCCAAACCTATTTCCTTTTATTGCTTTTATTTTGATACCATGATAATTAGTGAATGTCTTCTTTATTCATGGTGCATCATTTATTTTTGTTTCAATATTAAGAATTCTCAAAACATGTGAAGAGCAGCAGGATATGTAATACTCTTTTTTCCCCCTTTTATTTCTGAACAGTGAATAAATGAGAAAAATATATAATACTTTTAAACATATCTTTTCCTGATGAATTCTGAATATTAGATACTGTAATTTTAACCCAAGTCATATATCTTTGATAATCTTAGCTGTACAGGTTAGGAAGAAGTACATTATATTAGAAGATATTATCTAGTGTTTCTTTGTTGTATGGGATATTGAATAATAAATCTGGAAACCAAAGCAAATTACATATTTATAATGCCTTACACAGGAAAGTTTGAAACATATAGTTTCCTATGAAAGGTGAACTTATCAAATCCTCTTTCTAAAATCATGGCACACTCTGCACCACCCAACCCTTTTAGAAGTGCTGTGTTCGAACCCGACCTGCTTATGCCAATGACATTTCTCCTACTGTCTTTGGCAGTGCCAGTATTTTTGCCAACTGTTCATTTAAGATCAAGATTATTTGTACCCCTAACTGAAAACTGGAATTGTATAGCAGGTCTCTGTTTTTATTATTAAAAAGAAAAAGAAAAAAAAAAAGAAAAAGAAAGAAAATCAATGACCAGTCTTACTAAAAATGAAGAATAATGTGTCTTAATTCTAGAAGGAGTTGAAGTACATTGCACAAAAGCAAATAGTTATTTACCTGCTGGTTATTGGATTGGAAGATAATAATTCAGCACTTGTTAATCACACCTAGCTGTTGCTAATGCCTGATTTCCATTGGTCTTGCATTGCAGACTGCTGACTGATTGATAAATTTTTGTCATTTACTGGATTGGATTCAGCAGTGTAGATTGTTACTATATCAATGTTATCAGTTTTTTGTTTTTAATGACATTTTGGTTTATCTGAAGTAGTACAAGAGTTTATTGGCAGCTTCACTATTTATCTTTTTATAAGAAGCTGTGAGGAATTCTTACAACATTTAAATCAGACATATCTGGGTTTATACCTGGTTATAAAACAGAGCAGTAACAATCTCTTGATATACTAGTCCCAACCTTAAACTAGATATTCATTGTGACACTGATCTATATAAAATGATTTTTCATTTCTTGTAAAATATGAATCCTAAATAAGAAACAAAAAATCATACTTTTAAATGTAAACAATGTCTTGGCTCTGCAAATCCCATCGAACCACCAGGACATCCACTAAAGTCTGCAAGTGAAAGCAGAAATGGGTACTGAGTGGTCCCACAAGAGAAAAGCACAGCACAGGGCTCTGGATTATGCTCCTAAATACCAGCAACAGGAGTTTGCAGGTTCCTGTGGGTCTGCCCTAGGGCTCATCCTTGGCTTGCTGAATACATGGGAAACAGCTCTGAAAGTCACAAATGTTTAAGTCATTTAAGTAAAGTTAACATTATTAGGTAATGGATACTACCTATCAGACCTTTTACAAAAAAGAAATGCAAATGGAATTAATTGAGTAAACAATGACCAAATATCTGACTTTTAAGGTATTGTTACTATTTCTAATGTCTTTTTATCCCAAAGTCATCTTGATTATGAGTGTAATGTTTGTTTATTTTCCCTAAGCACTGTTAGTTCCAGAAAAAATAACCTTCATAATTTTAATCCATTAGTTTGCAAGCAATTAAAATATTTTACTAAATAACCCAAAACCAAAGTAGAAGGAAACAGTATATGCAGTCACAAAACAGTGGCACACACACACACACATACACACACACACTCATGGGTTTTCATATAAACCAGTGTTACTTAACAGCATTTTATTGTAGCTAATTTCTTCAAAGTGAATTAACATTAAAAATGTATCAAGTACTGTATAGAACAGCAATAAAATGCGGCCTCCATAAAGAACAATAAAAAAAGCTTCATAAATAAAAGTGCTTCTTTGAAAAAAACTATAACTAAACATGAATTCTGTTGTATTTTTACTACATATATGCATACATAATCATGTGTTTTCTCTGACTACACTAATCTTGGTGCACAGCTTTTTGTGCACATAGAATTCTTTTTTGTGCATCTTTCTGCAGATGCAGAAATTCAATTAACAATGAAAGAGTTACTGTGAGAAGAAACTGAATTCTGTAATGTGATGATTTTGGTGTTATGCTTATCATACTCCTAGGGAGATTACTGAATTTCCAGAACATCCAGCAAATACCATGTAGTGAATAAACATTAGGGGTTTTTTTTCCCCCAATTCACAAATGTTACATTGTGCTTTGTTGAAAAAGCTTATAATAGAAACATGTTATACTGATGTTGAAATTACATTTCTCAAACTGACTATATTAAGCCCTTTGCTAGAGAAGAGTTATACAAATGCAACATTATTAAAGTCCTGATAAACAAAAAGGAGAACTTGAGGGGACATGTGCAGTATTTATATACAAGCATTAAACAAGAGTCCCACCAGAGAAATAAACATTTTTTTTGGATCACTGTTTCTTGGGGTTTTTAAATGCATGAAACCATCTACTTGTTTCACTTGCAGTACTTGGGGTATGTGCTTGGCTCTTTGGTTCTAGGAATAAAGATTTTTATATTTTCTTTCTCAAACACACTGTGAAGAATACAAACATTGCTCTTCCCACTTATAGCAGAAATATAATTAATATTTAGGACTATGTTGAAGTCTAGTGCATACAAAGACTTGAAACTGATTATCAATAATAATCTTAAGGCCTCTGTGGAGATGAACTTTCCTTCTGTCCTCCCACTTTGTAGCTGTTGGATGAAAAGCCCCCACATTGTTCTGTGGAAATTTTTCAGAAGGAAGATAGATGGAAAATGCGACAAAAGACCTTTTAGAAAGTGCAAATTACTAAAATGAGGTTATTCATTGACTCCATTACTGCCTAGTATAGAGTCTGAACATTCGAGGAGGCTTTTTAAATCTTTCAAGGCTATTTCAGAAAGGAAGGAGAGAAAACAGCTTGTTCAGCTGCGTAGAGGTGGACTGACTCCAGCCACTGTTTTGGGGTGGGTTCTCTGCCCTTTTCTGGCTTCTTTGCCCCATGCAGAATTGCTCTAGATGAAGGATCTCAGAGCACATTGCTAGGCTGGCTCTGGGATGTCTCAGGGAAGATGACTTCTCACCTGTCTCCTTATGGGTCCCTTCCAATGGGGCATAATCTGTGATTCTGTGATTCTAATAACAACATGTGCACTGCACTCCTTGTCTTTCAGCCATATGGTACAGACACATATATGGACTCCATGCTGCCAACTAATCTCACCTCTCTTGGTCACTGCTCCTTGTGCTGTCACCTACACTGCCATGAAGTGAGTGATGCAAATTAGAAACATTCCATGCTACCTTAAGCTATGGGGACAGTCATAAGTGAGGGCATGTCTGACATGACCTGAAATTCTGGACTCAGCTGACCCACCCTCCAGACCCTGGGATGGGCACCTGCTGAGATTTCCTGAGGGAAAGAGCTTGACAGTGTCACTGTTCATGTTCTCCTGGCAATTGCTCATCCTCCGCTCCCCCTGAGCTTCTCCTCCAGGTGTGTAAGTACCTCCTGCATTCCTGCTATGTCCATTTAGACACTCATGGTCAGAGCTCAGCAGAGAGCTGTAGCAAAACAGCTGTTTGCTTTTCTGAAGATGTTTTGCATGTTGATTTGTTCAGACACCCCACTGCTTCAAGGACTGTTGGCCCCAGAGGGACTTTGCAATAGATTTCTGGTTAGAACAGGTAGATGAGTTCACTTTAAGGGTTTTTTTCAACTTCACACTGAATGAACACAGGGAGCTAGGGGGAAAGAGATAATTTGAAAGAAGTGGAAGTTGTTACCTTGATTGACTGCTAACACGCCTTTGGCTCCCAGAGATACGGAAAAACTTGTGGTCTGTGCAGATGGTTCAACTCACAAACTATATTTACAGGTGAGGAAAATATCATGTGTTTGTGTTGTATATTATACTTTAAAATGTAGAGAAGTCTCATTCACTGTCAAATGCATGCACAATCTGCAAGTTAATCTACAACATATTACTGTTGTAGGATAGGAAGTGTACTAAGCAGATGTAAAATAGTAGCATCAGAGCAGTCTAAAACCATATTTCTGTGACACTTCTGACTTACAGCCCTCTGGCTCAAGTAGAGTATAGGCATTAAAAGACATGCAAAAATGTAAGCTGAAAGTTAATTTGCCTTTCTTTTTTCTCCTATTTTAGGTTGACTTTTTTCCTTACAGCATTTGTTACTAATGATCATATCGTGCAAAACCCTGTCTTAGGGTACTGGCTGGATACCAATGATCATACGATCTTCACTTGTTTTGACACACCTTCATTCAGCTGTCTAGTTTCTCAGTGACAGTGACCACCAAAAAACAGTGCAAATGAGGTGAAAAATAAACCATTTACACTCTGAGAACTGTCTGTCCTTGCAGACCAAATGTGTCCATTGTGAGGGAACATTTGTCTCGTACAGTGAAAGCCAGTGTAGCTCATTGATGTTGTAGATGTTTTTGACTAGGCTATATGCAGGCACTAACCACAGCCCTTTTTGCCCCTTGATCTTATAAAATAGATTAATTGTAAGGCAGAAGACAATAGAAAATTGAATTAGATCAAACATATGCACACATTATAAGAATCCTGAACTTAAGGATTCTCCTTAGTACACATTCCATATGAATGAAGCATTCATATGTAAATTAGTCTTAGTTTGATGTGAGTGTAAGAAGCAGGACTGCAGGGAGTCTAAAATCTATTTTTCTCCTAGTCAAAATCCAAGCTCATAACCCTGGGTCAAAATTAAAACATTCAGATATTTTCTATGGAAAATTTGTAAAGATATTATTTAGATTTTTTTGTTGTTGTTGTTGCTGTTCATTAAACAAGAAGGAAAGAAACTTCAGGATTTCTTCAGAATTTCTACAATAATGTGTAGGATCTACAGAGTTGCTCCAGGGTTTGATAATGGCTTTAGGTATTTTGACCTCCACAGACCTTAGACTGTGTGAAAATACTGCAAATTTGCTGTTACTATTTATTGTTAGTAGGCAACAGCCAGCACAGAGCAAGTGTAATTAAGGTGTGCTGCAGTGCAGCAGAGGGACTGCTCTCCACTGCCTAAAGAAATTAATTCACCCTCATGTAAGAGAGATCAGCTTTTACAGCTGACTCTGGGTATGACTAATAATTATCAGCCTTGATAAACTCCTGGGTCCTGCTGAGGCCCACACAGGTGTGTGACTGGAAACACTCTTTTGGATACTTTCTGTGGATTGTGTCCTCTACCACTGCCACTTTGCAACTCTGAAAGACAGCTCTAGTTAGAACTAGAACATAGGTTCATCTGAAGGATGGACCCATGGACATGTAAGCTACAGACTGATGACAACTAATGAATTAATGACAACCAATGAGAATTTCAGTGTCTGTCTGTAGATGCACTAAACCAGAAGACTCCATGAAAAAAAAATTGCAGTAAATATCACCTAGGCAAGAATTAAGAAAGCCATGTAATGACTTCTGGTTCTCTTCTCCTCAAGAATTTAGAGATCCTTATTGCCATGCGAAGTTGCAGGCCATACTCAATCAGGACTGCCTAAACCAGCTTAAGAAGCATATAGGAATAGGACAAGGGGTAATGGCTTCAAACTGACAGAGGGCAGGCTAAGACTGGGAGTAATTAGGGAGAAATTCTTTACTGTGGGGGTGGTGAGGCACTGGAACAGGCTGCCTGGAGAAGCTGTGGGTTCCCTGTTGCTCTAAGTGTCCAGGGCCAGGTTGGATAGGGATCTGAGTAACCTGGTCTAGTGCAAGTTGTCCCTGCCCATGGCAGGAGGCTGCAATTAGATAATCTTTAACATCCCTTCCAACCCAAATAGTTCTATGATCCAAAAAACACCTGCCTCACTCCCCCTTATACTCATTTAGGCTTTCTGGCACCTTCATAGTAAAAGCATATTTATAACCATGGGAACTAAGCCAGCTACATAGAAATTGGTCTTTTTCAAAATGATTTTTCAACCAAAAGTACCCCTTGATCTGCTTCATAACTTCACCACTTTTAAAGCATGAAAATGAGTGACTAAGGGCTTTTGCCACCAAAGTGAAATACAAATCACATATCTACCACTGCCACACCCCTTTGTACAGTCTTCTGAAATCATGCTATGGCTCAGAGTACATGAAAGATCAAAAGATGATGCAGGTTAATGATTCTGGTGAGAAAACCAAGGTGTGGTACAGATGCAAGGTGAGTTCTAAAGTCCTCTGATGCCAATGAGAATCTCGTAGCAGATTTCACAGCCTTTGGTCCTGGCCCAGCAGCTGGATTACCCTGTTCCCTAGTCATGGACATCTGGAGATGATGGAGGAGGCCTGCCCAGAGGAAGGTAGCCATACCTGAAACACTACAAATGAGCACTCCAAGGTCTCCATGGAAAAGGTGACACAGCTCATAAAAAATAGCACATCTGCAGCAAATGGGACTGGCTGTGCTTTCTTGCTTCCTGTGAACGCCAGAACAGTGATTTATTGGTTTGTTGTGCAAAACTCAAACAATGAGTACAAGAACTCAGTCTTTTTCCATAGGAACTGTTCTAATGGCAATCCTTCATGACATGGGTGGATAGTATAGGAGTCAGGAACACGGTATCCTTTTTAAACAATTCAGACATGAGATGACTGATTTTTTTCCTGACACTGTTTTGGAAACATAAACTCAAGAGTCATTTTTTCTGACATACTGCCAAGACAGTTTCAGGTTTAAAAAAGTTTTTAAGAAGTAAGGATGTCTTTTCCATGCTCTTCATTATATTACTTGCTCTTGGATAAGTATCACAGAGCACCATACAGCAAGAGAGCCAATTATAAGTGAAGGAGAAAAGCAAGATTTTTGTGGAGAAAGAGTGAGAGAAAAGGTGATTTATTATCTCAAGGTGAATAAAGAAAAAGGGAGTTCCAGATAAATAGGAAGAAAAAAACCCAACCACAAATTAAAAAGTCACTTCTGACCTCAGGCTCGAGGAAAGGGACAGAAAGGGACTGGAGGAAAGATCTGGATTGGCTAGGCTATACTGACCGGTGCTTTTGATTTTAACTCTGAACAAAAAAAAAAATCTTATCCCTCATTAGAGAGAAGAAAAGATCTATTATTCTATCCATGCTATGTTTCTTAAAAGTAGCAATTTGCAGAGGGTAAGCTAAATCAACAGTTTCTTTATTTCATATGTACTACAATGGGTGAGAAACTACGTTTCCATTTCTTTGATTGTAAGACAGTTATCTGAGCGGCAATGCTGTAACATGAACACATTTTAAGAGACTGTCCTGAGCTTTTATTGTATGTTGGAAAGTGCTTGCACTGAGACCTCTTTAAGAAAATGAAAAAAGAAGTTGTAAAGCACTGAATAACTCCTTTGGAGCTTTTTTATTTGAAGTTGTCATGGACATGAAAGATGTTGATGAATCAGTTCTTCAAATATCTTTTCTTTCCACAGGGTGTCATTTATGTGGAAAGTAGGAATATGCACAATAGATTATCTTTTTCAGACAGCTCATTTATTTAGCGCTATTATTCAACACACGATGTCTTCCAAGTGTTTCTCAGAAAGAAAAGTTAGTCTTCTTTAGGACTTAAAAATTAATAAGGTTTCTTAGGGTTACAGAATCAGCCGAAAGTACAGACCTACAACAGAGTTAATGTTGAGTCAGTTGTTTGGAAATTTAGTTCCAAGAATCCTGAAATCTCATCACGGTCACGGAATATCACTTGTGAGAACTTACATTTCTGAGGTGCACTTTAGGTTTTACACTGGTAATTCTTTAGGGATGAAGTCTGGAGAACTTGTAGAAATTCACTGTAGACATTCTTTTAAGAAAGTCATAAGACATATTTGACAATTTCTGTGATCTCTACCTCAGAGCAGTGATCCTGCGGTCCTGGGGAGCTCCCAGGATGTTGTTGCTTCGTGCTAGCATTCAGAGTGAGTTAAATTTTGACTTCTGGACTGTGGTCTTTTAGACTATGCCAGGAGCAGGACTGATGTTAGGGTAATTGCCCATGTTTCTGAACAATGCATTTTGTCCTCGCTATTGCTCTCCAAATGCTATCAGTGTTTCTAGTCATAAGCCTTACCTCTGTCCAAAACAGATAAAAAGAGGGGAAAAACAGATTTACTTTTTTAAAGGGAAAGAAGGAAATGAGCCCTGTTGTTCCAAGAACAACAAGAACTGGCTTATGTTATCAGAGTCTTTATTCAGTAAAGCACTGGACACCTGGGACAATGGAAAAGAAGAGAAAAATTACAGGGAAATGGACACAGCACCAAGGTGTGATTCTTGGGGATGTCCTGTGCAGGCCAGGAGTTGGATTTGGATGATCCCTGTGGGTCCTTTCCAACTTAAGATGTTCTGTGATTAAATATGACACAAGAACTGTGTGGAGGGGCAATACAGCATGATGAGAAGTACTCAGGTTGTGAAACATTACAGTTTGAAAGAGGTGCTGCTGCAAGAAGCTACTCACAGACAGATATCTCTCTCTGTCCTATAAGTTTTCACGTACTATGTTACCCAACAATTTAAAAAATACTCTGTAAAAGGCTCTGACTCTGAGCAGCTTTAATAATCATAACAGGGAAGGACAAGTAAGGGAAAAGATACGTATTTGATCCTTTCACATTTAGCTGCACTGAATGTTTTGTTTGGAGTATGCATTTGCATAACCTGAAATATAGAAAGAGGAAAACATGAATATGGTTCCAAGAAGCTTATGAGAGGCTTTGCTCTAGCAAAAATCTTGAGGGGTCACCAATGATAAAACCTGAAAAAAAGAGAGCTGAGCATGGCCAGAGTCCAGCAAAGCAAATCAGTTTGTGTGTAGCATTTCAAAAAGATTGAAGACTGCAAATCCCACATAGCCAGAATGAAAATCCCATCCTGAAATTGTCATTCAATCTGTACATGGTAGCAGATAACTAACTGTAATCAGTCACAAACAGTTAGGGCATTCAGCACCGTCTTGCTGTGAGGTGAGATTCCTTATTCTGTTGCCAAGACAACTCAATAGATGCTAATGGTGTAAGTTTATTTGGCAGCCCTGCTCTATACCACACTGTGGATATTAATAGGGGGCCTTCAGGCATTCATAAAACATGTAAAATTTTTATTTTTGCCATTTTTAAAGCAGGCATAATATACACATAGGTATAAAATGAACACTGCTGTCTGTGGAAAATTAATAGTACCCTAAAAGAAAGAAAATGATGGTAATAAAAATAAGTGTATAGATCAAGTGAAGGATGGAGTCTGGACCAGAGTGTCCCAGAAAGGCAAGAAAGGACTTTGTCTTCATGCTTTTTCTTTCTGTGGACTGTCAATTGCTGGGACACTGACTTTGCTATGCAACAAGGGAATTGTCTTAACACCATTGTTTCCTCACCAAGCAACATCCTGGAATTATTTAACCACTGGTTAAAGGGATAAAGTTCAATGGTTATAGTGATTATAAACATTTGCAAAAAATTTTTCACCAGCTTGCACATGTCCAACACAGTAACCAGCCCAGTCTCTCAAATGCCTTTAAGATTTCAAGTGATGAAGTCCACTTTTTGTATTTATCAAACTCAAAATAAGCCAGCAAAACCACAGAAACATCATACCCTCAGTAATGGGTTCAAGAATCACGTTCTAGTCAAGAAAAGTTAAATCATTCTGCAGAGGGAAAGAATACACTGTACCAGGACTGATAATACCAGTGCCCTATAGTGCTTTTTTACAGTAAACATAGTGAAGGCTGAAATACATGCTAGGGTTCTTAAAAAGAAATCAAATTTAACACTTTTTTTTTTTTGAAAGGCAATTTAAATTAAATCAAGATCTATGGATGCATTAGAGAATACATGTTCTAACTACACTTCTTTTAAAACAAGCTTTCAGCTGCTGACAGATGCTATGGCTGGAAATGTCAGAAGGAAGATGGGTCTGTCCGTATGTATTTCTTATTGTTACAGGTGAGTATGTGTTCCCAGTAACTAGGTAACCAGAAACACTTCCCTTTAGCACATTGGCCTTTTGACTTTTCCTTTCTTTTAAGAAGAGAAAAGGTAGGAAAGAAGAAATTGGGTTACTAGATGGCTGTGCCAAAGAGACACATGCACAATGTTTTCTCTCCCAGGGTGGAAGTGGCCCTGCAATAAGGATGCACCATTTGATGGCTCCTGAGGCCACTGAAACTTGCTTTGTTCTACTGTTGGACTGCTTTGGAACTCTGTTGGGGAAAGTCCTCATCAACATTTCCAAGCAACAAGTGGCTTGAGCTGCTTGTTTAGTCATTGAAGTGTACAGGAAAATGTAGCTAGATCCTCAGCTTGACCTTGAAAAATGAAATGCTTTGAAGTATAGGATTTGTTTCACATCAGAAAAGTAAAAACTGTGTACACTGGGCTTTAATTTGGTATTGTCTGAAGCTCTTTTATCTTGCCAGATTTCTAGAGGACATTTGTTTTCAAATCTCTGAGGAAACCCAGGTTTCCAGAGAACATTTATTTTCAAATATCTGAGGCAAAGTAACTCATTTACTATTACAAGTGCCTTGAAAGTCAACAGAACATAATACTGTGGGTTTGCCACTGACATTAGGCAATGAAACAAGAATGGTTGGTTTTAATAAGGACAGAGAACATTTTTTTCAGCTGCAATCAGAACCAGAATAACTCCATCATATCTGTCCTTGGATTTCCTAATCGTTTTTAGAGAAAAAGACCCAAGTGATTCCAGAGAGCTCTAAATTTTGTGCTGTGGAGCAAAGATATTCATAGCAAGAGTGGAAATAGTGACAGTGAAACTTTAATGGGGTACATTTAAATTTTTGGACCTTCTCCTATTAGTTCTGAGTACTAAGTTACCACCTCTAAAGACAACAATAAATATTGACATTATCAACAATATTAGACACAAACAGAAACATGGCTTTGGAAATAAATTACTGGGAATAAATTACTTAAAATATACAACCATCTTAAAAAATAAAAGTTTAGATGTAAATCTGTAGGGAACCTTTTGGATAGAAATGTCTGTGAACCAGCTGCTGACAGTTTAGGGAAAGTTTTGGAATTGAAGTTCACTTAACAAGAGCAGCTGCAAGATGGTTTTGAGAAAGTTCTGTAGCTGAGGGACAATAACATAACAAGAATTAGATAAACAAGATGTTGTAGTTAGGTGTGAAGGAAGAGAATTTTAAAATAAAGATACACTATCTATCCAATAAGAATATAGTGTTAGGCGTGTGAACAATTTTGTAACCAATCAAGTATTAAATAATCGTGTGCATAACTGTATAAAAGACACCAGGCTAATAATAAAGTTGGAGCTTCCTTATCATCATATTGATAAAGTTCATATTGGTGTGTGCATGAAGTCTCCCAGGTGGGCCTCGCATGTGAAACTACATAAATCAATCCATCTTGAAAAACAAAAAAGGACTCAGTTTCCATAGAAATCAGATATCAAATTCACAGGCTACTTTTAATGGAGTGTATTGCTTTTCCTTTTCCCCCTGACATTTTAAGCTGGTCCTATAGGTTCTGTAAGAGGCACCGAAGTGTTTTCCGCCTGGTGCTTTCTGCTTGGCCGAGCTTTTATCACAGAGATACAAACCTTTTCTCCTCAGAAAAGGTTTCCAGATCAATGTTTCCGAGTGATCTGTTCAGAGCCCACAGGTGCCAGAATATTGATTTCCTGCTCAGGACTGGAGAAGAGGCAAAACAGGGTAAGGTAGGAGAAGGGAGCTGATGAGGTGCTACGGAAGCTGGCGGAGCAGGCAGTGCACGCGGGCACACACAGGGGAGCAGCAAGGGCTGCAGACAGCGAGCACTTTTGGAGGTGCCTGAGAAGGGTGAGGATGCCAATTGTCAAAGCAGGGGAGTGGTCACTGCCCCTGCACACCCACATGGCCTGACACAGATCGTTTTGCAGGGGTACCACTGCTAGTGGCAGCCAAACCACTGCCACGCCACTGGCAATGTAACAGTTGCTGGTTGTAAGGGCTGGGATGAGCAGCGACAGAGACAGCCTTTCCCAGCCACACCCCACAGGGATTATTTGAACTGTGGACTGAATAAGGTTTTGGAATCTATCTACGTAATAGCTGCCATCATTCTTGTCACAGTAACCTTAGGGACACAGCTCTGCTGTGTCTCTCCAGTCATCCTGCTTCCAGCCCATTCCAATTCACAACATGCCCTAATGTGTGATGATCTGGAATTTGAGTTTATCAACAACAGGAAATACTGTGCTCTTACACACTGAGCTTCTAAAGCCTCACAGCCCTTATTTAAAGGATTTTCATTGTTTTCAAATAACTTCAGTTCATAAGTTTTTTGTTGCCAGAGCTAACAGTTCATCTTGTATAGTTTAAGGAGTTCTCACACTTCCATATGGTTTGACTATTGAAGATCAGAATCTATGCGCTTCCTCCTCAACTTATAGTACAATCCATAAAGCACACTCTTAGTTTTGCTGCATATTTTCTCTGGCCTATAGACCAAGAAATTTGCAGCGAACATATGATCTCAAAGAAACACTTTCTTTCAAACTTTAGGCTGAATGCAAAACTAAATTTCAATCTTACTCCTTTGGGATGGTGTCCTTGTGCATGTGTGGAATGAGTCACCAGAAATGAAGAATTTTCCTAGCAGCACTTGGGTCACAAGCAACAAGCAACAAACAGCAGCAAACAAAACCCTACATATAATCCAGCACTTTTTCACTGTGATTGTGCCCATGGCTCAAAGTCTTGGGATGTTTTACCACAAATAAACAAACAATGAAATTGTATAAAAGACAACTGTTTGAGAAAAGATGGGTCAAAGTAGAATGAGTTTTGATAGCAACAATGCATGGCATCTCTCAAAACTGCTGCAAAATGCACTGTGTGGCAGTAAAGAGCTTGACCTCTGCTTAATCTTGCTTTCCATAGTTATTACTCCAAACTTTGGAGAAAGGGACATGTTGTAATCTGAATTATTATCTTGAATTACAAACAAAGAGTTCACACTTACAGAATTGCCACTAGAACTGTGTAAGGAAAGGCAAAGAGGAATTATTTATAACTATTAAGCAACGGATAGCATACCTCTAGTTTTAGGAATCACATTTTTTATTGTCTCTGACTTGAAATAAACTGAAGAGCTGAAGGCGGCTGGAATGGTCAATTAAAATGTTCCATTTATAGTTGTCCCTTATTTCTGTTCAGTACTGATTTTTATATTCATTTTTCCTTATAACCCAGTGGTTCTCCAGTAGAACTTTCTGAAGATGGAAGATTAATATATCATTTTACCGTAATTGCTTGTACTTACAAGTTCACAAGCAGTGGCAAGCAGCGGAACCAAACTGGTAATAAGTTGTTTAGAACCTCCTCAGAGAACAGAATCAGGCTTTAAACTGAATTTGTAATGTCCTTATTGCTACAGCATGCAGAAGTTCCAGTTTCACATTCATTAATGCTCATATTCACCCCAAGCAGCATAAAGATGGGGGAAGGAAGCCAAGATATCAGCATTTGAGAGTCTGTCACTAGCAGCAGAAACTTGTCATCCACAGAGTGGATGGCAAGAGGTGATTTAAATGGCAATTAGAGTAACACAGTCAACCACCTCAGTGTTTACAGGTCAAACTTGAGGGTCCTGAGAACACGGATTTCCTCTTGGCGGAAATCAAGGTCAGGATGCTGCTGTCCTTCCACAGCAACCGCATCCCCTCGGCATCCCCACCCCAGCAGTGCTTCCAGGCAGCACTCCTTTCCCTTCCCTTTATGAGAAATGCAGAGGGAGGGGAAGGAGGGAGGGACAAAGCTCGACTGCTTGGCTTTCTCCTACCTCTCACATTATGCTAGCAGGGCTTTTGACATTAAATCTGGCTAGTTACCAAAGGGGATGGGGATGCAGCCTTATTGTTTGGTAACAGCCTCATTATCTTGCAGCTTCTCTGGCTTTTCTAGCTATTTCAACAAAAGAAACAAGGAAAAGAAAAAGAAAGAAAAAGTAAAAAAAAAGAAGTTGGAAAAAGAGAAAGGCAAAGACATTTCTCTGAACGCTTTAATTTCTCTGTAGAGCCAGATCTTCTGCAAGTTAGCAGAGAGTGCTGCACAACTCCATAGCTAATCAAACACCACCACTTTCATTTTTATTTCATTGCTCATAATAAAAACCAAACCAAAATGAAATACTTAGCCCTTTGCTCTCAGTCCAACTGTCTTACAATAAGTGTTTTCCAAGGAATCAAAAGATTAAATACATTTTCCTTGTAAATGAACAGACAAGCAACAGATCTAACACTCACCATTGTGCTATTAACCAGCGTGTATATAACATACAGATTATTTCTATGTTATCTATATTACATATTCTTATCAATAACTGGTTTCTAACCTAAAAGTCCCCTTTTCTGACACTTTTTTTTTCCATTGTATTGTCAATAATACCATCTCTTTTGGCCATTTTTTTTTTTACCTTATTGGGCAAAGTAGTCCAAACCCCAGAGTATGCTATCACTTCCACTGGCAGGGATCCTATAGCTTCTGTTATAACAGGTTAGCCAGGGCTGCATCTGGCCTGAAGGGTGCTGTGCCCCCCCAGCACCCCCTGCCCCAGAGGGGGAACACCACTGGCACAGAGAGCTCAGCCAAGAATGGTGCCCTGAGCACTGGGTACATGGAAGAATGTCTGCCCCTGCTGGCTGAAAATTAGTGCAATCAACTACAGGGTGCATTTCTCTTTGTCTAACATACACAGCTAATTACATTGAGCTATAATCACCTAATGCTAATTTAGACATGATACGGCGAATGAAGTTACATAGAATGTTAAGGCTGGCTTGAGGTACACAGAAGATACTGTTTCCTGGGGAATCCATGAGAAGTAGAAGCATTTGCTCAAGCACATAGGTATTGAAAAAGTCATGCCTCTAGGTAGTGGTACAGATTTCACCAGTGTCAGCTACATATAAGTGCCCAAACTGTTGCAGTAGTACTTGTGCCGTTTGTGCGTTTTACAGGTCGTATTTATTTCTTGGATAACCGGGGAAAAAAAAAAAGAATCCTACAGTTGCAATCAGATATGCTCACTGGAATGCATTGTTCAAGCACATTATTCCTCTAGACATCCTTTCAAAGTAGCAATATAATAGGATATTGACTGTATATGAATTGATGGAAAGAATAAAGGCTAGTTGTGACCAAATCATTGAACTTTGCTGATTCAAGTTTGATCAATAATGTATTAATTTAGAACCCCGAGCAGAAACCTTTTACCTTTTTCTCCCTCCCACACTTTCTTTCTTTCTTCGTTCTCTTATCTCTCAGCATTTCAAAGGGACCCCATCATGGTCCTATGCAATGAGATGGAGGCAGTGAAACTGTGAAAGGTTACCAAATTGTAACTTTTATATAAAATGTGTTATTGTGTTGCTGTGAAAAGACTTTTTAGTTATTGCAAGATACCAGAGAATTGTGAGTGAACTTTGGAGCACTCACCCTCTTATTATCAAACTAACAGCAAACAGCATCTTTTCATCTCTTGCCTTCTGCCTTGGCTGACATCTTCCATGTCCCAGTCAGGCTGTAAGATTCTCAGCTGTAGGCACCCTCTCTTAAATGCTTAGCTATGTATTTTTGGATTACCGGATTCTGGAAAATATAATTTGTATCTGGTGTTAGCAAATAAAATGGAAGGGATTTTGTTAGATACCATTTTGCCTGTATGTACTTAGTTATTACAGGAATTACCATGAGCATCTAATATCGAAAAAAGTTATTTTTTGTTTTCATGGAACACAGGGAAATCTCAGAGCTGATAAACTTCACTGTGATTTAAGAAATCCTGTATCCTGTATGTCGAAACTTCCCTGTATGACTGTACAAGTAATTTTGATTGCCAGTTAAGAAAGCCCTGGAGAAACATGTTTAGTGTTAAAAAGATGTCCTAGTTTATTCATTAGGAGTAGCATGTGCTTAATATTAAACTAGTGTCTTTATCTTTCTGACCAGGAAGGGAACTTCTTCTGTGCCTACACTTAGCTATTTTGCTTCAGTTCAGAAGACCATATTATCAGTCGGGTTTTTTGCTTTTTTCTTTACAGTGGAAATAAGGAACTCTGAGCAATTCCCTGATATGTCTTTCCACTTTGGACTGTAATCTACCTAAAGTTCATAATTTGTTATATAATAGAAATGTCATCTAATGTGAGGCAGCCTGGTGCCACTGTAATACAGGTAATAATCAACAATATCTCATAATCTAATGGCTTTTTTCTTCTACAAATAAAGTCAGTGGCGAGGTCTTATGTAAAGATTCAAAGAGAAAAAAATACATCATGGTTCATATATTTTCATAATTGGTCTCACAATGAACTGCAAACCTGACCTAATTTATGTGATTACCTGATAAAGTGAAATAGATCTCTCCAAAGACTGATCTGCAATTACTGGAGACAAAACTGCACTACATTTTGCTATGCATGTTTTAGCTTGCAATGAAGAGATTTCTTTAATGCATTCCAATTCAAAACTCTTCAGCATTTTGCATAGAATTAATAACTGCTAGGAAAAAATGGAGAAGTGGAAAAGGTTCTTTCCCACACAAAACCCCATAGCATATGTGTATTTTTAAAAATTATTATATTCCTGTAAATACAGTTACAGGTGCAGTTCACTTTGAAGTTAATGGATCTGCTCACATCACTTAGTCAGATTAGGAATGTATTTATGTACAAACATCTATATGTGAAATAATCCTGATCTGGTAGTTCTTTTTATCCTATTTATCTAAAATAGCTTCCAATCTGTGAGTGCAAGAATGAGTCATAGAGAGGGCAGGGAGAGACGCTTGAAGTATTTTGGTATTCTGTTTCTGGTCAGAAATACATTTTTAAAGTAAATTTTATGAAACATTATGGCAGCCACATGCTGGAAGTGACATTTTTCAGTGAACACGGTACTCTATCTGTCTATGCTTGGGAGGAGGTGAAAGCAATTAGTGCAGTTTAAATCCAAAGCCAGACGCACAGACATGCCTTGCCACGTTCCAGTGCTGATGGGAATTCACAAACAGGGAGCTGTGTTTGAGAAGATTTGTTTGATAAAGCTGAAGATAGAACAAAACTTATCTACTGACATGACTTTAGAGCACTGATTTCATATAACTAATTACCATTTTAAAAATAAGACACTGCTCTTTGATTTGAATATAAAATATTAAAATTGAAGGGACTGAAAGAGGAGCTGGACCTGACCTGAACAATAAGGGACTTATTCCTCTTGCCCTACACTTCTGATCAATGGAGCAGGGGAGGCAGTCAGAGATCCTTCCAGGAAACATCTCTTCTAAAATTCAGTTAGTCGTCCTGGGCTCTTTTGACACCTAAAGGCATTGCTACAGAGCAATTCACGTGACTGCATTTATACAGCTCCGTTAGACTCCTATGTATCAGGACGTAGAAGGTTTACTTCTCTCCACTTTGGATGAATTTTGGATAACTCTTCAATATAAGCATTCCGATGTCATACTTGGTCATAGGAATCAAGTTTTCCTCTGTGAAAAAGCAGATAGCATTTTCCTATATCACAAAAAAAAATGAACCAGAGGAAGGACCTCTGTAGAGCATATAATTATTATTTTGGAGCACAATTTACAGAGGTCTGTGTAGGTATTTTAAAAATATTTTCAAGTGCTTTTATTAGCTTATAATAGGGTCAATGTTCATATCTTGGCAATCAAGGCTTCAAGTTAAAACTCATTTTCCCGTTTTTTGTCCATTCTGAATGTAACACCAGCCAGGGGTGCCAGTTGGTGCCTTTTATTTCACACTGATATGAGACTGCAAACGCGAAGGGCCCTGCCAGAAGGGCTCCTGTGGGCACAGGGACCTGTGGGACCAGGCTGCACTTCTGTTTTACTTGTTGTGTCAAGGAGAAACTGCTCCACATCATCAGCTACATGACTGTCTGCTGTGGCCAGCTTTTATGGAGCTAGCACACAGGTTATTCTCCTGACCTTCCTGCACTCTTTCAGCTGTGCTCTGGGCATCAGCATAAAAGTGTGTCAAAATCTAGTCCTTGCTTTTTTACAAGATATTTTGAGAGCCTAATTCTGAAAGCAAAAGAGAGAAACAGAACATTACTCGAAAAAGCTTGCTATTTGTAAAATTCTGCACTGACTGCAAGCTGAAAGCATGTTGAGAAAAGGTGAAAAGGTTTTTCATCTGTCTGAATTAGTAAATAATGTGCAGTTTGTAAAACCTGATAGTGAGTCTGGCTGACACAGAGGTAGTACTGGGCAGAGATCACTCAACAAGTTCAGCTGTCACAGTAATGCCTACATAAAGATCTTGCATTAACTGCATTGTTATTTCTTCTATGAAACAAAGATCACTAGGAAAAAAGTGAGAGCAGATTAGAAACAGTGAGAGACTGAACAAAAAAAGCAAGAGATAAGAGAAATTCAGAACATGAGAAAAACACTGAAAAAATAATAATTCAATTATATTTTCTTCTTTATGGCTGATGTAAATATACATCTTCTCAAGGTGGGAAGAGGAGGAACGCTTTGAGAAAACATAGCACGATCAGACTTTTTATGTGGGGTCAGCCAGCAGAAAAGCAAAAGGCATGAGAATAAAACAGATCCCAGAACCCAGCACACTTATCAGCCTAAAACCCTAACAAAAGAGTAATTTGGTAAATGGACTTCAAACCTCCCCTAAAAAACCCCAAATTGCCAGTGAGAAAAGCAGATGCAAGATTTTCACTGGACAGAGTGAGAGAAGTGTTTCTTCCATTTTGGTGGGGTTTTTTATGCTGTGAGGCACACGATGCCAAAAAGAAGATGACTTACAAACACAAACGAAACTGAGGAAAAAAGGGTGATCAAAAAAGTTTCGTATTTCAGGTTTTACAAAATTATGACCCAGCAAAAACTAACTCCTGTCACTTAATCATTCCTCATCTCTTAATTCTCAGGTTGGTCTCAACTCTTAGCTCATCTTGTCAAGTACATTGGGAGAAGCTCACTTGCCTTGCCCATGCAAGCACTAGAGTTTTAGTGAATGCACACAAGACAGGTATGAAGCAGAACAAAAATGAAGCATAGGTCAGCAAAAACTAGGAAAATTCCAAGATATTTGCTCATGAAAACTGTCCACAGTCCCCAACTCTGTGAAATGAAGTAGATATACTGCTTTGAATAGTTATTTTACACCTTCAAACATGATCCTGAAAATGGAGTTATTTTTGGCTTCTTCCATTTTCTTTAAATAATTGCAGTAGTAGAGAAGACATAAATGAGAGTGGTATGCAATGAAATCTGGAATTTGAAATAGATTATATATTCCAAGTGAAGAACACTGCAATTGATTTATTCAAAATGCAACTTATCATTATAAGTCAAGGACTCTCAGAAACATAAGAGTTCTGAATTAAAATGTCTTTTTTTTTCCCTTTAAAAGTAGAAATTAGACATCTTTGTTTTTCACTATATGGTCTGGCTTAATTTGCACAAGTTTTCTATTAAATAATACACTTTAATGAAGATAGTTTCTTGGTATGATTGTTGTTAGCTCATTTTGCCATAGTCCTAAGCAATATTGGCTCTGTCTCCACCGTTAAAAAATACTCTATTTTCTAAGGCAAGGACCTGGTATATTTTATTTTACCTGCAATAATTCTCTCTATGTTGAATAATTTTTTAGATTGATCTACATTTAAATGTACACATTTAAATTTGTACAAGAGTGCACCTGTGATGACTGTACTAATTTAAGCCTTCAAGAGATCTAGGCTTAGTTTGATGATTTCTGCTTTACCTATATCATGATCTTCAAAAGGGACTGGTGCTCAAAGTGTGACAGGTATGACTTAGGTGTCGAAATCCAGAACCACAATCCTCAAAACCTTGGCTTATTCTCTAGAGGATCTTCCAAGTCATTGTTTCAGAGGAAATATTGGACACAGGCTGCTTTCAGGTGTTTTTCACTCATCTGTAGAGCTTCTAGAGCGAAATAATCAATATACAGAAGTATGGAATAATCAGAAAGAAAGTCCTAGAAACCCACATGCCTTTTGGAGGACTTCCACCAGGAGCTCTAGTACCATTTAAAAAACAACCAGATGAGAAGATAACTAGCTATTACTTGGAATTTGATTCTATTTCCAATTATTTTTTTACACTCTACTAACATAACTATTACTTTTCATAAAGGACCGTAAATCTTACTTTAAATTATATTTTTTGATTAATTAGTTTTTTGCATTGGTTTTATTTACAACATCTGATTCACTTTTGTGAAGTGTTTTGTTTGTTTTTTCTTTTGATACATTAACATTATTAAGAGATTTTCAAAGCATTTCAGTTTTGTGCATCAGAAATGTTATTTTTTAAAATTACCTTATAAATGCTCAGCATCTGTTTAGCATTCAAATGCTAAATACTCAGGAGGCTTGATTTGCTTTTCCAAGTACATTATTATGAGACATAATAAATCATAATTAGAATTTTAGTCTAATATATTATTAAAGTAGTGCTGCTTAACTGTTTTGGCAAATGCCACTGCTGCTGTCTTAGGTCTTCAATGGGCAGTATCTCAATTTAATGGGCTCCTCATAAACCAGTTAGGAATTTAAAATTTATTTTTCTTCTACATATACTAGGTAATTTTAAGCTTCTGGTTCTGTGAAACGAAAGCCTTTTTCCAATCAAGAAAGGCTTCTGAAGTCTCAACTGAACAAGACTAGTTTTTGTAAAAATTAATCACCAGTTAATTAAACTTAGGGAAAACGTATTCTTGAAGAAGGAAATCATGAGGATATATTAGCATTTTTACGTGTATCTGTTTAAAGTTTTGGAAGCTGGGAGTCTTATCATCAGGATTTACAGTGGACTAGGGTAAGAAGCTACAAAACTTTGAGTCAGGAGGCGGCATTTTTCTGGGAAGAGCCACTTCCTGGTGATGAATACAATACCCACAGGGAGACACTACAATCCATTTAGAGTCCCTTCCCTGGTAGCAAAAAGGAGAGTAAATTTTCTCTGCCTTCTGCTCAGCCTATTCTGTTGATAGAACTCCCAGAAAGTTCCGGGAGCACCACCAAGGGATGTGTAAAGCCTCTGGACCTGCAACTCCACATAGGATGGCCCGTTGGAGATTGCTCTGGGAGCCTGGCTGGACCATTTCCTCTCTTCATTTCCCAAAGACAAGAAGGCTGCAGACATGTGGCACTTTTGAAGAAACCTGTATGGCCCCAGGATGTTGTTTTCTTTTCTTGGTTTTCAATAAGACTGGATTTTAATTCAGTGAGGTTATTTTGAAAACCCTACCAATGCAGTTTGTTTGCCAAAGATTTTTGGTAATAGAGAGTGATTCATACTGAACCAGACACCCATTTTCTCTTGGCTGCTATTCAGAAGCATAATTGTTTACATAAAATATTTTTTTCAGTTTTTTCCCTGCAAATTTTAAAGATTCCTTTCACCATATGTAGAGATAAGGAAAGCAAATGTCGCTGACAGCTACTGGCCTATAGAGGTTAATCTCTTTTAAGTGAAACGTAAGGCCAGACCTTTCTTGTTAACTATAAAATAGTATTCCCACAGGTTTGACTATTTTTAGTCTTAAATGTCAGGTTTTCACTTAATTGCTTGAGCATACATGTGCTGAAAACACCTACTCTGAAGAAATGTTCTGCAGACCTCTTGCATACACTGATCTACCGTAATACACCTCATTCATTTAGAGCTCATAATGCCTCAAGCAAATTCCTGTGAAAGATTTTATACTGCAAGGCCCAAAGAGGTTTTTGTATACTTCTTAGGATTATCTACTATGGCTTTTCTTTAATACTCTTACTAATTTCATGTTCCTAAATAATCCTAAAAGCCATGCTGTGATTCCTTTGCTTATGTGATAATACATAAAGTTTTAAGGAACTACACTTAGATTTTTATAGGGAGATCATTATATGCCATGCATTTGGTTCCTCTTTTTGAGATACTAAATTTCTACAGGATATAATCCAAACAATTTAAAGAGTGATCATATGTAAAATGAAAGAAAATTGAGCTGTATGAAATAGAGAAACTAATGATATTGCAGTTGGGTAGTGGGTATGCATGCACTTTAACTCTAGGGAGACAACTAAAAGGCAATTCAAAAGAGGATATTTCTATTCTAAATTTTTTATGCTTACCTTTACGTACATTCTCACACAGCATGCACTACCCTACTGCAAATTCTTTCCGCTGTGCTTGTTCACTCTTTTTAATACAGAAAATTCCTTGTATCTTCAAGGAATATTCACAGCCTCCACAGGTCTGAGCGGGGAGAAATCTGTTTTACTTGTTAGCTGAGACCTCTCAGCACAGAATCATGCAGAGAACCCAGAGAAGGAGCCATGTAGAGGTATTATCACAAGGCCAGAAGACAACAGCGCCTCAAGAGAGCTTTGGACAGTACCTGGGACCTCATTTTAGGGCTACCCAGGCCTGTGAGCTTACAGACACCTTCTGTACAGAAGCCTAGGAAACCTCATCAGGATATAAAATAATTAAATAACCAAAAGAGGTGCAACAGCAGAAGGTATTCAGCATCTCAAAAGTGTAGGTTTTACACTTCATCTGCACTTACTCTCTTTTAATACTTACATTTTGCAAGTATATTTAATACTTGCATTTTAACCTGTTCTGGTAATTATATTTCATTATGAAACACCTTTAAATGATAGATAGAGCTGACACTGTTAATTAGGATTTTGACCTCACTTTAATGTCAATGACAAAAATCCTATTGACTTGAAATAGCACAGGATAAAGCTTTAGAGAATAAGTTTTTATTGTATTCATATCAAATAAATTGTTAATACCTAGACACTGCTGAAAGATGATGAGTATTCGCGGGGAAACACTGTGAGTCAAAGGTGCCTTGCCCCTCACTACACAAGTTTCAATTTCAATTTTTTTCAGTATTGTAAACTGAAAAGATACTGTGGTGGGTTGACCCTGGCTGGATGCCAGGTGCTCAACAAAGCCACTCTGTCCTTCTCCTCCTCGGCTGGACGGGGGAGAGAAAATATAATGAAAGATTCGTGGGCTGGGATAAGGGCAGGGAGAGATCACTCAGAAATTACTGTCACAGGCAAAAGAGACTCGACTTTAAGATAGTTGTTTCTCTCACACATCCTCACTTCCCCTCTCCTCTGGCTGCAGTTGTGCAGCATTTTTCCCCCTCTCAGCCCAGAGGCACTGTCACTGTCACTGATGGGCTCATCCCAGGCCAGCGGTGGGTCCATCTTGGAGCATTGACTCCATCAGACATGGGGAAGCTTCTGGCAGCTTCTCACAGAAGCTGCCTCTGTAGTGCCCCCTCTATCCAAATTTTGCCATGCAAATACAATACAGATACCTACTTTCATAATGCATAGGTTTGCCATTTAAAATGAGATCACTGTCAAATGAAATGAAAATTTTACAGAGGCACACTTATATTCTAATACTACACATCCCAGAATATCATGGGATTTTTGTTACTGGCTTCAGCACGTCCCTGAACTAATTCTAGAAAAGTTGCAGATTTATGGAAAGTAGATTTCAGTATGTTGTTCTCTGTCCCCCTATTTCATAGAACAATAATATTGTATTTTTAATATCTTGCTTTCTGTATGCACGTATTTCCTTTTGCACAGGAGGAAAATGTTTATAAACAATGACCCTAATGTGATGTGGACAAGGAATTGTCTTACATCAGTAGGACAATTAATTCTTCCATGTCAGAAATGAAAAAGGAAAAGATGGAAGAGTGACACAAACAACGCACTTCCCGTCAGCACAGAACTGGGCAGGGGGGGAAGGGATGTTCAGTGGGAATGATGTGGAAAATACATTAATAGGTGCTCTAAAGCATGGGAAAATTTGAGTCTGGGGTTGCAAAGACATATATTTTTTCCACATCCAGGTTCTATCCCTTGTGTTGGCCCATGTAATTTTTCCCTCAGTTTTGCTGGTACAATTTTTTTGTGGTGTTGTTACAGCACAGTGTCACTCAGAGGCAGGAATAGGGAACTTTTAAGATACCGGAGGAGACAGGGAAAATCTACAGCAGATTTATTCATGGAGACATACTTTAAAATACAGAGAGAAGAATGTGTGTAAATCATTGACTCATATAGTTTGCATATGTAAGTTGAATTAAGTATAATGAATCACGAGTCCTAAAGTGTGAGTCCCCTCACAATCGGAATAACAACTCTCAACATTCCAGTGCTAGAATCAATATGGCATCAGTTTTTACACAACTATTTTATAAAATATCAGAAATCTTTAGGAATAATACTGACACGGGTAAAGTGTTTTATTTTTTTAACCATGGCATTTTACAGAGTTGTTGGATCATGGCATTTTTGGAAAGTTATTGGAACAGAGTTGGGTTCATGCTGCTGCAGTTGGCAGATGTCAGCTATCTAGTGGAGTTCCTCACCCATTGGGTTTTGGGTCCCTGATAAATCATGCTTGAAATTAACCTTGATGGGAGGCACACCTTCAAGAGGCTAGATAGCTGAGCTGCAGTGGCAAGCTGATAATCCCTTTTCCATGTTGTGGATTTACCACAGTGGCTTAGAAAGTTCATTTCTTATACTCCTGTGTACTTCCACCCTTTGCTCTCTGTGGGAAGCTTTCTGGCACTGATATGACACATGCCTTGTCCAGGGGCAGTCACACCCTTTGGCTGCCCATGGGTTTAAGAAGAGCATCTACTTCTGCCCAAGCCTAAATTTCAGTTTTGCAAACAGGCTCAGGCCCAGCTGCAGAGGGCAGACAGTCACTACCTCCTACCACGTGGAAATGATTAAAGAAATAATCATGGTCTGCACTGTCCAAGTTATGGCCCTTCACTTCCCAGATGAGTTAAATTAGTACAATCACAGCCTGATTAAACAACATCTCTTGCATCTTAATTTCTTTCTGGTGTATCTGGTTCAATCAGGCTCCTTCCAATGGATTCACATTTCCATTTAGAGTATCACACCAGCAATGCAGATCAAAGTGGACATTTATCAGAGTACTTATCAATGAATAGTTATATTATAATGGGGCTCTCAAAAACTAATTTAGAATACACCAGCCTACATAGATCTTGTTTTCATAGCAAGTTGCTTTTAAATAAATGTCTGATAATGCTAAGAAAATGAAAAATGAATTTGCATAAGATGATTTTTTTTTTTTTTTAAGTCTGATAGATGCATGCAGAAGTATATTTATCTGATGCGATAGATGAGGGAATTGAACCAACAGAAAGGTCTCTTCTGTCTATAAAGACATGTGGTAATCAATTTATGAGAAATTATATATAGTGCTATGTACTTACTGATGGGAACTTGAGAATATAAGTTAGTGATAAAATCACAATTAAAACTTCCTTAGATTATTTTTCAGGGAAATATAATTGTATTATTAAGTAGGTTTTAATTTCCACACTTCTTAAGCACATGGGAAGAAAAAAAGAAAAAAAAAAGGAAAAATTAATGGAAGCATATGTAGGAGGATGTGGAGTTACCCTAGAAGGGTGTGTAGAAATGCTTTACTAGGGTCCTGACTACTTTATTTTAATGGACACCTGAGCATTTTTGGGGGGGGGGGAAGCCACAAAGATTTGATTAGGGGGGTTATTTCTTAGTTTGAGAGAGATATGCAGCACTAATATCTTGCGTATTTAATGGCATGAACAAAAGCAAGACAAAAAGCTACAGCCAGGATTCAACATTTTGTTCATTAGTTTGCTCCTCAAATACGAGGTTCACCTGAACTTTGCATGAAATACAATCTACTGTAAAAATCTTGGTAAATATGATAAATCTCCATAGTAAGAATATTCAAATACTACTGTGATCAGCTTAGCTCTAAAATAAACTGAAAAGGATGCTCCAGGATAACTGAAGTGTATAATTAAGTTGCACAGATTTAACACATTAATTACAAGGTAATCATAATGTTTTACCTATCCCATGGCTGGGGGCTTACAAAGATGTTAGAAAATGCATTGTTGTTGTTATTTTTACTACTACAAAAACATTCTGAAATATATTTTATCTGCTTTTAAAGTGTTCTGAGTTTTCTATTCCATTTCTATTTTCCTATTTCAAAAGCAGGATACGATTCCACAAGTAAAAATAAATAGCTAACAACTAACAATCAATTAGAAATAGTCAGCAATGTGTTGCTGACTTCAAAATTTATTTTTCTTTCCTAAGAAATAAGTTAAAGAAATTCAAGACCATCACCATGGCCCAGACGACCGTTTAAACAGAGACAAAAAAGTTTTAAAAATTCTACCAAATTCAGCAGAAGAAATCAAGATCTCCACAGTCCACTCAGGTCATCTGACTAAGAGAAAGCACTTGTCAGTCAGTTTGTGCCATCGTATTTCTGACTTATGTCTGACCACCAAGGCTCAGGGACATTTGAAACAGAGGCCATTCCCAAAAGTATATGACATGCTATTTTCAGGCCACTTCTGTTGAAACAGATAAAGTTTTTGTCTCAGGTGAGTCATGGATTTAAAAGCTAGCTAATGTGTCAGAGAGGATCTGTGGGGTATGTCTCCACTGAAGAATTATTAGAGAGGTAGAAGCATTTGCTTGGTGTTATAGCCAGGTAGTGAGCGTTACTGAGATAATCTGAAGATACTCTTTGCCTTTGGCAGCAGTTCACACCTTCCTTCTCACCATAGTATCACGCTTTAAAATAAGTACATCTGGCAAGAATCGTGTAATAAATTGTTTATCATGGTCAAAATGGTCTCTGGTGCAATATCCTCCTAAGACACATCAATAAATAACTCTCCAGTACAACCACAAGTTTTAAAGTGTAATAATACTTGATGACAACTAACTATGCCATATTTGATAAGGACTGCCTTAGGTCAAGGTCTGAGCCTACTATATGTATAGTATTGAATACTTTGGCTAATCATACTCATAAGTTATATGCAAGTTCTCAAGTAATTAAGTAAATCTGTCCTGAACTAATTGAGTTTCCACTGGACCATTCCTCAGACAAGAACATTTTCAGAATAAAAGTGGAACGTGCATCTTTTATAAACCCCAGTGACCTCCTTTTAAGAGAAAGAGAAGGACCTATTGGCAGGTGAGTTACTTTTTGTTTGCCAGTAGCTATATTCGTGAGATAACTTTGTGTGTGTATTAGTGCTGGATACCATAGCATATTGCATATTTCCTTTTTTTCATAAGTGACCTTATAAAGTATGTGTTTCTTGGATGCTGAAAAAAATCTATTGCTTGCCTAGAAGAACTCTGAGGATTTGACTCACAGATACATATCCAATGCACCAGAGAGACTACTAGACATAAAGAAAAAGCTTCTGAAAGTAATTTGAAGCACTCTGCTGTAAAGCATAATTTTCATTTACATATCTGTGTTGTCAGCATAAATTTCCCCCTGACCTTTGCCTCTTACATATACATAAATTAGTAATTTAATGTTTACTGATATTAGTATTGATGGCATCACTGTAATGATTATACCTATTACTCCTTCTGCAATCAGGAGATAAACAAAGGTCTTCCAAAGTGATTGGTAAAGTACATTTTGTGATTTCAAGAAGACTTAAGGAGATCTATCTGTCAGACTGTAAATGTTTAACTCTTGAGAAGCTTGGCTGTATGAAAGATTACTATATTAAACATCCAAAGAAGCACTTAGAATTATTACTCTTTTAAAAAAAATCCTGAACCCCCGTGACTGCAGGGTAGATACCACAGCTGACAATGTGCTATAAATACAAAGCACCTGGACCTCTTGAAAAGTCTGCAAGGTAAGAAGCAGTGACACTCTGTAAATTTTACCTGTGTAGTTTTGCTGTGTACATATTCATGTACAATACTGAATTGATAATGACACACTTTTTGCGTCTGATTAGTCATGATACAATTGCCAGAGGGAAAAATGTATAGTCATAGGGATGAACTTCCCAAGTGTTTTGCTTTTGCAGCATTAGTGGTATTTCTGCATAAAAATCTCACAAAAGAGATTATTCTTTACTTAATTCAAATGCAGCAGCAGCATTAAAGCTGAGGGTCTAACACAAGACAAAGGAGCAAATGTACATTTCTCTAACATTTACACAAACATAAAACCATAAAATTCATCCTAAATTCAGTTTCAATTATAGAGTATTTAATAAAACTGGCGTTTCAACATGTGTCCAAGCTTATATATACTGAGGTCTATAAAGTTACCATTTCCTAAGAGGGGTATCTCACCCTGAAAGAACATCTGAGCTGTGCAAGAAATCAGAGCTTCTGTTTTCAAACCTTATTAGCTGGCATAAAACACTAAATTAATATTCAGGTACTATATTTATTATACATGACAAGAGATAATAAGGTGTTATTAATACATAATAAGTATCATACATTAGGAATGTAATGAAGACACACTCTCTGACTTTCAACCAATTAAATTATTTCACTGTTTTATGTTGCAAAATTTGTCCAAATTTTCAAAAGAGTTCAAAAGGAATAGTATCAATACTTCTTAAATATTTTGTTTTGTAGATCTGATCATAATGTTGCCAATCTTTTCCGTGAGTCTCAGTAATATTGTCTAACTGAACTCATGGAGATACATGAATATATTGCAAATCCATCTTTGCCTTTAAGAGAAGGATGTTTCTGCAAAAAAGAATATTGGGTGTGGGACTGTACCTGCAGCCCAGAAGGTCAGAAAGCCAAAATATGAATTCAAAGCTACATACACTCTCTTATGGAAGCTGTATTCCTGCAATTCCTCTGCTTGAAAATGTCAGTACTGTGGATGAGTTAGAGTACCCTGTTTCCTCACTTCTTGCTCCTTGAGTAGATTTTTCAATATTTTCTTTCATTAACCTTTAATTAAGATTTTAAGACTCTCTAGCTCATTTGAGCAGCTCCAGATTCCAATAGCAGGTAAATATTAATATTATTCATCACTGTCACTCAAACCCAATATTCTTTCCTACTTCTGTTGCATGTTCATATCAAAAAAGCATCCAAATGAAAGTGTTGTATTTAATTAACAAACGAGTTTGCCTGTGGTAGTTCAAGCTAGATATTGAGAGGAGGATTTATCAAGTCTACAATATTGAAAAGCTGCTGGAAAAGGAGATGCTGCTTGAATTAAGACCAATAACAAAAATATGTGATGGGCTAGACCTGTTGTTAATATTTATTTTTACAACCATACATCAATACATCACGGAATTATAAACACAGTCATAAAGTCGTGACAGCTGTTAAAAGTAGCACTGTCTCAGACTGTATAGGATCTTTATCTTGAAAGATTCCAAATATGTAATTGATGTAACAGACAACAGAACAGATCTTGGAAAAAAATGTGTCCCCTTGTTAGCTTGCATGAAGCAATGTTTAGAGAAGGGAATCACTGCCTGGCCCAGAGGTGCACGGGTAATCTAGAAACAGCTTCCCCCAAGGCTCCCGCAAGCCCTGCACAGCTCCACATCACACTGAGCATGGAGCAGTGTCTCAGGGCAGGGCAGAGCCCTTGCCTCCTTCTGCTGGAAAATGGGCCACCTTTTTTCAGGGCATACAGACAATTCAAGGTCCTAGGATGAAATTTTGAGCTGTATGACTCCTTTTTTTTCTACCAATGCAATAGTATTCATACATATACTGAGTTCCTTGAATTTCTTCCTCACACACAAAGGACAAAGCATTCCCCAACAGTTACCAGTCCCACAAACATCCCCTAACACCAGGACAGCACAGCACATGTTGCTGACCAGAAGAAAGAAGGAAATGTAAGAAACAACCAGGATATCACTTGCTGGTCTTGGTTTGATGAAGTTTTAGGCTTTTCCAAACTATCACGATCACTAAAACTTAAATCTGACCCACATTCTCTGTTATACATGAATGTAATTTTCTGGTTGTCGGAAAATGTGCATTGGAAACATCTCTTGGAGCTCCAACTGGACCAGCTGCCTTATTTCAGTTTATACACAGAACTTGAGATGAAGGCAGCTAAAAATACACCACATGCTATAATGTCATTTTTCCTTTCTTTCTTTAGATAGGGGAGGAGACCTTTTCCTTCAGCCATGGGCTGCAGCAGCTCTCCTAGAACAGTCTGGCACTGGTGGGAAGTGAGAGGGGAAAAAATGAGAGAAAACATTGCAAAGCCTCTCCATTCCCATGGCAAAGAAACCCAGGGCACTTTCTGTCACTGAATCAAACTTCTGTACCTCCTTCTGTATCTACTGCCTAAGATATTGAGGAGAAAACATTTATAAATAAAAATCTGCACTAAGTGAAGGAATCTTCAACTGATGCTGAAAATGTCTGAGATGCTGCAAAGCTACAGAAAAAGAAACATGGCAATTCAAAGAAAAAAGAAAGCTGTAAAAGTAGCATGGAGGGATTCAGAAGTCTCTTGTAAATCAAGGGTCTCACTCTTCTGAATAGATGACTTTCATTAATTTTTTTCCTACATGATTTTAAAATGAATGAGTCAGCCTATTACGATGAAACATGGGAAAGGAGGTATTGCATGTTTAACTTTCTTGGCTATTTGTGCAATTATTAATCCAGTGCAGAAAATAAAATCTTCACACAACCTACTTGAGACACACACCACTAGACAACACTATGTTTTGAAGTATTAGACATTATTCAATTAGACAATATTCTATTAGTAGACAACACTATGTTTTGAATTTTTTTCTTTTAAGACTTTGGCAGAAACATTTTGAATAACTGAATAAATGAAATTTTAACTCATTCCTGAATGAGTTGCATTGGTATAGAAAATACTTTAGAAGGATGTTAGTATCTGAGTTCCTTAAAACTTCTCTTTTATTGAAAATTTCAATGGCCTTCAGTAGACTATATCCACTGAACAGAGTCAAAGAGTTCCGGTATCTGCTTTTTCCTCTATTTGTGGAAATGGATGCCTGGGGACAGCTGCTGTCAAGAGAAATAAACCTCACCAGCCAGATAAAAGCAGGCAAGCAGGAAGCACATTAAAACCAGCATCTTGCACGGTGAAAGGAAAGTGATAAGAGCTGATCTTCGCTTTCCATGGCAGATGATATGCCTGTAAACGAGCATTTGGTTAATAGCACCTTATCTCATCTCCAGAGAACCTCTCTGGACAATATGATTGCAGGTTTTCTTGTTTTGTAGCAGCGTTATTTTCTGTTTTAAAGAAAAACCAGTTTTCTGCATTGACAGAGCTTGGACTACTCTTATGAGGAAGGTTGGCTTCACTGCATTTAAACAGGGGGTTCATTTTTAAGGGCTTGCATATGTGGGAATTATCTCTCCTTTGGGTGAACCTCAACAAATTGGATGTGTACCTGTGGGCTGCTGGTACACCGCTCTGGAAATTCAGGGATGCTCAGAATCACTCCCCTCACTATGGAAGCAGACCACATCCATGATTTCTGAGCAGTCAACAATGTTTAAATGGCAAGAAAAACCTCATACCCCTCTGCATGTGGTCAGAGAGCTTCCCTGTCAGTTATGCAGCTATTTTTAATTTGACACCTTTTGAATACAAAGGAAATTATGTATCCAAAGAAATGTGGGCCACTGCCTTTGTGTGCCATTGCCAATTTCTAGAGGAATACTTAATGTCTGTTTTAATTTGGGCTGCTGAGACTCTGTATTCTGAGCCAAGGCAAAATGCCTCCTGATCCCCCACTGTGGGAGCCCCCCCAACAGCCTGCAGCTTCAATCCAGCAGGACACTGTCTATGGAGCTTATTCTGGAGATTCTGAGTGATTGGATTCATAACCCCACTGAAAACTTCCTGGAAAAACATGATCTCATTTTATAGCACATAGTATATCTAAGAAATAGGCTGTTGGGAATGCAGTTTGTGTATTTAACACTGTAAACTAAAATGGGTTTGCAATGTTGTGAACAGTAACACATGAAGTATTTTAAAACCATGTTTGGCTCAAATTTCCTTGAGTTTTCCTCTTAGCCCTTTGAAAAAAAGCTCCTAGTTTCTAGGCAATGAATGATGGAGTTGGATGACCAACAGCAACCTTCTCTACTGCTGAAATGAAACAGAAGTATATAATATATGACTGGTCAGGGTGTCTGGCTTTTAAACTGGTACCAACATGAATTACTCTTGTCCCTTTGGAGGGACAGATAACATCATAGCTGAGATTTGTAAATCTATTGCTTGCTCATCTCTCACTGCAATTTGTGCTGCTCTGGTTTTCTGTCTAGATCCTTCTGAGCAGAGTCCAGCTCATTGAGCATCAGTCAGTTAATGTCATCCCTGGCTCTCTGGACTGTGTTTTATCTTGAAATGCGTGTGAAAAAGTAGACAGCATGAGCTAACCTATACTTATCAAGGCTGACAAAGTAAGCAGAAATTCTGTTGAAGGAAGACATGGAAATTTAGCATGCAGATGACAGACAAAAGATATATTAAACTCCCAGGGTTGTGTGGCCAGTGATGTCTTTCTCTGACAGATTCCCATTTGTTATTTTGGTTGTTGCCCTTTTGACGGTAATTTGCTGCTTCATGTTGGTCATTCTCAGGCCTTCTGCTGACAGGCACATGAGAAGAGGCGTGCAGAATATTTTTCTTAGCATTTCTGGACTCCTGGGCACTTCCCAAGGAGAAAAGAGTAATGAGAATTCAGCCTTGGTTTTGGTGTTTTTTTTTTTACCTGCTGAAAGTAGTGCTTGAATAACATGAGAAGGAAAACCGACTGACTTGTTTTTAATTCATACACTCACATATGTGCATGCAGACCCTTACAGAAGCAAGAGAGATATGCCTGCAGGGTTCAAACTCAGTTGAAGAACAAACTGTTTTAATGAATATTTTGATCAATCTTGCCAAATTGATTTAGAGTGTGAGTACAGTCTGGGAATTTTTCTCATTAGTGGTGAACTTCATGTTAGAGGAACATGGAGTGGTGAGCTCATTAGTATCAGCCTGCCTGTGTCTGAGAGTGTACATGATGACAGGATGACACAAGTGACAAGAGACAGGGCTGTGGTGCTGCATGTTAAAAATATCCCTTGCAGGGCTGCTCTGAAATATTAATTTTACTAACATAGTTCTTACAATCAGTTACCAGGAATTAATAGAAGAATGAGTTGAGTTGAAAGCATTTCCCTGAAAGGTAATGTGCTGGCTCCTTCGGCACAGAGTGAAACAAACACTGTAACATCTGCCTTGGATTAACAACTTGTTTGCTTCAATATGAGGAATATGTAGCAGATCTGTTACATAGGAAATCACGGTTATTTCCCTTTACTGAATAGAAACGCACACAATATTACCAGACAGGATTTACCTGTAGTAAACCTGTGCTAGAAAAACAGTGTTGCAATGAAATAAGTGAATAAAAATAGAAGCAATAGTAGGAGCACAGATGAAAACCACAAACGTGATGCTGTGATGGCCTGGCAGCCTACCTTGTCTTCTCTTGACTGTAGCCAAAGCACGGCAGCAGCTCCAAGGAGGCCTGGAGTGGCCATGACAGAATAACCTGCCAGCTAAAAACATTTCCTCCTAACCCCCATGAGTTAGTGGTTGCCTTATGGCCTGAAGTATTGGACTTTATGTCCTCTATAAAAGCACTTTATGCTCTCTAATGTAACATGGTAACTTCTGATTGTACATAAAAATGTCCACTCTTTCTAAATCCTGCTACATTCTTGACCTCAGTGCTACCCTATGGCAACAAGTTTCAAAGGTTAATTATATGCTTTGTAAAAATGTCTTAATACATTTTAAATCTGTTGCTTTTTAATACCTTTGAATTCCCTTTTCCTCTTCTGTTGTAGGAAAATTTATACAGAAGCATAGTTCTACAATATGCAATTCATACATTTATCTCAGCAGCATTTCCTTTTTGCTATGCTTTAAATAGCCCCAAACTCATGAATTGAGTATTTTTAACATCAGTTTCTTAACGCTGCCTCTGTCCTTTCTTGGGAAAAGATTGATCAGAAATTACCCTGTCAGCCCCAGAAAAGCTCTTTATTTTAATAATTTTCATCACAAACAATATATATAAAGGTTGTTCCTTTATATATATATATATATGTGTGTCCTAACATTTTTGTCTTCTCTTACACTGACTAAGACACTTGCAGCAATAATCAGGATGTGGCTTTATTTGTTTTCTTTCTTTTCTCCTAGGAAGCTATTTTGAATTTTGAATTCCAGATGTGACTTTATAACAGGTATGAAAAAATGTTTTTAACAAGGTTAAGGAAGTGTATTGTAAATATCTGATCTTTCTGCTCCAAGATCAATGTGGCAATCAACCACAACCTTTCTATATAATGCCTGTGATGAAAATAGTTCTAATGCCTGGAGGTATTCTTTTAGAGGAAGTAGCTTATTTGGGATGGCATCTTCTGGATCTCAGCTTGTCTTTAAAGAGAACTGGGAAATTCTGGATCTCAGCTTGTCTTTAAAGAGAACTGGGAAATTAACTCATGTATTTGCCAGTTGGCTTAAACTCAAAGGTTGCTCTTGGTCAAACTCAACTAAATTGTTTGAAGGGTAGTCATTTCACACTGGAATCAAATGTTTCCTGACCTTTATAAAAGAATTTTTTAATACACTCTTAATAAACAAAATTAATTATTGCTACTGACTTTTCCTTGACTATTATTCTGACTTTTTTGTTTTCAATTTTAATAAAAATTTAATAATGTTAGCATTTTATGTTTTCTCATTTTATAGTAATGGTTTACGATTTCCTTCTAGGAACATTGTTTCCAGTGGCTGCAATTCCTGGCAATTATGAGGATTGGTTTCTTACAGCAGAACTTGATCTACTGATATTAAGGATTATATTAACAGTAATTGACCTAAAATGTAAGCGGTCAATGTCCAAAAATCACATAAAGGGCAGTGCCCTTTATTGTACTCATTCATTGTTTACATTCCTGTAAACTGAAGGTAAACATTTTAAATAAGAAAAGAGAGCCTGGTGAAAAATGCTACATTTGAAGGTCTCTAGAAAAAATTGTTTTGTTTACACATCTGGAGCTATTATTCTTTCTGGGGTAAATTAAATTAATTCGAGAAAAGCAAAATGTTTGGTAACCTCAGTTACATGTCCCTTGCCCAGCCAACTCCACCTCAGCTTGTCCCTTTCAAAAGAGTTTCTCTTCATGACAAGAAACAAAGAAGAATGTAAATAAATACTGAGCAAACAAGGTCTGAGCCTGACATCAAGTCGATCACTCACACAGTCGGATCTACCAGCCTGACTCAGAAAAGCACAAGTATTTTAAAAGCCAACACCTCATATCACAGAAAGATTCAAAGATTTGTTAAACTAAACTAACAAGAGCTTTTATTTCCAAAAGTTGCTGCTGTTAAAGTTATGAATTCTTAAGAAACTGAAGGAGCAGATGCTCACCAAGTATAAATGGTGTTAGCTCTGCTGTGTAAGGTCCAAGATCTACAGTTGTTTTCCTCAACAACTAGTCTTAACAAAACATAAATGTGATCTGAGCAAAGGCATGAAAGATAACTCTTACAGTGCTGGAGACTACTGACGGCAACCTGAAAAGATAATGAGCCACTATGACAAATCCATATATTTTAATTTACTTGTTTATGCATCTATGTTTGAATTAATGTTAACCTTCCAATCACCCACTGCCAAATATTGATATATCTTAGTCAGAATAAGGTACGGTCTCCAAGCATCTCCTGATGTGAGACCCACTTAGTGACCATCTTTGCCTTTAAAAGCTGAAAGGAAAGATTTATTTGAAAATCTTCTTTGTTGTTTTGCAACTGTGAATTTTGCCTACCCTTTAAAACTTGAGAGGCAGCGTGCCACAGAAGCGAAAGCACTGGTTTGGCGAACCTTCCTAAATTTCTGCAGGTGCTAAGCAGTGCCATCAAGTCAAAAGATGGCAAAGTCAGACTAAATCCATATATTTTGTTGCAGCTATGTCACTGCATTGTAATGCTGTGCAGTTTTGCAATGCTTCACCACTCGAATTATTTGTAACTCTTAGTCTCCTAGCAGGTTCTGGTGCACCTTCATTTCTTGTCCTCTTTGTGACAGATGGCTTTTACCCTCACAGACAGAGTTGGGGGTTTTTTTTGTGGTTTTAACTTTGCATTAGACCTGTTTTAAGAGCACCATAAAAAGTTATGTGCTGCAGTTTTAAACAGTAAAATATTTATGCATGCCAGAATTATTTGTGTGCTGTTAATTGACGTGAAACAATTTGCAATTCTTTTTTTCATAGTCAAATCAGTAATTCTGTTGTAAACAACCGAATCATCTGCACTAATAACTTAAACATAACTGTATATACTTTTAATGATCAAAGATTTTTTTTCATCTCATTTAATTCCCTGTGATTTTAGACACTTGGATTCAAATACAACGAGGTACAAGGCAATGTACCAATAATGAACTTTAAGGCAGAATTCAAGTCATTAGCTTTGATTTATAACTAAAGCTATATTAAGAATATTATATACAGAATAAATTGCTGTTTTGATAGAGTATTTCTTTTCTATAAAAAGTATAGTGGATCAGTTCTTGTCTATGTACTACATTATGTGAAGCTATCAGTATGATTTCAGACATGCTGTGCATTCTTTTATCTGTCAACAGACTGGTTGATGTGTTTGCTCAATACAGCTATATCTTTAATCAGGGTAAAAGACATAACTTGACAGAGTGTAATTATTTTAATTGCTGTGGAAAGACAGAGAACTAAATTAGAAGAGAAATTTGGTTTTTAAACTTAGATCTGTTCTAGAGCTGAAATGAGATTCCAGACTTCTAAAAAAATTTTGAACTTTGAGGGCTGTTCTTTCAGAACTACAATAACTTTTTCTAAGAGGACACATCCAAGGAAGAAGAAATGTTTTTACCTATGTGAACACTGTTAACTTTGGAAAGACTTGGTTTTTCAGGCACTTTTAAGATTTCTGTTGTACAAAATGAGTGTGAGGCAGCTTGTCCAGCAGCCACACAATCTTTGCATTTTTGTTTCTCTACCCTTCAACAGTTTTTGTCAAGAACAGACCTATGTTCATTTGACAGTCACACTAAAATGAAAATAATTTTCATTGCTGACATTCCTCCCTCCACCCCTCTAAGATTTTTTAAGTCACCAGAAACAACACTGAGTCTTTGGGCTTCAGGTTGAAAATAGTCATTATTTTGGGATTTTTAGATAAACTGTATGTTTACTGTAGAGCGAGACATAATGGAGCCTCTGTCAGACAGTCAAAATTGTGGGCCACACTCCTGTGTTTCACAGGAGCAGAGTCACAGTCTCATAGCCCATAATTTAAGAGATTTCTCAGGTGTGACTGTTTCTGGCTTGAGCATCACCGTGCAAGAGCTGAGCAAGGACAGTCTTTCCACACAGAAGGCAGCAGCGATTTGCCGGCTGCTGTGTGTTGCTGGCCCTTCACACTGTCCTGCCCAGGTGGCTTTGACACAGCTCTGACACGCAGATGGAATGACTGGTTTGCAGGTAGGTGTCTCCAAACTCGTGAGCCAGCTACAGTCTTGTAAGGACATATGTCTCATTTTTGCTTATATTCTTATTCCCTAAGTGAATATGTTTTCACTTTTGACAGCTTAGAAAATCCACAATACAAAAGAAAAGACATCCATTCTCAAGACCTTGGAGACTTCTGAGTGCAAATATTTGCTCTTCCCTCCTGCTCTCACCCTGCCCACAGAAGTGTTGGTCCTCAGCTAGCATAGCACTTTGTAGCTCTATTAGTTGTCACCATCAGAGGACACAACCGGGTTTTTTTCTTCCTTTCCACACTGTTGTTTTGTGAAAAGAGAAGCTCTGGGAATTTCTTGTTTGACATTCTCAGAAAGCCAGGGGAGGCACCATTTTCCGACTTTATGGCACAGTGGTCATTAGGTCACACAGCTTAGCGTTTCAGTAGCCTTTTCCTTTGAGAAAATATTTTATTTTGAAAACCCTGAGTCCAGAAACATAAAAGAGAAGCAGAAATATACAGGAATCTATGTCTAAGAGTCTATGCCACTGAGTGACATGGAGTAGGTGAGAAATATTTTTAGTTCTCTTTGACAATTTGCTACCCAATTCCTTTGATTTATCATCTGCTAATGAGAAGACTGGGCCTAATACTGTGTTAAGGCAGGCGGCACAGAGCAGAGGTTCACTTCTAAATAAAGCTTACGTAATTTAAATAACTACAGCTGAGAAACAAACCAAATCAAACCAACCAAACAAATCAGCCTCCCTTTACCCCCCCCTCCAAAAAAAGCAACCAAAAAAACCCCAACAAACTAACCAGCAAGCAAAAAAAACCCACAAAAAAAAAACCAGACAGACTTTTAGATACAGTAGTTTCAGGGCTTTTTTTGTTGGTTTTTGTTGTTGTTGTGTGGGGTTTTTTCCTACAGCTATATCTCTAATCAATACCACTTAAGAAGGGCTGTAATTTCTTTACATATTACCCCAGATAGATAAGCTCCACAGAAGTTCTCATGTACTTGGGGGACTATTTCCACAATGCTGATGACAGGAATTGTCTTCAAAGATATCTTAAAGCCACTTGAGTAGTCTTGCAACTGTTAGATGATTACTTGGCACAAAGACTGATGGAAAAGGCAGCACTTTTGTTCAAGTTGTCAAGTGATATCTGGAATCTCTAGAGAACTAGTTAAAATCAGTTTCACTGTAAATGCTGCCACATAAAAGTGCTTTTTTTTTAAAATGAAAAATGGATCAGAAACATTGTGCATATTATCCAATCACAGAAAGAGTCACTGTTATAACTATTACCTTTTCCCTGCATGCAAACATAGTATTGAACACAGAGGCATTAGAACTGTCAGTCAGTGCCCCTTCGAGCAACACAGGCATGGTAATCTCACTAGAGGTTCTGGTATGTGCTTTGTTTATGATGGGAGGCAGGGCGCACAAATGAGTAAAAAATCAGCAGATGGGAGGTCCTATTATTGGTTGGATAAATCCTCTGGAGCCCAGATGGCAAACAGAGAGCATTGCTTCATGAAGGTGATTTTTCAAACTGAGATGCACCGAGCAGGCAGGTGGTGGTGGTTAATATTCCAGTATCTTTCATGGAAATACAATCTCAGATCCTGCAATGTTCTCAATCATTGGGGTGAGGTGCTCCAATAATTGCTAGCAAGGTCTATTGGAAGTAATTAACCATTAAGCACCCTCTGTTCAGACCTTAGCAGTGGTGAGTTGGCATAAGTCCCTGGAAACGAAGTACTTGTCCTATGACTAATGTTATTGTACACAAATGTTCCCTGTCTTCACCTTTCCCTGGCCACTCTTCCACCTACTTTTCAACAGTTCCTTGGTCACCTCCATCTGAAACTTATCAAAAATTGCAAGTGATTCAGGCTGTGATAAAGCTTAGAGGAAAAGCACCCATCAGTGTGATGGCAGAGAGAACTCATCCGGGCATCACACTTACACCTGGGTACTGGGCCATGAAAACCTGTGAGGAAACAGCCGATAAAATAATGCCTCTGCAAGAAGTTTAAAGTGGTTTATTCTAGTTTCTTTCACATATTTATGTTGCTTTTAAAGTTCCTCAAGCCTATGACACTTTTATTGAAAGGTTAAATAAGAGACACGGAAAGATCCCAAGAAATTATTTATCTCTGTTTATAGTTATATCATATGAGTTTGTGTTACCCAATTGTAAGTCTCCCTAAAAGCAATTTACTCTTAGTGATTACCTAAAGTCTCTTGTAACCCTTACTTTCTTTCATTTATGCAAAACTATTCAATACAATATCTGCATCTGTGCTTCCTAATAGCTTCATCTATGGATCTTTAAGTATTTTTTGCATTGTAAGATGTACACAAAAGGTTTGCTGTTGATTATATACATAATCTCTTGAAGTCAACACTTCTGTTGTAAAGAAGTTCTGTAGCAAAACGTATTTTGAACTCTTTTTTTAAGCACTAATTTTCCTTTCAGCTTAAAATATGTTTTTTAAATTATATTGTATAAATAATTTGCTTAAAAAAACCCCAAAACACACCAAAAAAACAACAAGCATGCACGCTCCTTTAGTTTCAATGAGTAACTGAACAATAAGGGTCAGGAGAAGAGCTGAAACACATATTACAGAAAAATGCTTTTCTCTTTACCCAGGATGAGAGGAGCCATCTGAGGTCATTCCTTTTTGCCATGCAAAAACAAAAGCTAAAGAAACCTGTAAAAATAAAGGAGAATCCCACACAAATTACATTTTAGAGCAAGCTAAAACTCATCATTTTTCAAAATATCATTCAAGTAAGAGCAAAGAAACTGGTGTTTTTAAAGACCAGACAGCGGGTTTTGGTACGACAGCTATGAGAAGTGCCTGGAATCCCAGACCCAAGGTGCAATTCCTGTGTCTTATTTCTGCAACTCAGCAAAAGGTAAGCTAGGACTTAGGGCTGACCTAGGTCAGACGTGAGGGCAGGGGGAAATGGGTTTCCAGGGAAAGAGCACAGATACCAACAGTCTGGAGGGAAGTACGACTGTGGGGAAGGTTAGAAGGGAAAAAAAAAAAATTACTAACAGAAATGTAATATGACTGGAGAGAAAAAAAATTCTCCAGGCTCTCGGAAATTCTGAGTGCAGTGACCCAAGGGTAAAGTTCTCAGTACTTCATGACCTGTGTGCCAGCCAGGACAGAGTCTGCTTTGAATATCAGCTGTGAAATACCAAGTGCTGTGCTAGACTTAACTGGGGAATGCAGGGATAGGGATTTCAGCAAACAAGTAACTGTTCCTTATTGAGAAGAGTTGAGAGACACTGAAACCTAAACCTTCATTTCTCCTTTTGTGCGTGTATGCAGTGTGATGTGTTCTGTGCACAATCCAGAATCTATTCTGCCTCACCTTCTGACAGGTTTCTGTTCTGTCTTGGTGTATTAGTAACACTGTTGCTGTGGATTTAGAGATTTTGAAATGTTCCACCTTTACCATTCAGAACATTTAATTATGTTTAATTATGTCAATAGAAAGCACGTTTTAGGATTAATAGATATGTTACTCTAAGTTTTCGAATATATGAGCATAGATTTCACTTTGTAAGTTTGTCAGTTTACAGGAAACAAGGGGAAAAAGGGGAAAAATACCAGTTCCTACCTCAATATACCTCAGATTGCTGAAGTAATTACCCACCACTTGTAGCTGGAGAATTTAGAAAAACTTTTGAGTATTGTTAAAAAGGCCTTGGCGCTGCTTATGACAATCTTTAGCTGCCACTTGAGAAGCCCTGGGCAATCCAGGACATCCACACTGTGCTGTGGCAAGAGGTGAAGGCTGGACCAAGATCCCAAACAGCCCTAGGCTTAACACCAAGTTTTGGGTTACCAGTCTGTACTCACTGTTGATGGGTGGATATTTGCAGAGCCTGAACAGTAACGTCTTTATAAATTAAACAATAAATTAAAAATTAATTTATAATCTTTGCAGATTCTTCAACTCAGGATTGAAATTCTCATGTAATTTCCACTTGTATAGATTCTCCTTCTACCACAGGCAGTGATGTTATATCACTATAGGAAGACATCTTTTACAATTGTATTTTACAAGGCAACTGAGTGCTAGTGTTAATGTGCAGAGCCACTTGACAGTTCCAGTGACATTTTTCTCCAGGATACTGAAATATTCATTTGTACATGTGCATTTTCCTGGAAGCTTATCCCCTAGAACTTTTAAATTAATGCTCTATTCTGATCACCAAGTGTACAATTTTGTGACGTCCTATTGCATACACCAAGTGTAAAGGCACACAAATGGAAATGTAAATCCTCACATTATGAAGAAGTCTTCTGTATGTAATACATTAGGACTTGACTTTGTTTACACTAAGACAGAACAGAAACCTTCCAGAAGGTGAGGCAGAATAGATTCTGCACAGTGGAGTCACTTCCACCAAATCTGCTGCCATAGCTTTTCTATACTGTGCTGCTGATAAGCCAAACATCACCCATTAAATCAGGCATCATGAGAAGCACTACTTCATTCCAGAAACATTCCAGCACGTTAAAGAATGGGACTGAGAGAAACTTCACGGAAGATGCTTCTAAATTTCTCTTTTTATCCCATTGCTTTGCTGTGTTGTTTTTCTAAAATGAAGCAGTTTTGGCCTCCTAAATCCTGCATCACAGGTTTAGACAAGTATTCTTTTATTCACTGAGCAGTTACACAGGGTGATAGTTTCTTGCAGGCAGTTCATAACGTATGGGCAATTGAATGATAAACATATAGTAAAAGAGATATTCATAGCAATAGCAGATAAATATTAACAGATGTTAGGTCAAACGGGCAGTTTGTGGTACCGGGGGTTCAGTTTCAGATGACTCCAGAGAACATTTTTGTTACAAGAATAAGAAGGAAGACGAGTACAGAATGATAGGAACTCAAACTAGAGATCACATTCATACTATTTTGCTAGTAGGTTAAAAGATGAACAATTTAAAACTGGGTTTCAATAATACCTGACAGTAATAAGTTCCATATCTCATCATGCTCCAAGGTGTAGGGAAAGTACTCTCTTCCTCTTTATTTAAATCTGCAGCTTAATAATTTTAGATTGTTTATATTCTGCTGTAAATTTTGTGTATTAATTAAAAAAAAATATATTTTTTTTTAAACTATCAGCCTGTCCTTGGGAACAACTCATCCACAAATACTAAAAATGTTTATCAGACTTTTTTGGGCCCCCTGCAATGCTCTATATTTATTTTTGTCCCTTTCTCCTTTGCCCTTACCATAACACTTGCTATAAATTGACCAGACTGTGTCTTGAAAACTCTGGGCAGAAAATATACAAACAGCAAAAATCCAAGGATAAGGCTTCTCCCTCAATTTGGAAACCACCACACATGCTGTTGATGTTACAGCCTTTTGAAAGGAATGGGCAGGTTGCCACCACACTGAGGCTTCCATAACCAAGATGCCGATCTGAAATGAATGGCCAAGATGAAGGTACTGAAGTGCCTCAAGAGCCACTCCCAAGCAGAAGAGAAAAATAAACTGTGAATTACCAGAAAAGAGAGAAAAAATATCCAGGTATGTTCATGTAGAGGCACCCACAGTGATATTTCTCAAGGTGGATTGGTCTGATAAAAATTATGACCTTTTTTTCCTCTACCCTATTTTATTTTCCAGTACTAAAAATATTGCAAGTGCCTGAGGCGTAAGTCAGAGCAAACCTCCACTATCACTCCAGAGACTTGGCACTTTGCTCATTAGGCTCCTTAGGATCTAACTGAGTGACCTTGTTTGGTGGGAAGGCACAGATGGAGTCTGTCAGTAAATCTTGTTAATGTAACAAGTATTCCTACTGTTAGATGAGGTTTGCACCTCATAGAAGCATTTCTAGCCCAAGTAAACAACCACTATTCCCTCCTACCAATGTCAACCTGCTTTTTTCATGCCACCAGGTACTTCAGCATTTGTTTTTACTGTGAATTACCAAAAAAAAGAACATCTCGCTGTGAGCGTAGGATGATCTTTCTCTCAAAGACAGTCATGCACCTCACTTTTAGAGAAAGTGATGTTTGCTTTTAGGTTTGGAAGTGTAACCTGATAAAAACAACAGCTTTCTTCTGCTGCGAATCTTTTCCTGAGCTTAAAAAAATATTTTTAGGGTAGGAATGCAGTTTTTTCCTAGACTCATGCTCTCACAGTTGTATTTTACGATATAGAGAGCTAATACATAAATAATAAATAAAAAGTTTATTTATGAAACCATTTTAAGTGATGTAAAGTTTTACGATGTAACCACTATTTTGCTACTGTGAGAAAATAAAAAGCTGGTTTCAAAGTAAGTTCAGCTTCTAAAAGGCAATGTTAAAAAGTGACACTGTTAAGTTCAATTGAACCCTTTTGTTTGGGTAAAAGAAGAGTGATACAACAGTAACTGAAATATTTAAGTAAATTTCAGTGCTGTGACCCTGAACACAGGAAAAATTTCATGCTGAATAAGCCGTATTCTCTAGGTGATTTGCATTGTTGGAGCACAGCAGAAAACCCAAGAGTGATTGAAGTAGGGACCCTCGTTTTTCAAGTCTATCTTCAGATTTGTTCACTAAGTTTCCCAATCCAAATGGGATTGTGAAGACGCCATTTCAAAGCTACAGCTTCGTATATTTTGAAATTATATTCTTATCCTGGTTTGCAGATGAAAGAATCAAGCTTGAAATTAGAAAGCGAGATGAATCTCTACTGTTTTTTTCCATAACCACCTGGTTCTACAGGCTAGCTCAGGGCTCCAACCCCCACAGTATAGAGCCTAAATAAAAGAGAAAGAACCTCCCTGCTCACCTATGCCTGTCCCTGCAGGAAGGGCTGACTCCAGAGGGGTCTCTGCAACACCACCTGATGGGTGGGACTGCTGAGAAGGAAAGGAGAGGACAGAAGCAACCACACTGCTTTTACTTCTGCCTTTCTACTCCTTATCCCTCTACTAAAAGCCAGCAAAATTCTGCATTAGAAAGCCACCACTACTCACGAGTTTACTAAGGGCTATGCTTTATAGTGCTTCTCTTTTTAAAATATGTGATTTTATACCATGTATATTTCTGCCAAGTTCTTATTGCTTCCTATGTTCAAATACTTTTTTATTAGTTAAACTCCTCTTTGCTACTTGCTGCTCAGTACTCTAGGGATTATAAAAACAAATTACATGTAGGACACCAAAGATCATCACAGGCAGAGGAATAAAACCTCCCTGCAAGCATAGATAAATCAAGAACATGGTCCAATAACAGCAAATACATTGTTAATGAGGCACCAAAGGTAGGAACAGGCCTGCAGAAAAGGAAAGACTATCATTATTAAAATCTTTAAGTTGCATGGAAACTGATGTCCAGATCTTGCTACCACAGAAATGGTAAAGGCTCCTCAGGATCTGGTGTTGAAAATGAACAGAGTTCATAAAACAAATAAATAGGACAGAGGAAGCTACACTAGTCAGCGTACAAACAAAAATGTTTGTTTTGAAGCACAGGCCTGGCAAACTGTCTTTGACATTGTTATTGGTAAGGTTTGAATAATGCTGGCTTATCTTGATCTTGGCTTCAGATTTTTAGACAAGTGATATTATGCCCTACTATGATCCATGACTCCACACAGAAGTGTCACTTCCCTCTGTCTGTGCTAAGAGGCTTAAAAGTCACATTGCTGCTGCCACTTCTCTGTTGCTTGCTTGCTCACTTGAAACTACTCAGTAGTGTAAGGTTATGATTTAAGATTATTCCTTGGGCAAAAATGTGTATGTAGATATCTCTAAACAGCACTGCACACTTTACAGGAAACAAATTCTGTTGAGCATAAATTCTGTAAATAAAATAACAATAAAAAAAATTTGAAGATAGTATTTTAGCCTAACCCTTTCCTCAGTCAGCTCTGATTAGGACTTGCATATCGTGAAGACTTCTCAAAGATATAAGCTCTTATTTGTGCCAATTTTTCATGCTGTCGTTGAAGTGGAAACAGTGCAGTTCTCATAAATTAGCTTTATTATTTCTAAGATTGATAGACCAGGATTATCAAGACCTTTCGTTCACTTGTTCCTGTTCACTTGAGCTGTTTTCTTGTTAGAGGGGCTCTGCATGTAGTGGTCAGTGTATTCCAAGTGCCCTGTCCCACATTACTATTACTGTAGGTGCCTGCAGTAATTGCCTTAGCAATTCTCTCTTGTAATGGTTTGTTCTCACAGTTAATTGACATAACCATGGAAGTAGTGACTTAGATTGCTTCTGCATCACTGCAGACACACTTTCAGGAAAAATATTCTAGTCCTAGGAAAATACTGTTCCCTTCAACTGATAGGCCCTGCAATGGAAGCCCGAGGCAGCTGGAAGAAGTGGAGCCTGAAATTCAGGTTGCCTTCCTTTTATCATAGCAAAACTACCTTTTTTCCCCCTGGAAATTCATAATATATTTCCATTGCTAGTTGATTTTAGCCAGTTCATCCTAAAACATCCAGATTTTTGGGGGATGTTTTTCATTGCATCCAAATTCAACAGTCATTCTTTTGTTTCTTACAGGCTACTGTGAGTTGCTATTTTGGCAAATTTCATTTAAATCCATGCAAATCCAGAAAAAAAAAATGGCTCTGATTTTCATGCAAAATTTTAACAAAAAGAGTTCTAATATCATTTTTCTATAGCCTCACATGATACACAAAATAATCTTACCAGGAATCTGGAGCTTGATAGTGATTGGCATCAGCTTCGATGTCCTTGATATGTGTCATGGCATGGATTATTGCTCAAATCAATACAAAGCAATTTCCAATCAAGGGAAACAACTGTACATTGGTTTGTTCTGATCCATTTTCAGATAGTATTTCTACAACCTCCCATGGATTTGCAGCTGCTCAATTGCAGTCTAATTGCATGACCCCTGCAGAGCAACACCCAAGGAGTGTTAGTGGTACATGGTGACATTCAGAACAAAGCAAATACAGTGAAGCTTTCAGTGCACTTAAGAAGGGAAAGCATAGCATGTGGAAATAAAGATGTCACGTTAAGATACGGGTGTCACATATGTTCTTGTTTACAAAACTCTAGAATGTTCGTATTTGCCATCAACTTATTTTAAGGCACACAGAAGTACTCATTCAAATTTGAATGTTCATCTACAGAGGAAAAAATAAACTAGAGGAAAATAACCAGGTGAAGCAGATTATACACAAAGTTCCTGGAGAATTTCCTTGTAAAAGGGGAAGCAAATATCTTTTAGCAGTGCTAGTCTGCTAGACAATTTCACAAGTCATTGGGGAAACTGGATGGCACCTTTAATCTTCTTGATAATCCAGGTTTGGCTCACAGACTGTGATTTGGGCATTTTGTATTTTCAGAAGTAGTTGTGTTTTTTTCTCAATTTCTATTGATGCATCAAGGAATAAAGGCATTATACCAATGCACAGCAACAGCTTATATCAGGACAACTCAGGAAAGAAAAAGATATTGTTTCTCCTCAAAGGAGCAGGGGGAAGATAGGAGGGCCAAAGCAAAGCCACTTCCCAGGTTGAAATTTTCTATGAGATTGTAGATTGCTGTCCTAATCTGATTAAAAATGTGGTAGTGAATTCAGGTCCTGAGAGAGATATTTTGTATCTCAGCTTAAAAGAGGTGCTCCAGTTCCACATCTAGCTGGATACATCAATCAGAAAAGCCTCCCTGCCCTCACAAAGAGATCACAGATTCTGCAAAGAGTTCTGAAGATTTTTATGGTGGAAAATAATTTTTTTCCCCTATGCTTTACGGGTCTCATTTTTTTTTTTGCTATAAGCCAAATTCCTGAACTTTGGAACAAACAAGGTAAACTTAAAGCCAGCATTAAGAAGAAAAGACTCTGCAGTGAGTTCTAAATTCATAGGAAATCTTTCTGCCTGCCTTTTAGACCAGATGGAAGCTTTTCCTTGCAGACTTATTGGGGATGACCCTTGCTTATCTTGTGGCTTGTCTTGCCACTGGACTTTGCAACTATACAGGTATCAGTAAATCCCAACTTCTCATTTCGCAGTGAAATGGAAAATAGGTTCTTCCCAAATGTCCTGATTTTATATACTAAAAGAGAAACTTCAACTCCACAAAAAAAACCCTCTTCAACAGAAGAAAAATATTTAGCATAGAATAATATTACAATACAGGAATATAGAGGCAAACAAACAAATAGCAGGTAAATTCAGACCATTTACACTGAGAAATGAAGACAGTCTCTTAACATTCCACTTTTTTCTTTTCTTGTCATCAGTTGTATCTAACTGCTGAGAGAAAGGCATTTCTTTGTGTTTCTGGGAGTGAAGAGTGGATTCAACTACTTTTATTTATTATACATGTATTTTTTAGACAAACTAATAAAAACTTACTATTACTTCCACTCTTTCCCATGGAGCTACTTTCCCACACTATAGAGGCTGGTTTGAGTCCTTGGTACAGTTTTTTGAATGGTTTCTAGGGCTTTTATTGAAAAGGACAACAACAATGCCAAGGCATGAGGGCACTTGAAGTCTCCCTACACCTGTTTCATTGCTCAATGTTTTTTGGCAAGAAGAAACCTGTGACAGTATTTGTTACTGATAATGTCAAACTGAGGTGAATGGCAGTTGTTTTTGAAAGAGAGTAATGCCTTAATGGAGACCTTGTTAAAATCCTAACCTCGTGTAAGCATTGGTGTTGTCCTGAATTGGTCTCAGAAGTTATCAATTTTAACTTTGCATATGCACCGGAACTCTTACTTTCCTACAAAATCAGCCTTTAGTTTTCATTAGTTTGAAGTGAAAACTTTAGCTAGAGGTAATATTTTCCCCCTGACACACAGCCATTCATCTAACTGAGAATATTTGATTAAGCATATGTATTAGATGGGATAATAGATAATCTTTGCTTGATTTTAATTATCTTGGACTCTGATGCCAATGTCACTGATGGCAGATGCCAGTGGGAGTTCTGAGTACAAGTACAGGGCAACTCAAGGGTCTGACTGAGCATTACTTTGCAACTGTATTGTTTTTAGTTTCTGAATTATATTATCCCAATTATTTCTCTCACAGTTCTAAAAAATACTGTCATACAAATGATGTTTATTTGAGAATATAATGAAGACTCAATACAGGCTTTTCCTTCAATAAGTAAAATTGTTCTAAGACAAATGTATTAGTTATCTGAATACAAACATGCATGTTTTCCCCAGCTTATCTGTACAAAAGATATTAAGGCAAAATTTGGTAAAGCTGCTACAACAGATTACACATTTTCACATGGATATTAGTTTTTGTTTTTTTTTCCTCAGGGACTAGAACTCTTTAATAATAATTAATGTAATAGAAACTTCCCCCAAAAGGAGCAATTTATAGCAGGTGGCCTTTAGACCTCATCATATGCTACCAAACACACTTGCCCAGGGAATACTCCGCCTTTTTGTCACACATGATTGCATCAAGGAATTACAGGAAATCAGTTGGAGAGAAAACTTCCACCCAGTTCCCAGCTCTGTTTCCTATGATGTTTCAAGTCAGGATCAATTATTCCATTTGTTTCTGGCAGGATGTTGTGATATTGTTATGGCAAAAGGCTTGAAGAAAGTCCACTAATAATACACCATTTACGGTTTGTCTCTAAATACTTCATGGCTTATTTGAAAAGACTATTTGGACAATTTGCTATTCAATCCAAAAAACTTTTTAATGTACATTTCTCACTACATCCATCTTAAGGAATGTCTTAAAGCAATTGCTGTAGCCTAAGCAGTCAACAAATAATATATATAAAAATGATGTATATGTAAATAAGCCATTAGAGAGCAAAGAAGTCATTCTACCCGCCTGTATAATCTTTTTCCACATTAATGACTTAAAAGAGCAGCACACATTTCTTTATGACAAGGCTTTTCTACTTAACCAATAAGATTCTCCTATATCCTAGGGGTAATCCAGGCAATTAGAAGAAATAGGGGAAACACAAAAAGGAATTAGGTAGGTGATAGTCATAAACTGGTAGGGAAAGAATGTGTAAAGCTTAGTCATCAGTGCTCATTACTGCCGTAATTTCTAACACTGATCTAATATAGATCATGATTCTTCAAAACATTAACCATAAGCCATGTTTTAAGTACACAAGCCAACCCTTCTTACCTAGAAAATGTATGTTTATTGCTTTTTTAGTTACTGAGAATCAAGCAGACACTTCAGATGCTTTCCTAACAGAGATTACAGTAGGAAACAGTATATTCTAGAGCTCTTGCTTCAAGTACTTCCACTTCTGATTGTACCTCCACCGCCTCTCTTAAGAAGACATTATTATTCAGAAATAAATCCCTCCAGAGCTTTCTTGGAGGATTTTTAATGATGAATATTACAGAAAAGCAGGTGTGTGTGCCATATAAGATTGTTGTAGAGGTATTGTTGTCACCAACTGAAGTGAAAAACAGAGACTACATCCTCAGATATCACAAGAGAAGACAATGTTCTTGGTATTTTGGCATAGTTCAGTTTAAAACTAAGAACGCTCTTTATGTAAAAAGCATTAAAATGCTATAATTGACAACAAAACATACTTTCCTATATTAAACTTTCTGAGCAAAACTGGGATTTAAACGAAATTTTTGATTATTGCTGTGTGGAAAATTACATTCTCAGTAGTGCTGAGTACTTCCAGTCAGCTAAGTGGTATGGGAAAAACAGATAGGACCATGATTTCTTTTTCCAGGTGTGAATCCACATCCTCAGCTTACAAATACTTCAAACTTTTTAAAAACAGAAACTATCATGTCTTAACTATTTCCTTCTGAACCTGCAGCTAAACTAATGTGCTTTTTTCTCCTCACTTGCAGTGTGGAAGAACAAGGGACACCTGGCTTCCTTGTGGCATGGAAAGAGCTGACAGAAATGTTTTCTCTACAAATTTACCTTGTTCCTAGAAATATTCTGGGGGACAAACTGAGCGTCTCTTTGAACCTCCAGTGCCAAGAACTGTGATCACAACTGTAGCACAGGCAAGAGACAACCCCAAACTACAATTTGAATGTTGGTGCACTCTCCTTGTGCAGGATTTTAAAGAGTGCAGAGAGTGGAAGACAGACTTATTGTGATTCGAGCAATCTGCACTGCTAAGCAGCCACTGACATTCTATGAGGTGCAGTCTTGTATTCCCAGCTAGTTGAAATTACAACACCCGTGCCTGGAATACAAATGTCTTAAGTACAGCAGTACTATCTCATCATGTTCTAGAGGACTTTTCACAAACCACTTGGCAGTAGCTTTATTCTTTCCTGTGTGGATGTTCGTGTTATGCTCACCAAGCACACCTACTCAGTTGTATGTTCCACCCATGGAGATAAGGATTTGTATTTAAAAGTGTGCCATGGGCAGGACAAATGACACATAGTAGATTCCTTCACTCTATGCATGGACTAGAGGAGAAGTAATTTGACTACTTTCACTTTTGGAAACTTGGTTGGGATCCTAAGTTAGGAGTCATAAATCTATTCCTGAATGGTGCTAATGACAAAAAAATCAAAATCATGCTGTGTGTACATACTAAAATGAAACTTTGAAGTTATGTCCAGTGACAGAAAACTCCTAGGTACTCTTACATTAACTGTGTTTGGACAAAGCGGAGGAACAGTCCTTCCTAGTGATACAGAAGTAATTTATAGCCTCCACCTGCTGGTGAACACAGAACCCAGGCTTTTTGCCTTTTGCTCTCTGTAGGAAGCTGGTTTAAATCAGTCACCTTAGACTGACAAAAAGCCTGCGGTCCTTTCCACCAGCTCTTCAGTGCTTCAAGCATGTATGCAATTCCAGTGATTCCTTTTATTTTGCATAAATGCACATAAACTTCCATACCTATATAAGTCTGGCTCTGATATATCCATTCACTACTCAGTCTTATGTTTCCATAGTTTCTCCCTCCAGCTTTCCCAGGCAAAGCACCATCTGACATTTTGCAGGGCTGCACTCACCAGCCTGCTGGTGAGTTAAAACAACTCTTTTGGTTTTGTAGCCGAGAATATGTTTTTTCTCTCCACAGTGAAAGTCTCAGAGGCACAAGTCGATTTCTGAGTTTGAAACTATACTAGATGCAGTAGGTTTTATAGAAGATCACCCACTACTGATTAAAGAGAATAGTACTTCTTCTATCATTTAATCCATTGTTCCTTGGCAGTTTTGTACCTCCAGTTGCTAATCCTGCTATTACCTTTTTTCAACCGTTTTCTACAACATGGAAGATATCCTTCTACTTACAGACAGGAATGTAAATATTTTGCCAAATGCCATTATATGATTTTCTTATGAATGGGGAAAATATTCTTATTAAAAACCTTGACATTAGATTTATAATAATCTACCAATCAGTTGCTCAGATGACAAGATGACAGAAGGCATCATGCATCTAAAGAGTTTAAAGTCACATCCCTGTGTTACCTTAATGCTGTAAGACTTGGGTACATAATTTACTATTTTCATAATTCACAGCTGACCTCATTTGCCCATGGTATTTTTAAAACACATCTATTGTGCTGCATCCAACGTGCAAACTTAATTAATCTTCTATTATAGCAGAAATTCACATATTTTAATATTTATTCCAAAGAATCAGTCTCAATGTATTTTGAGAGGTAAAAACCAAAGGAAAGTCCATGAAGACAACAAATGAATGTGGTACAAAAAGATACGCTAGTAGTAGTTATGGTATTTTTCACCAATGAAAAGGAAATAAAGGCCTTCTACATCAACCATTCCCTTTACTATTCCTTGGCATTTATTTTTTTTCCTTCTGGCCAGTGGTTTCAGTTTGCTGAGAAGAAAAAAAAAGTGCATACAGACTGTTTCTGCATTTCTGGACTAAGGTGGCATATACTTCCAATTACACAAGCAGTAAAAACATTAATCTAGGCATTGGCAACTCATTTAGTTTCTAGGTGGTAAAAAATACTTGACTATCAGAAGTAAGAAAACATGTAATAAGTTACTGATTTGAATAGAGACTTCTGCTTCAACATGGCCATTCTGTTAGCCAAAGTACCCATCTGACCAGTAACCAAGGCAAACAAAACCATTTCAATATCAGTAAGATGGTCTCTGGGTTTTGGGGATTTTGTTGTTGTTGTTGGTTTGTGTTTTTCTGGTTTATCCAATTGACAAATTATCATGAAAAGACCCAAATCCATTAAATATAGTGATATCATCTGCACAGACGGTTGGAAAATCTTGTAACAACTCTCTTGTACTAAGAATAGTAAAGACACGAGAGATTTTGCTACTCTGCCTAGACTTTTTTCATCTGAATCAGACAATTTAGTGTCTGTCAAAACGGCCAGCACACACACAGACAGTATGCATGAATCAAGCCCACTTCTGAAGCCACTTGTAAGGACTAGGTGGGGCCCAAACCTGCTGCCAGCAAGGTCAGTACAGGCTCCAGCATGACTTCACAATGAGCTTCAGCTTCTCCCTCCTCCAGGCTGAACACCAGTATTTCAAGCTTGAAAGCTGTTCTGAGGTGTTATCTGGGGGCAGGTTGATCTTATTTATATAAGGCAGCCCTTCTTAGCCTGGCTGCTAAACAGATTTCTAATTTTCTCAAAGTCAGCTTCTTTTCCATCTGTCTCTAGTGGCCGTGTTGATGCTCTCTATTGTCTTTCATGCTTCACAGAGGGACATTTTTTAACATTAACCCAAAAGCTGGCTCAAAATTGGTGTTCTGCTGTGGAGCATGAAGAGCAGCAGGGAAGAGCAAAGCACCTACGGTGCCCAAGGAAAACCTGGCCAGTGGTGAGAAGCCAAATATCCTGTACAGGGAAGTTAAGTACCTCAGATGGAGCTAAAGGACAGATGGAGTAAGACAGAAGAGTAGTTGTAATATTGTATAGGACTGAAGTTTAAAAACCAGTTAATTTATCAAGAAGCAATGTGACTCGAGATGTCGGGGAGGGAGAGATGGCAACATTTTAAATCTACATCCTCAAACAAGTATCTTGAAGGCAGCATAATTTTGAATTCCACCTGACCCTTGTATAGTGTAAGATGCTAAACAATGGAGAGGTGTATCATACTAGGAAAAATTCCCTAAGATCTTGGGATTTGTAATCACTTATGGACTGAAACAAAAAGGATGATTTTCTCACAGCTTTCATGTGAATCAGCAATAATGTCTTACACAAAAGAAAAATGAAGGGAGTACATATTTCAGCCAACACTTTGTCCTCCATGTTAACTGTAACTCAGCCTCCCAAAAGATTTGCTCTTTAAAACTCATATTTTCATGCAATTCACCACACACTCTTCATATTGCTCTCACTGCTCTCTTCTTCAACAGCTTCCTGAACACTTAATAATCTTGACTCTTGACATTTAAGAATCTGCTTTGCTTCAGAAAAATGCCAAATCCACCACACTAATCTCCATTTTACCTACCTCACTGCTCCCTCTCCCACTTACTCCCCAAATAGGCTCTGGTAAAGTTTTCTCTATGATTATTTTTTTTCTTTTTTAAGCTTCCCTCTCTAAAATAAAACCAACCATTTTTTGGAAAGAAAATCTCAAATTTTGTCCCAATTTTCAAGTTCCAAACAGTGCCAGATGCTAGTTTTTTAAACCTATGTTTACTTTTCACTGTCACACAGCTGTTCCCCGAAGTTGCTGCTCACCTGCCTCTCAACCTTCTAGATGTTTTTCCTGTTTCTTTGGTTTCTCATGGGAGCTGTTACTATTTGGCAGCTCATCTTGGTCCTGCATGAAAACAAGTGAAACTTCTGAAAATTAAAACAAAAAATTTGCCACGAGTTTAAACTCATTTGGTTACTTGTGCTGTGTTAGCTGAGTCAAATAGTTTTTAACGCGTGTTCTTGTTTTGAAAATAATATTACAAAGAACAATTCACTGGATGTGACCATTTCATCAATATTTTGGTTGTTGGAAGCAGTTAGTCCATGCCCAGAACTTAAAGGACTCCAGTAGGAGCTGGGAAAGGATCAGATTCCAAATTACCAGCTGAACAACTAAAAACCAAGCCAGGTACCAATATTATACCATCAAAGCAACACCAACGTTTAGTTTTTCACACTTTCCATTGTAATTAATGTTATTTTGATAATATTGTGGATGAATAAAAGCAGTCAGGGTTGTGTTTTGTACCAAGGTCCCTTTCCATTGGATATGCACACGGGGAAAGTGCAAATGATGTTTCCCTCATTCATTTTGGAACTGCAGTGAATGGTGGAACGAATTAAGTGTTCTCACCATACATACAGTTTGTGACAGACAGAAAGGTCACTTTTAATGGGAAACCTCTTGGAGAACAGAGGTGTGCCTGCCTGTAGCTCCTTTGCTACAGATACAGTGCACTTTGTTGCCATATTAAGTGTTCCACTGCCAACGATGCTGAAACAGTGAGACTCCCACTAACTCATCATATTAACCAGTAGTATCACCATAGTGAATAAATATGTGCCCAGAGCCTGAGACTGTCCTTATGATACATCCTAAACTTCAGAATATGCTTTGGACCAAGCACATGTTATGGTATAAATACATTATCCTGCCCTTTAAGGTACAGAAAAAATGTAACTGCTTGTGAATAACAACCACTGTTGCAATTTCCCATTCTCTAGATTTAATCAATTGGAATTAGCCCCTGCAAATTGCTGCAAGGCAGGCAGGAAAGCTCCCTGGTTTCTGCAGAGGAGTTAGTAGGTAACAGAGTTGTACCTCCTCAGCTGTGTGCAGCTCTCTGAACAGCATAGTGAATCCTCTCTAAACAGCATTAATTACTTCTTTTACAAACAGGCATAGAATACAGGCTGACTTCAGCTGGAGAGCCACAGCTTCTATGATGCTCCCAGGCTGCTTCCCTTTCCAGCTCACCGATTGTGGTCACTCTTAACAGCACAGTGCAGCTAAAACAATAAACCTTGACAGTCAGTCTTAGTAGTGGTTGTTTGTCTCAATCTGTCTCTGAAATGTAGCTAATATCCAGCTACCTGCCAGGGCCCTGCCACAAACAACAGGGCCATTGTGTTTGTTTTTACATAACCAAACTTACTGTATTCCGAATATAAAAAAACTCTTTTGGGATGCTCCTCATCTTCATGAGCTGGTTTTATAGAGATAGGCAGTGTGGTGCTGAGACAGCTACTACAGGTTTAGGAAATATTCAGCAAAATATTTAAGAAGGAGAAGCCAAACATAGCCTTGCACTTAACTAAATATGAAGCAGTTGCTAAAAGGTTTCTAGGAGATAAGGCTCCATAAAATAACACAGTTCTGCATCTATTTCCCTACAGCCTACAAAAATTAGCGAAAGATATATTATCATCTAAGGAAAGATAAAGACTTTTTAATTTCCTATTCTTTCTGACATGAACTAAAATAAAAATCCCTTGCTATTGATAGCTGAAATTTGCCCTTCTGCTGCTAAGATAGAATAGTGTCTGTTTTCTGAAATCAGAGTCTGCTGCAGGCCACTATCCCTACGCTGACTGTAGGAAAATGTACACGTAAATAAACACAAAAATGAGCATCCATGCTAGTCTGTCCACATGTCCTCCTCACAACCAAATCCTCTGAGATGGAAGAAACTGAAGAACATGACATGCCCTCATTAAATAGAGCTGCAAAGCTCAGGGACTGACTGAAATCTTCCCTCTCCACCTCATATTGCATCTTGCAGTACCTTTCTTTGAAGTAAAAAGGCAAATAAACAAGCCCAGCTCTTGTCAGTGCTCTTTATGAGTCACTGAGCAGCAGATGCTGAAAGTGCTGTGTTTCTAAGTGCAACACCCGCTGCTGAAGCTGAATTTCCAAGCCACAGAGTTATACACATAGGTAAAGATCAACTGACCAGATATGTACCACTAACAGCCACTCTTAGAGTAAAATTAAAGAGGGACTGTCAGCAGAAAACTGTAACTGAAAGCATTGGAGCCACTCCACAATTTGCAGTAGTCCAAGGGCACAAGGTTTCTTCAAAAGACAAGAGAATTTCAATTATTTAACCTACTTTCTTTTATGCACTGTCAGACAAACACTTTGAAGGCCACCATAACTTTTTCAGCACGTACCTATGTCTGGTTATTGCCACAACAGACTCAAATTCAGTGCTGTCTTAGGCAGACATTTCAGAAAAATGCTTTTTCTGACCGCAAAAAGCAAAATATAAAAGAATTTCCTCCTCCTTTTTGTACACAGTAGGTTTACGTGGCTATCATGTAAAACTGCTTACTGAACAAGCTTGAAAACAAATATTTTTATGCTTTTTTTGGAAGGAGAGAAGGAAAGTAAAGATTCTTTCTGAACTGGCATCAATTTATTCACCTGACCTACAGCGTAACATTCAAAATTTTTGTATTAAACAATGTAGAAGTCAACAAATTTTAGTACCTAGAAAAAAAAAAAAAGGCAGCACAGGCATGGCTTGAAGGGACCCAGGTGCAAAACACACAGATCATAAAGTTGTGGCCCTACTTGAACATACTCATGAGGTTCCACTGCCCACCCAGGCTCCCTGCTTGCCGGGTGACCAAGTGAACTGGCGCACAGCCTGACCCTCCTTTTCAGGGTGGCTTCTTATTTCTAGTTTTCTAAGCCTCTGTTGTACTTTTTCGTTAAAAACCACTACTGCAACTTAATCCTGGCAGCTATACACATCTGGTATCTTCTGAACAGAAAATATAACAGACAGTGTGTCGCTACAGCTCAGGAAAGAAGCTTGGCTCAAACCAAATACTCTTAATCCTCAGAAAGATGGTTCCTTGTGATCAAAGTAGAGGACAGTGCAGTGTCACAGCTAAATCTGCTCACCAACTTTCAATAGCGTGCTTAGCCTGCATCTCCTTTTTTCTCAAAGTATTTTCTTCCCAAAACTTATTCCCCCCTTTCATTTCAGTTGGACTTTACAAAACAAAGCAGTTCCTAATCTCCACTTTGAAGTGAATTTCTCTGGCAGTGACCACCGATTTTCATTTATGCTCCCAGCTTTTCAGAGGCACGTGGTCTCCTGCTATAAAAGCTGCAGTCAGTGGGTAACCTGCTCTGTGTGAGCCATGGCACACCACCAGCGAGGCTCACAGCCGTGCTGTGGCATCACACATGGCCTGGGCTGGATTTATCCCTGTGCTCTAAGGTGCTACCCCTCTGCATCTCACTGCCTCCTGCCAAAGCTCAGCTTAGGCTACCGGTGCACAGGAGGTTTCTAAACCTGTGAGAGCTGCAGGTCCAGATGCAGCGCTGGCTCCCAGGTACCTCTGCAAGGAGGTTTCTAGCAGGGGCATGTGGAAAAGCTTTCAACAGCTCCAGGAGCAGGCAGAGAGGACCCCAACAGCTCTCAGCACAATGCTGAGAGGAAGTGGAGTTGCCATGTGTTCCCAGGAAGTGCCATCCCACAAAAGTACAGTGAGACCAACATCACAGCAGCCTTCAAGAAGCAGCATAAGATATTTTACACGGTTTGGGGCCAGACCACTAGTTGGTAACATTCCTTGGAAACCTCACAAAAACATAAATAGTCATCAGCATATTCAATTTGGCTATTTGAATCATCTCATTTGTCATCTAAATCATATATATGACAAACTGACATGCTGCATGCCAATCTCTGCCCAGAGTAGTGCGGAGTAAGTACCCTTGCTAGTGATTTTAGTAGAAAATTAGCAGAAAGAAATGATAAATTTGTGGTCTGTGTTGTCCTACTGTATTTTGTAGCTATTTAAAACTGTGTGATGTAAGTGGCAAATAATGCTTAAGGTAAGGGTCTCTTTCTGCAGGTGGTAACTTTCAACATTCAGTGTCAGCTCTAGACCATTTCTCTTGTCAGTTGGCTCACTGTGGGTTCACAAGAAAAAGAAGAACACAAATATAATTGTACCCATGGATACATTTAATGGTGTCGCAATATGCTGCATTAATTATCCAAGCCCAGATTCCCAGCCAGTGCAGGGTGCCATTGTAAAGCTGAAGTGAAGCAGAATGTGCGGAATTTAGCAAAGCTTGACATATTTTCTCAGCTCTGCACATTGGGAAAACTGTAACACTTATCACATTTGTCTCCTGAGTGCTGCGTTTCACCTTTTAATGTTACACAATGCAGAAACATACCAGTAATTGTAGTGTATCTGCACTTATGTTTACATTGCCTGAAATATTTTTTGTATGTGTCACCAGTTGCTCACACCTGTGGTCCCAAAAGAGTGTATTTTTTTTCTGGGTTTTTCTTTTTTGCTTTGTTTTGTTGGGGTTTTTTTGGTTTTTTTTTTTTTGGTTTTTTTTTACTTCGTTTTTGTTTGGTTGGTTGGGGTTTTTTTTGTTTTTGTTTTTGCTTGTTTTTTTGTGGTGGGGAGGAGTCAGGATCTTCTGACGCTCTAAATAGTGAATTGGTTTCTCCTTTTCATAAAAAATTTAAGTGTATGTGTGTTTTATCCATATTCCTTTCATGCTGTAGCACAGTTGTGTGTTCCTAAAAAAACCTGTATGAGAGTTTTTCACTCCGTATACAACATTAAGCGCAACTAAGGAGTTACAGAGTGAACTGACAGATCAAAGTCATAGCTCAGACCAATGTAATGAGTCTGACTCAAGGACTTTTGTGGGAATATGTCCCTAGTTCTGAACGTATTGCTCATAGGGATTTCCTTCAGATTGATATACTGATTCCACTGAAGCAGCCTATATTGTTATTTTATAAATTCAGTTAAAAGGTTTCTTTTAGGAAGTTTTTACTGTGTTTCCTGCTTACCTCACAGTAACAGAAACCCAGTACTAAGATCATCTGAGGTACCAATCAGAGCATTAGGAAAGTCTAAAGTACCACAGTGCTCGTGGGCAGGTGTTACAGAATAGAAGACTGGTAATTAATACGGTAACTTGATATAACTGTTCAGCTCTCCTGTGAACCTTGAACTTTGACTGTCTACTTATTCATCACTCTCAGAAATTATAATACAGGTTATGAAGCACACCAGGACTAGTCTTAATACAAGGGAATGTTAATGTACTAGAGCAAACCAGTCTCTATAGTAACCAAACCCACAAGGATTATCCACCAGTAACTATGGTCCATTACAGACAGTGTCTACTAAGGCACTTACCCTTACAAACTGAAAAAGTTGTTTCTATGTAAAAAAACCCCAAGAACACCAACAAACCTCCCTGTCTCACTGCTGTGCAGCTGTGTTCCTCAGTTCCCTTTTAAAATCATGTCCCCTATGTATTTGCTTAAGTCAACCTTTAAAAACACATGGAACAATTAATTTGCTAAAAACAAATGTAAGTTATCTTTTCTGCCTTTGTAAGCAGAGAAAAATTAGATGTCATGGATCTGACCTGGAGGAAGCTGGGAAGACATGAGTTTTAAGAACTTTTTCCAAATCTAACCTCTAAAGAGACATTTTTGAAATATAAAAAAGAACTTTTAAGGCACGTTCATAGGCACAGATGTCTATTCAAGTTTTAAGTCTTGCAGAATTTCTACAATAGGAGATTAAATTTGCCCTTTTTCATTTATACATTCTATAGGGAAAAGATGGGAATTTTAAGTGAAGTCACTGGTTTTCACAAAAGGTTTAGTAACTAAACTGATCCTCTTGTTCAGTTTTTACTCAGAGGATCGAAGGCTCAAGGGACACAAGATGACCTCTAAGCTCTCAAGTCCAGACACATTTCTCCCCACACTCCTTTGTGTATGAGCTCCCTTCCCCTGTGCCCTGATTTCCACACTGAAGACTCTCAGACCCATGGGCTGGAGATTAGTAACACACAGTTGCAGGAAACTTGGTGTTTCCTCCCTGACTCTGGGGTGGCTTTGCTGCTGTTGGAAGAGAACTTGGTGAGCTAAAAACCTGGATGTACTGTCTCTTACAGCCTTCTCTTCTGGGATGTCCGGGTGACTTCTGCTGCTGGAAAAGATTTTTCTTGGGAGAAAGTATTCTGATAACTTCCATGAAAATCAATGGTGAATTCAACAGCAGCAGATGAATGCGTGCATATTCTGCAAGCCCCACACATTCACAGATTGAAGTGTGGATACATGAAGCCACAGTGTATTAAGTTTCAAAGTCTGAGGGTTATTAAGGTTGTGACTATTCAGTTTCTTTCCATGTCCATTCAAAACAAACTGCACATACTTCAATAATTTATTTTTTTCAAACCAGGCCCATGCAGCTCTCTAAATGATAATGCAATAAGAGGCTATCATGGACCATTTTTGTTTTAAGAACACTTCAGGATTTTTAAACACAACTAATACCTTGACATCTTTGACAAATGCAACGATCCAAAGCAATCATTTCTACAGACATTTCATGAACTCTTTTGTTTTCTAACATGTCTCAGCTTATGGAGTCACTACACATTGTTACAAAGGCGACAGTGCCAATGTGGCTTTTTCCAAAGAATCCTGTCACCCTTTTTGTCAGTTTTAAGGACATATGAGCCTTGAGGTGACTGCATATGTCTGAATGGGAATATGAATCTTCACTGCAGCACCTATAAGAATATCTGATAGATTTGGTTCTCAGCTGCTTAAAAACATGTACACAAACAGAAGCTCATATTGATGAGCTAATTTCAACTTCTGTTATGATACTGCCAGATCTTTTTAATTAAAAGTTGTTTATTTTTAATTTTCAAAATGAAGAACTGGGTCCCTACTGGTATTTATACACAACAACACAGTCCCACGACTGGATTAGGAATAACTGAAATACTGAATAACTGGGAATAACTGAGACTCGCTGATGCACCATGGCCCTGACATGTGTCAGAAGAAAACCTCCCATTAGTCTGTCATATAAACAAACTCCTCTCCTGGTTCAGGCATGTCCTCTGTCCATCTGGGGCCTCCAGTGAGAGCCTCAAAAGGACCACTAGAAAGAACTCTGGCAGTGAGATTTGTGGAAAAGGGATTTTCTGACGCTGTTCCTGATACCTTACTAATGCTCAGCCTTTTTCTGCATGTGAATTTGCAGTCTGAGAACACAGGTAATGGAAAGAAATGATATAGCTGCTTGATAGGTCTGCTTCATTTTAAATGAATTGTCATGCTCAGGAAAGGGTCCCTTGGATGGCAGCAGAATTGATTGCTTATTAGTGTTTTCCTGTGGTGGCCAGGGTTAAAAGATCTGTCCTAGAATTGATACTTTCAATTCTTATGTATGAAGCACTTGACATGCAGAGCAGTGACTCTGAACTGGCATTGCCATTTGTTCAGACGTCCTTTCGATGAATACAGGCTGGATATTGTAGACTAAACATCCTATCAACCAACTCTATTTTTCATCTTTAGGGAAGCTTTTGTACTTTGCAGTTGCAAAAAAAAAATCAGGAAAAAAGTGTCCTTTTGAAACTTGACATATACAAAAAAGGGGAACCACACACCAGGTAAATGATGGTGTGTGATCTGACATATATGTCTGTTCGGTATTCACAGTTCCAGATCTATCCACAGATGTAAAATGTCCAATAAAGTGCTTGATCATCAGAAACTTTTAGTAATAAACTTAGCTGAGCAACCACTATCGACATTGAAGAGAAAGGTAGATAAAATATACAAAATGATGGGGTTTTTTAATTGTGCACATTACTTTTACAAGTGAGTTCAAGCTGGCATGTATCTCTGGATATACGGTTTTAGATATGGAAAACTTATTCCAAAGGAAAGAAAAACCACAGCCCACCTAAATAACTTAAGAGCAGCTGACACATTAATAACTTTTGTCATACCTTGGTCCTAGCTAAGAACCATAATGGGAAAACAAGACATGTGACAGCATCTGGATACCCATGAAATGGAGAGAGACAAGAGCTCAAAATCTAAGTATCAGACGTAACAAAGGACTTGAATAACTAAAACTCCAGCCATTTGAGACGAAACTATGAATAGAAATATTTGTATGACTTAGTAGTTATCATGGGCTCACCTGATTTACCATAATTGGTGCTGTTTTTGCAGGGACACCTTCTTTCCAAATATCAGTCAGCATACTTCTAGTTTATATACTGAGAATCTACCTCATACCATTTGCAACCCTATAAAATTTCTTGTACCTTATCTGACTTTTCCTAAATATTTTGGTCTCTTTCTCAATTTCTCTCCTAGCAAGGAACCGTGAAGTTACAGGGAATTATGCTGTCAGTAAAACCATAAATTATTGTAGAAAGACACAATCACTTCTTTGCTAGTTATCAGCCAAGAGATGCCCTAACAACTATTTTGTTTGTTTAATGATTTTATATATATTATTGTCAGGCTGACTGACAGTAACAAAGATAAAACAACAAAGAAGAGATAAATAACAGGAAACAGAAAATGAAGGAAACAGTACAAACATTATGAAGAGCTCCAATAGACCACAAACTAACAGTGAGGATGATGAATGTGATAACCTGAATACAAATGAGTTTCAAATAATTCTTCCTTGTTATTCACACTTGCATTTTTCTCCTTGATTTGGGTAATTTGCATAACTGGAAGGTAATTTCCTGTTAAAAAATGTGATAAAAGGCTTTCATTCCAGCCTGTGCATCTCCATGCATGAGCTAGTCTGGAAAAGTCAGAGGTATAGTAATGAAGTAACAGTTTGAAGTCTATGTACAAATAAGGAATAAACAAAATAATAGAGAGAAAGCAAGTGAGACCACTCCTTTTCAGGAGTCATCTTCTCTAAGAATTCTTGGTGAATGTAATAACTCCAGCAGTCCCAAATCATAAAATTTCAAAGATCCAATGAAGTCACAATTTTTATATTGTATTATATTATATTAATCCAAATTTTGAATAAGTTATAGAAACCAAACATTGACCAAGAAGGATTATTAAATAATCCATTATCAATTTGGTAAGTCATGCTTTTTCATTATGAAATACAGTTGGAGACAGCTTTTGCACAGCAGGCTCAAAGGCCCTGAAAAAAGACACCCCACTGTACCTTACTAAAGAAGATAAGGCTCAGCTACAATCTGACCTACATCAGATGGAATTTTACAGTGGGTGACGACTCAAGTCTCTCTTCCATTAATTTTCATCAGATTCAACCTTTCTTTTAACTGCTAAGCTTCGGCATTACTGAACTGGAATCCCCTACAGATCTGTCTCAATTTATCTTCCATAAAGAGTCAACTGCTTTGTGCAAATCTGATGAGAAGAGGAAACAGAAACATACTGTTTCAGAATGAGCAATGTAAGTTTGTATTTGTAACAGCTGAAACTGCCTGACAGTTCCAAATTTTTGTCAGAGGTTCTGTTTACTGGCCATAAATTTTCACAACTATTAGTCAATGAAATCTCAGCATGGTTTAATTTCACAAATGTAAGAGTGACCTCTGGTCCTGATCAGAGTTTGTGATGGGCTGTTAACCTTTTGCACAGATTGAAATCCATGTAATTTCATCACCTTCAAATCCTCATTTTTTTAGGAATCCCATTCCTGAAACAATTTGACTATCCTGGGACCAGTTAGCTACAGGATACCTCCCACCAAACACTAACAAGCAGAATATCAATTTATACTAGTGACCCTCTTTCTGGACAGATTTTTCGAGGATACCTCAAGCCAAAGGCACAGCAATGGGATTCCTTTCACCCCTCTAACACAAAGGACCAGTAATTTCGCAAGATTATCATCAAGGAAATTTAAACTGACGCTGCCAGAAGGTTCTTCTACTAGAGATAAATAGTGGCTATTAATCTGCAAATGTGGGGCTCTTATATCCTCAGTAGTAAGAGCCTCTTTGGGTGTTTAAAAACACTGAGAGCAAATTCCATGCCTGGAGATCCAATCCATAGGCTAGTGATCCAGCAGCTGAGCAAACCACCGTATTGAAATAAACAGATATTGCCTTAAGAGTTTCAAATCAAATCTGGGTTTACTGAAATCCAAGTTGGTCTAATTGAAATCTGCATCTTGATTTCATTTGAGATTGAATTTCCCAGTATAAAAAGCTCACAACTCTTTCACCTAATACTAGTTTTGCTACTGACTTGCTACATTAATGTGGATAAATCATTTTTCACCACAAAATCAAACACATTTTTTTCCTTTTAAATTATGGCATCAATGAAATGGCTTTCATGCAAAATCAGTACATAAAACAACAGCAACAATCACATGCACAGAATTCCCTTTTGTGTTTGTAGGGTCACACAAAACTTTGAAGACTACAGAATAAATTTAAAGTTTCCTAAGGCTTGTGTGATTCTCTGGACCAGGAATTCATGGTCTGAATATAAGCCCTTAGGTTTATTTCAACTTAAGAGAAAAATTTTATGTTAAAACTATAATAGAAATTTTAAAAATCCAGTTTTTAAAATCAATTTAAATCCCTCAACATTTATATTTTTTCTATAAATTATAAAATAAAATCTGAATATTAGAGAAAAAATAGTTTAAACTGTTCTTTTCTTGCATTGAATCTGTACCAATTTCATACATTACATACATTTTTTATGCCACTTGAAATGAGAGTTTAATTGAAATGTGATATAGTAATCTAAAGTATTCCCTATTCCTTATTTTCTGCATAGTAGGAATGATATTTGTTTGGAGGTAGCCATACAAACAAGGAATATAATAAAATCACTTCCAGGAGCAAAGGAAGCTGAACTGTTAAAGTCACAGTTTAAGTGACATTACTATGGCCTTCTTCTGTCATAACTGTTTCAGTCAAGATTAAAACCTCCTCTTATCCTAAGAGCACAAGGAAAAAAGATGAAATTACTTTGTCACAAATTAATCTGAAAGTCACTGGAAAGTTCCCCTGTTGTAACTTTGAGGGGTATATATTACAATCCTTCCAGAAATTAAGTATCTCAGCCTTTCTTAGATCTGAAGATTCAGTTGTCTAAGACAGACTTATCTGCATGATAATAGCCATTGACTACATTATCTCTTTCATGTGATAGTTTCTAAATATTTGATAGCAATATGGAAGTATTGCAAAAAGGAAGGGCTGCCCTAAAGTAACAGTAATATTAATACAAACTGAAGTTTACCCTCTTGCATATGAAAGCTTTTTGAGTATGGAGATTTTCTCAAGTTATAAAGATTGAGAGTTGAGATATTATTTGTTGACTGAAGGAAAATAATATTAGAATATGATTTCAATATTATGTAGCATTTCCTTTCACCTGAAGTATTCACATGTTTCTGTTTTTATGAAAGTACTCAGAACTAAGAGTTAGCTGAATTTTTGAAACCTAGTCAGCTATTTGATATACCTACAATACGTGTTGGTAAGACACAGCCAGAACTCCACAAATTCATGCCTCCTCTTACGTGCCTGATCTGCTGGTTAATAAACAAAACAAAATCTGTTGGAAAAATTGCTTCATGGTGTCTTGCAACTGCAAAGCCACTGTACAGCTTCAGACTACAGACACAGTTGTCTTGTCAAGTGAGGTACCTCGCTCTTCGATGAAAGACTGGGCAGCAGGGTTCATAAGAAAGGTTAAGAATTCACACAAACTCCTCTCTTCCCAAAGACAATTTGATGGTTTAACTAAGTCACAACCTCTTCACACAGGAAGAATCTGGAACATGGACCCTGCTTTTGTCAGGATTAAGACATATTGTGATCACTGCAGCCTGTAAATATACTGGGGTAATGACTGTCGGCCTGCAAAAAGTGATGCTTCCTATGTTTCAGTGCAACCCTTTCTGTAATTTGGTTACCACAAAGTAGGTTTAAAAATCTGTGGATCAGTGTTATCATGTTGTGCAGCAATCATTTGGTGTGTATAATTTACATAATTTCTTGTTATCAAGGAAAAGATTTCCATGGTTTAACTTTTTTCACACTACATTTCAATACAAGCTTCAGCAGCATTACATTTTCTTGAAGGAGAGGTAAATTTCCCATATTTAGTGTTTCTGTTGAAGTTGGAAAATCATAAGAACTGCTTCTCATCATACCTTAGCAATACACTTATTAGGTTTGACTTGAGGAATTTGAAGAATGAGGTGAATAGTGAGTGAGAAAGGAGGAGAAAAGAGAATGATTTTTATCTGACTGCCTCAGACCTCAGCAAATATTAGGTGGGTTTCATTGTGAAGACAAGTTAAGATCCTTATTTCACTTCCTATAAAACTCTGAACCTGCCTTTGTTTTATTTATCTGATTTTTCCCTTAAGAAAATGAATCAATCACACTGCACCTCACAGCCACACGAGTTCACCCGAATCAAACCAGGCTGTTGACTTCATCAAATCTCTGAACAATGGAGTCCTGATAGATGCAGGGGATGGCTGCCAGCACACTGATGCATTATGATTACATGCAGTGCAATGAGGTATCACATTGCACATATAAACGTCCTTTTTTTCTGCTTTACGTCCTTTTGAAATCTCTTCCTCAATTGCTCCCTTCTCCTGGGAAGCACAGGGTTTTGAAAACACAGCCAGCATACTTTGGGGCCATCGAAGGAAGATGAACAATTATTGATATTTCACTTCATTTTTTGTAAATGAAATGCTATGCTACAACTCACAAGAGCAGGCTGAGTACACACTGGAGAGCAAAGAGGAAATGTTGCCCTGTTTATTCTTCATAAATGATTGAATATGATATTTCTTTTATGGTACCATACATTTTTCTCTTTGAAAGACATTCTAGCTGGCCATGCTGTAGTGCACATTTAAATGGTCACTATTGCCTCATTTTTATTGTACAGACCTGCTGGCGCCAAATCACTTGCAGCCTTCTGGGCTTAAGCTTGGCAGCCTAGGACATGGTTAACATTGCTTAGAAGAGGACACGAAATTATGGAATAATGCATTTAATAAACCACATCTCTCTACAGAGCTGATGCTAAACAAAATTCCTAATGTTTTCTTAGGGAGGGCTGTAAACCTGACAGCACTGCTACTCTACTGCTCATACAAATTGTAATTTCATGTTGATAATTTGTGTTCCATTAACAGAATTAATAGAAGCTATACTAAAAATAAAGCTCCATAATGTCAGCCACTATACTGACATACATGTAATAAAAAAAAAGTCCTTGCTTCAAAAGACTGTTAAATAACTTCTAGAATTTATTGAATGCAGCAATAGGTGTTTCAGCTAAAGCCTGGCTTAAATTTGCTAGGAGGAAAATTTCTGACTTGAATCGTGCTAGATCACACAAAAAATGGTAAATCCATCAGTCATGCTAGACAGATTAGCAATATAGCAACAGACTGATGCATTTCATAAGTTCTCCTTTGTTATATTGGGTTGAATGCATATACTTTATGTTTCCTGAAAGCACTTTGGGCTGTTTCAGAACAAATTTAATATCTTGCTGGCTCTAATTCAGCAAAATACATAAAGTTGTACAAAATTTAAGTAGGTGAATAATCCTCCTCAGCTCCAGTACGATTTCTAACACACTGAAAATTAAGCACATACCTAAATCTTTATCTGTTTGGAAGTCAACTGCTACAGCACTAGCTCATTGGTGTGCTTACTATAATGCACAGTGCAGTTCTAAAATGGTCAATTTTTGTCAAAGCTGGACAATGCAATTAGTGAAATCAGCCAACTGAAGTAAAAGACAGAGACTGATTGGAAATCATTTTGGAGAAGAATCTTTATCATATTTTTCTCATTTCACAGATCTTTTTTAACTTCATATTATTATCTTACAGGCTCTTCTGCAATTACCATTGATAAAAGAGAAAAGCTCCATTTGGTTCTGGATTTGGATAGTTTAAAGTTGCTTTTTTTCCCCTTCATATTTGTTGAAGGATGATTCATAAACATGACACGCTTTCTAATTCCCTTCATCAGGGTGTACTGAGTTTTAGCTGGGCAAAACTGATTACCTGTGCACACTTGCAGCTACAATGCTCTCCTCATCTCTCATACTTCCTCCCCTTTCACGTGTTTTCCCTGCTGTTCACAGTATGGTGTTGTGCCAAGAAAAGTGTGCTGCTTATCTTAGCTAACCATGCTAGGAATGATGGACATAAGGAGGACCACAAGTATGTTAATGAAACCAATGCTACCCGTTGAAATCTTCAGATTTTTTCTGTGCAAACTGTCACCAAAAAATTCAGGTCATGTTAGTAAAGAAAAGGAAGGTGGGACATGATGCAGTTCTACCACTTTCTAATGGTTCCTCACTGACACAGGATCCAACTAATGATCAACTAAAAATTATGCTAATTACAACTGTCTGGAGATAAATGGTGCCAAGGTCATGGTCCAGCTTTCAAAAATGAGGAAGATGGCCATCTCTGATGAATCTATGTGAAAGAATTCCATCTGATCTCTGCAATTTCAGGAAGTGATAACATGTTCATGTATATCCTGAGACCAACAAAATCCATTAATAGGTTAAGTTTCAAAACTGATATTACCAACTACAGCACAGGAAACTGAAAAGGCAATTTGGTTATCATTTACGAATATTCTGTGGGAAAAAAAAAGGTGAATAAAGAAAAGACCAACATTATTTAGGATTGTCTAAACAGTTGTGCCTAGGGAACACAGGCTTGAAAGAAAAAAGGAAAATAAAAGAAGGCTATTAGGAAAGGTCACTGACAGACCAATCCATTATATCCAACATATTTTGTAAATATGTTGGTACAGGAAACTTTTCATATATGAAGAACAGAAACAGAAAAAAGGATTTGGATTCTAATGTAAGATGCAGCAGCATGTTGGCAGAAGGAGAGCCAGTATGATCAATAGCCTTAAGTTTCTGTGATTCAGAAAGAGCTACTTTGCATTTTCTCATGCACTCAAACACTGAAACACAGGGACAGATACCATGGGAAGATGGGACTCTTTAGTGCAAATTTCACAGGGTTCTGCATGTATTAAAATATTCCACTAGATAACTACACAATAAGCCTTACATGATACGTTGAATGTAAAGTACTGACTCTTTTAAGACAAAACCTGGATTTCTGAAGGGTTTTCTGCTATAAAACCTATTGTATATATAACAGTGTTTCTTGATCCTTTTCCTCTTTCAGGAATGCTGATCTGACCAAACTACTTAAATGCAGACCAAAATAAACTGTAATAATTCTCCATGAAAAGTTTGACTTCCAATTATCCCAGATAGATTTCTTCACAAGGTTCAGTATCTCTTGTCTGGCAGCAAGCCTACAGCCATACTAGTTCACCTGAGGCTGCGAGCCTGTTAAGATTCTCCTGCATTAAAAGAGGTCAAGCCAGGTCACCACTCAAATAAGAGAACAAGGCAGATTTGAGTCACTGTTCTATAACAGTGTCATAGTTTGGATGATGCAAAAAAAAAAAGAGTCTCTTTTGCCACTGACAATCCCATAGCAGTTGTGAAATGATGGTCTAATATTCTCTGTGTTTTGGCCAAATTCCAGTGAAGAAGATTACCTCTTCGTTGTGTAAAAATCCTCGGTGTTTCAATTTGATATGGTTTCACTCACTTTCAGTCCACCCCAGTGGTGTGTGAAAACTCTGCATACAGATGTGAGAGACATCTGTGAAACTGAGGTTTATTAGGTTATTCTATTTATTTATTGAGGGTATTATTAGGTTATTTCATCTTAACTTTTTGTGAGGGTTTTTTTTTTTTTAAATGCAGAGCAGAATACAATTGAAAAGCTGCTGAAGCAAACTGGGTCTGCAGTATTAACCCTGGGAGGAGGATAACAATTCTAAATAAGCTTCTATGTTCAGCTATAGAATTGGAAAATCTTAGGATTACACCTTCTCATATTTTAGGAAAATATCTGTTCTGCTTTTCAGGTTCTTACTCCTTTATCCTGTAAAAACACATGCTATACAAGTACCATTCAATAGTTTTACTCCAGTTTTTTTCTCTTTTCTCCCTTCCTTTCTTGCACATATTTTTTGAACATAATTTTGATACCTTGATTATCTTGAGTATTCTTTCCCTTTTTCTAATACATCTCTGAGAAAATAGGCAAACAAGATGGAAGTTTCCTTGTATAAAGACTTTGAAATGAGGACAGACAATTGTTAACAACTAATATTTAAACCTTTTTTATAGAGTGTGCCAAGGGCAAAAAAACAGAGGAAGGGGTCATGCCCTAAATATTGCTCTCAGTCAGTGATTTCCTGTCACTGAGACTGTAGTGAGACACAAACCTGAGGCTATTTCAAATTGTATCAATGGCCAGGTTTCAGAAGCTTTAGGATCAATGAAGAGTAAAGATTAATTCAGGTTGCCCTCAAGGACAACAGAGACTGAGTTGAGTATTACATCAGAAAGCAAAGGACAGTTTTCTGCTGAGGGTCTGGCAATGAAATTTGGGTTAGTTTTCTCTTTCTTCCACAAATGTCCTGTTTTAGCACATCATCCTCCTGCCTCACCTTTTCCCTGTTAACAAGTTGGTGGAAGCAGTGTGTCTCTGCCACCTCTCCTTTAATACATGACTCTTCTGTCTTGTCAGTTTAGAATGCAAAACTTATCTAAGTCAAGTCAATTCTTCTCAATCTGACCTTGCCCTACATAGTACTTTAATAAAGAAATTTGTACATGGGTCATTACTCCTTGACATTGTCTTAAATTCCGGCAGTTCTTTATCTCAGCTATTTCCCTACTTGTGTTTTTAATTTAACATTAGTGTGATGTTTACTTCACTTCATACAATGTAGCTAAATGTTTTTACTACCCTGACTGATGCAAAATGTACCTAATGAAAAGAAATGTGAGCTTCCAGAAATTTATATGCAATTCTGCTGAGGAATATTCTGTAGCTTTATTTTTTCTCAATTATTAGCTGAGACATTTTTAACCAGCACTGAAAAGGAGTAATTGTATTCTGGTATTCAACATTCTGGGTCCCAGTATGACAGGAGGATGTTTACATGGTCTTATCAAGCTTAACTTGTGTTCATAGGGACGTTGCCCAACTGTACAATTTGAAAAATCTGAAATAATTTGATGCAACCTTGTAGTTTCTTTAGCTCCTTTGTATCTTTTCATGCCCTATTAAATGTAAGTGATTTCAGAAGTGTCTTAATAAGTACTTACACAGGCAAGGAACATTCAAAACCATGTAATGATTGCTTTCTTTAAAGAGAATATATGGATCTAGGAAGAACAATAGGCAGTGGTTTTTTTGGAATGGAACAATGCTTATAACTAACAGCAAAGTGTAATCAAAGGCAACATTTGCTCTTGAGAGATGTAGCACACCCTGTGCTAGTGTAAATTAACATAACTTCATTAACACCTGCAGAGCTATGCTCATTTAAACTCACCAAGACTCTCTGAGTACTTCAGCCCTTTGTGTACGTAAGAAAGAAAGCAGACCTGCAACTCTCACGTCAGTACCTTGCGCGTTAGTATACTGGTGTTTGGGAAGCACAAATGCAGAAAAACTATAAAATGTTTTAGGCTGAACTGCATGTCCTTTGTAGGAACGTCAGAAAGAAGAGAAATACCAATTTTTTATGCTGGTGGTAACAAATTAAAAAAAAAAAAAAAAGAAAAGAATTAAAGTCAAGCTGATTTCTGCAGTACCTTAAAGGCAGATTTTGACAACTCAAAGAGTTTTCTGATATTATATTCTAGTAGCTTTAAGTAAGAATATGAATTTTCCTGGCTTTGCAATTGTGCATGACTTTATTTGCAGCAAAACAAAGTTATGGTAAAGCAGATAAATTTGATTGAAAGCTATATAGTACATACATTCAACTACTGAGTGATCTCTGGACAGTTCAGACAGATACAGATAACGTCACTGTTTCCCTTATCTATTTGTATCTCAGTTATCTGTATAATTCTTCCAAAAGAGACAGAGCATCTAAGAACAGACATAATGCTTGATGGATTTATCTGATCTACACCCTCCTACAGCTTCACTTCTTTATGTATCAAAACTGACAGTCCCAAGGACTACATGAGGGGTGGAGAAGATTGTATCCAGCCTTCCATGTGATGCTGAAGAAACCACCCACTGCAAGACAGTCACATAATAACTCCAAAAGTTCATAAGACCATCACATCATTTTGCTGATACAGATAAGTTTAAGGATATTGAGAGAGAAAGATGGAGAAGGAACTTAAGTGTACGCCACCAAATTCCACCAAAAGCAATATTGAAGTTTTAATATAACTCTTTTTGTAATCTGACCTTTTTACTTCCTTTGGGTGAGAACAACTTTACAATTAACTCCTGCTGAAGGCTGTGTTTGAAGTCAGTACCTTGTTTTCAGCATTTTGATTTTTTGTTCTAGTCTGTTAAAGCTTGTTAAACAGAGCTTTCAGAGAAACCTGGTTTTATTAGTTGCTCAACCACCACAGTGTGAAAGTGTACAAACTCTGCTTACAAAGCTGGGCACACTAGTTAGTAAAGTGCAGAAAGAACTTTCATGGCAAAAGGTGGAGCTGTACATAGAAAAGTTCTGTAATTCAGATTAATCATAAGGAAAAAAGTAAAACTAAGTGATTAACATCTTTGTAGCAACTGCAGTAACATCAATTGCTTCAGCCTAATTTTTAGCTCTTGAGATACAAGAGAATTAAAAACTATCAGACTTTTTCCACTAGAACAACTTGCAAATTTCCCTTGCCAAATCCTTGCCCTGTCTAGGGTCAAATCAAGAAATAAAAAGACATGTTTCTTAACTGTGAAAAGTTTGTTCTTCAGTTTAACAGGCTCCCTTCCACTCCTATTCACTGTTCAGGGGAATTCTAAATCCAGCAGGCTTTATGTAGGCCTTTGCAGCAGGGCTGATAGTGTCATGTAGGTCCAGATATTGTCTCAAGCTCCAGATGTTGTCTCAAGCTTAGTGATTATTCATTTCCTAAATTCCTCCTTCCAAAATTCTCCTTATTGTTATGGTAAGCCCTCTGCTTGAACACCTTCTGAAGATACTTTTATTTGCTATATCCGCTATCTGACTTCTGAAAGCTGAAGGCAGCTATCCCCTTCTTTGATACAGTGGATGCAACTGAGCAGAAAAGGTTGAACAATCAGTTTAGATTATTTTTTAAATTCTGATAGCCATAAAACTACAAAACTGTGACTTAACTCTAATTTTCCTTTTCACATATAGAATCAGCCAAACTGTTTGTCTAAACACTATGGTCCATCTGGGAGCCCTTCTCTTTGTTCAGAGACAGCTATTTGTGCTGTCACGTTAGATGACAAGTTTTTATTAAAAGTGAAATAACATCAACTCCTTTATCATAACAGAGGCTTACCAAGGAGCTGTGTGACATTTGTTCTTGTGCTCTTTGAGCAGTGTGTGTGTGTGTGTGTGTGTGTGTGTGTGTTTATAAACATAATAATGTTTTACCAGAAACATAGAAGTGTTTAGTAGACCTTTGCAACTAACAACCACAAAGCCACTGAGCACTTAAAGAGACACACTTAAAAGAGACTTGCAGTTGATATAATAAGATTGGATTTGAATGGGACTGACTGCAGGGGTTTGGGAAGGATGAGATTAGCACATCCTTATTTCAATTGTTGGTACCACGGTAACTATTAAAGGAAAGGGTCAACTTTGAGAACCATGCCTGAAGCAGGTAACTTTCTTTTTTTTCAAAGATTTGGCATAATGTTTGTTAATACATTCAATGATGCTGTCTTATAAGCTGTCACCATCTTCATCTTATCCAAAAAGAACATCTCAACGTGATTTCAGCAGGGTTGTGGAGGAGGATCCTATGAAAAACAGCTTACTAAGGGCATCAGACAGCACTAAAAAGACCTCAGCTGGAATACTGGGGTTGAAATGGGACACTAATTAAGAGACATGGATCAAAAGGCAAGTTCAGAAGAGAGTCATGAGAAGTGATCAGCAACCTCGATATTTTTACTTAGGGATATTAAAAGGCATGAGACTGATTAATATTGAACATAATTAAATTAATAATTTTTAAAAAAGAAACATATATATATAAACAGCTGCTAAGAAAAACTGGAATAATCTTTTCTTCATAATGTATCAGGCAAGAAATAAAAGTACAGACTGCATTTTAGGAAACTGCTTTCTCGTGTAAGGATATCTGAGCAGCAGAAAGAGATAGAAACTTTAAACACAGGAAATTTCAAATTACAAATTTAACCTATCAGTATTCTCATTTCTTAAATTAATTTGGGGAGGATTGCATCATTGATTTCCTGAGCCTTTCAACCTTATTTTTGATAATATTTGCAGTATGGTAGTGCTAATCATTCCAACTTGGATTAATGACTTCAAGGAAGAGGATGCTCTTATTTCTTAGTTGTTCTGAGAGCAAGATGGAGAACACAGAAATTTTCACTTCTTTAGCAAAGCAACAGAGTGCTTTTGCATTGCGCTGAATAATTAAGATACAGACCTGCATGGTGTGTACTCTTTGCCCTTATGTCCTTATCATTCAGTGGAAAGAGAGAGTGAAAACAAGAGTTGAACCAAAGGGAGAAACAGAAAGAATTAGTAAGGAAATTGTCTAACATTTTGCTTAGGTCTTGGTTTCTTTAACCCAATGGAAGCTTTAACAACAGCAGCAATGCATTTTCTGATAAGGAAATTTTTCATAAAAATTTTGAAGAAGAAATTTCCAAGAACTAATGTAACTTCTTTCATGAAAATTTCTTTTCAGAAGACAGAACGAGAGCATTTCTATTCACAGTTTTGAATCCACTCTTTTCTATGACTTTATTAGATTACTTCCCTCACGTGAGTATCAGTTTTCACACTGTATGCATGTTTCATGGAATGCCACAATAAAAACCTCAAAGACTACAGGATGTCATGCTGAAAGGCAAAAAAAGGCAAACTATTGACAATAGACAACTCTAATTATTATTATCATCCTTCAGTTCTCAGAGTCTATTAGCTTTCTTCCTCCCAAACCAGAAACAAGACAGTTATTTAAGATAGGATTTTCGAGAATGTTTGGAAGGCTTTACTTTCCACTGAGTGAAGCCACCACAGAAAGAAGAAAAAGGGAAAATGCAAAGTCTTCTGATAATGCTATCTTTAAAAGCAATTTAGTTTGCCTACAATGCTCTTTGGGGTTCTGCATTATCCTGGCACAGCAAGGAGGGGCCTGTTCCACGAGCAGGTGACAAGCCAGGAGCCAAGCCTGGCACCAGAGCTGGCTCTGCTCTCACCTACTGGGTACAACCCTGCAGGCTCTGAGATGGGACAGGTAATGGCCACAGGCACAGCAAGTGATGAAAGAGGTCCTGGCTTCCCCCACCTGGGTCAGGGCCACCAGCAATGGCAAGAGAGAGGCTGAAGGCTGTGTTACACTGGCATTCCCACAGTGCTGCTCGGGCTGGGATGGACCACCCCAGGCTGAGCTGAAATGGGTCTGTTGGGCCCATGGGCAGGGGAGGCCCAAGGAGGGGGTGAGTGCACACCTGGCTGTAAGAGCTGATACTGACAATTTAGAAAATCTGTAATAGTGTCTTGCTGCTACACATGACCCAAGCTTTGCTCACCTATTTCAGCAGTGATCTTTTCCTCTTTAGGAGAATGCTGTGCTCTGGGAAACTGCAAGGTTTCTCAAGGGCAGGAGAAAGCAGCCAGCTTAGCTGGATGAAGAAATTCAGGAGAACTGTAATCTGGACCATTAACTATTTTTAATACATCAGCAATGTTTCACTGATGCATTTGGGTTTTCCATTAAAGAGTATCCTCCTCTTATTCCCTCTCCAGGATGTGAATCCAGTTTTATTAGAGCATGAAAAATATGTCCTCTTCTGCAGTGATGTGACTGAGAGGAATAAAAGATGGCTCTGATGATATACACTCTCAATTGCACTAATAACATCTCATTTTTTCCCAACTTATCCTGTTGCTGCTGATAGAAATGTTTCTGTTACTGCTGTGAGGCGTCACTGTGATTATTACTGTTCCCTTGGTGTCTTTTATGCTCTGGGATCCAATCCAGAAAAGCATTCTCTTTCAGGAGATTTACGTGGCCAGATTGTACAAAGAAAAACGGTAACATGAATAGCAGCCCTATTTTTTACAAGGACATATTTACAAGTAAGTCTAAGACATCATGCCAGAAATAGCTTTCCTTGTAAGACACAGTTCACTAAATCTGAAGCTAGCCCAATCTTTGGATTTTCTTAACTCTGAAAGCAAGAAGTTTCAATTTGGTCGTAGCTTGAATAATCTATTAGCTACCAATAAGCTGAAGATAACAAAACTTATCAATGACCAAACAAAAACCCCCTCATCTCACATTTATAAAGATTTAGACACATTTAAATTTCCTACCTCAGCTGATATAAAAGACAGTGACCTCCTAGATAAAGATGTTTTTGATGGAGCAATATTATCATGTTTTCTGTGAAGTTACTTGTTTACTTATTATTTTGTGTATTGTGGCTGGTATTTTGTTAGGAAACTGATATTTTTAGTATCTTTTTTTAAACTTTCCAGATTTTTGAAATATTTCTAAATGTTCCCTGTCAGCCCTTGTGATTCCAAAGCTGACAGTCTTAAGTGTGCATATGGCATTTGCATATATCTGTCACTTCACACCTGGCTTCTATTTTTGATCTGCATTTTAACTACTGCAGACTGTTGTAGTAAATAAAAAGAGAGATGTCATCCTTATAAAAAGGATAATGTTTCTTCCTTATGCATGAACATTACTATTATTTTTCTAGCCCTTTACAATTTTCAGAGCTTCTCTTACCAACAGGCTGCTACAAAATGCCATTTTGTCCTTTAGAAACAACAAACCTCATCATTTTTTTTTCATGTTTTAATCTGAGACTAGAATACTATCTTGGCCAGAATTAGTCTAAGATCTATATTACAGGCATCAGTATGCCATACTCATCTGAATAAACGCACCTGTAAACCATTTACTTCTTGCAAACAGCACACCAACAACTATAAAATATATTCCAAATTCTCGTCCTGGCTAAATTGGTCTAAATTAGAATGAACTGAATTGACTGCACCATTCATCATTGTTGCAGGATTAATGTCTTTCAGCATTGTAAAACCAAAGCAATGAAAACAGTCCTTTAGCATTTTATACTTTTGCATAATAGAACAGAAAAGGGAGAGCACAACTAGTGTAAATTATGTATTTTACACAATATTGCTTAATCAATACACCAATCATACTTGAACATGTTGTTTACCCAGGAGATTCTAAACTGATACTGGCAAAATCTGGCTACAAAACAGCAGCAATAGCAGTTGGGGTAAAAGAAGCAACAGCTTGTTCATCTAATGCAGTCCTAGCAAATGTAACTCAAGCCGAGGAGCTGAGCAGAGTGAGACCTATATTAAAGCACATAACCATCTATGGGACTGTTTTCTTCTTTGTGTTCTGCCCTAGTGAGACATTAATTGTGCATCTGTACCCTGGCCTCAAGGAAGGATTTAAAATGTCCTGATAAACATCTGATGACACACTGTTTGTATCAACAATTTCAATTCAGGAGCCTGAAAATGCCCAGGATCCTTAACTTGCTTTAACATCAAATAATGTATTTTACACCGGTGCTAAGGGACTATGTGCTGAAGGACAACATGCCTCTTTAATTGGGAAATAGTTTTCGAACAGGACTGTGGTGGGGTGTTTTTATTACCTCCTAACCAGGCAACCATTGTTTAATTGTGGAAATAACTGCTGGATGGAATGAAAGTTTTATTTGGAAAAGAGTGTGCAGTGCTTGCCAAATTGGCCGGGTGTGTTCTCCCGTGAACCAGTGGTTTGGCCCAAGCTCTGCTCTGGGGCAGGGAGGGTCTTTCCCACAGCGGGTACCGCAGGAGCAGCTGGACTCAGCAGCCTCTCCATGATCCTGAGCAGTGGAAGCAGGTTTCACAGGATGAACTGATAACACTCACAGAAGCAACACCTCCTTCCCTGGCAACTACTCTGCTTGTGCACTCATATTTCTTTGAAAAAGGAACAGTGTAGAGAAATATTCTTAGGAATAATGATTGCTCCAAGAGGTTTCATTGCAAGTTTAAATCTCTGCAGCAAGCATGACTTCGAAAAAAATCATATGAAGACCACTGGAACATGCACCAAATTAGTTCTATTTCATAACAAATTACCTAGGAATTTACACTAGTTAACATTATGTTTACATTCCTGGGATTTGTTATTGCTAATACTGACACATATTTGCATTGAATAACTCCTATAGTGTCACTATAGGTATATGCCGGATGAAATTAAAAAAAAAATCTTCCCATAGAAATCTCTCCCTTCATTCTTCCAGAGGAAAAAAAAAAAAATCACTACATTAACAAATAATTATTCTCCCTTTCCTTTTCCAGAACTAATTTAAATGAAAGCTAATGTGACTAATAAAGTAATTGTAATTGAATGATACATTTGAGGTGTGTCAGAGTCTTCCCAGAAACTCAGACAATGAGTTCTCATTTATGCCTCCACGTTTTGAATTACTTCTCTAATCGGATGTGCTACAGCATAGCCGATTTGCAGCATATCATTCAGAATGTAATGGGGATGCAGAAACATGTGTGATGGCTTTTAAGAGAGCCCTAGAGAAGTGTTCTACAAAGAGTAGATCAGTGAAGCAGTATAGCACAAATTTATTGCTGTCATACCAGGCTGCTACTCAGTCTACAGCTCAAAGATGTCAAGGGAGCTGGTTTTGTAAAGATAGTTCCACATAAGTGTTTCATTAGCAGCACATTCCTCCTCAGCATGTTGGCTAAAGGACAAATTAAACAGTCAGAAGAAAGTCAAAACTTATTTGTCTTCTAAAAGACCAGTATCTATATCCTAAATGAAACAAGGCATCTTACCAGAAGGCAGCTGAAGATTAGAGATTTGGAAACTGCCTCCATGGGTTCCTATGACCTGGGGTGTTTATTTACGTATTTTATCTAGTGATTATATGCATCCAAAATGCATGGAGCTGCCCAGAGAATAGGGCGCAGAACCTGGGACTTTCTCTTGCTTGGAAATCACTAAGCAATAAATTGAAGGCCTTCCACAAGCTCTCCATGAACTTCTGAGATAACAGAATGCCCAGCAAGCACAGCTCCTTTTCCCAGAGCTTGGAATTAGCTGGAGGTTAAAAGTCCTGCTACAGGTAACAACTCATTGGGATTCTTCTCAAAGACAAATGGTAATTATATTCCACACATCCTGAGGAAGCGCTCAGCCAAAGAGTTATTGTACAAAAACACTGTAGCAGCAATGCTTCCTCTGGCTGCATTTCAGAAAGGACAAAGCAGCAACTTCCCACTTGTTCAGTGCTATTCCCATCTTTGTTTTCAAAATAAAATCTAATCCCAATGTTCCAAGAGTCCTAAAATTCCTGGATCAAATTTTATTTAGAGCCTCAAAGTTTTATACCAAACAATCCACTGCTTAGGTCCCTTAGGTCTAACCCCTTACACATCAGCCTGTGAGAAAAATAAAAATACTATGCAATATGCTAAGAAAAACAAATTAATCTTCTGTAAGCAAAAGGTTGCCTGGGCTAAGTACAAATCCCAACCTAGTTCAGAAAGAAAGATGAAATAAGTGTTCTTATTTAGTGCTCAGAACTAGTTACATTTTACTGTTTAATCACACATCTGAATCTGGACTAATGTATTATATGGAATGATAAACTTCACTGAAGACACAAAAGGAAGAAGGGCATGAGAAACATTACCCTTGGACCAGAACAAAGGACTGACAAATGGAACTGGCTATTTCAGGATGATCTACTTAATGGAGTAGAACTATAGGAAATGAAGATGAAGGCCTAAGGGTAAAAATTGAGTGATATAGGAAAATGGAGATCAAGTGTGAGTTTGGCATGCATAGGATTAGGCTGCAAATATTAAGGGATTGTCTGCTAATCCCTAATTATTCCATTATGTACATTACCTGTTATACATTGGTTACTGTTGCTTTCATCTTTTTCATCTGAGTGATTATTTGGACTATCAAGATAACTATTAGAAACTACAGCATCAAATGCAATTTAAAACTGAAGGGCTAAATGAACAGGTGCTTCAAATCGTTCCCACACAATAACATCTGTTCCTTAACAAGAGGTTTAAAAGAATAAAGATTTTATTGTGTTCTTGCTATGGTTTGGCTTTCAGCATTTAAAGTAATTTCTCTGATGCAAATCAAGTTTAGCAAGGCACCAACACAATTTTTCCACAAAATATATCTGTACCAACAATCTTGTAAAATAGCTCAATATAGAAGGTATCATTCACCTTGAAAAGTAATAAGCACTTACTATACACCAAGTAAATTCTAGTCACCAGTCCATCTCAATTTTACAAACCTTTAAGTATCCACCATTTTCTAGCTAAAAAAAAACCACCCCAAAATAAACATTCCCTCCATCTACTTGAAAGCATATTATTCATAGTCCTGAGATTGAAAGTATTCATTTAATCTCTATCACCTTACCTGAAAAAAGAAAAAAGTGTATCACTAGAAAACCTCTAAAAGCAGGTACTCATTCCTAGTCAATTATACGTAGATTGAAGCTAAATACTTTTGGGTTTGAAAACTAATTTTCAGTCACTTGAAGACATTTCCAAAATGCTTTACTTAAAGTGGTTTTGCTTTACCAGTTTGTGTTTAGTTCTCTACTAGGCAGCTACTTACTAGTTAGGCAATTAAAAAAAATAAATTTTATTGTTCACTCCTTTTTATTAATGACTGTCGAATAGGAAGAAAAAGAGTAAGACCTGGCATTAGTAATGAAACTGTTTTCTACATGGCTTCAGGCAATTACAGTAGACTAATTAAAGAAGAAGCCCATGTGTTTTAATGTATCTCTGTTATGGTTAGAAGCATGTTCATTTTATCACATGGATATGTTTACTCAAATGTACAAAAATATATGTATTTCTATATGCTTTATGTAGAGTAGCTTAGATATTATGTTGAGGAGAATATATTGCTTCTATTACTGTAGCTTGGAAGNAGTTATATATAAAACAGTTATTATTATATATATCTAACAGTTATATATATATAAACAGTTAATTATATATAGCAGTGTTATATATATACATAAAAACAGATAGATATAGATATATAAAACAGTTTCTTCTCATTCCTGTTTCTGGGCCTTAATAATTATGCAAGTTGGAACAAAAGATACTTCAAGAAAAAGAGGAATTATAAGAGAAAGTCTATGATTGTATAGTCATTTCTGTCAGGTAGGACTCTTAACCCAGAAAAGTTATTAGGGGCTCTTATCTTTTGCTACCTGTATCTCACATCAAACAGTTCCTGGAATATATGCAAAAACATAGACTTTACTGCAGAGCAAAGCACTGCCATGCACTGAGTTTCTTCTACGTAAAAACATTGTTAATTCAATCCCCAATATTGTCTATGAATATTAATTTTCTGCATACTGGGGAAGAGACAAACCAAAATAACAGAGAGAAAGAAAGAGGGTCCCCTCCCTTCCTTTGTAGCATAACATCTCATGAATATTTTTCTCTCATACTATGCAGGGAGCCCCTAGCACACAGCACAAGGAGTGGCTTCATGAGAGTTCTGCTTTGAGCAGAAAAAAAAATGTATGCAGAGGCTTTAACACTGTGAAAAATCTTGTTATGGGAACATTAAGCTGGGCTTAGTGTACGACCTATTATTTGTTGTGACCCCATAAGGCAAATTGTAGGCAGTATGGTTCCCCTGCAACCTGTGAGGGTCTCTTGCAAAGACAAAGAAGACAAGACTGACCCTTTTTGTGGTATCTGAAGAAATAAAAGTCAATAGTATGCTCTTGTATTCTCTTGAAAGGAGGTGATTTCCATTTGAAAGCTACAAATTACCTATTCCTTTGAAGCTACTTTAACAAGAAACCAATATTTTCTTGAGAAAGAGTTAAAAGGTCCTAAGTCTTTGAGAGGTAGAATTATTGAGAAACTCTTTCTTGCATGATGGCTACAATACAAACTTCTGTTAGTATAGATGTCCCAGTCAGAGCTCTCAAAGAATATGCTCTCAGTGATATCATTCTGCAGGCAGAAACACCCTGTAGCTAAATTTCTTGCTCCTTTTACCTTCTGGAAGGCTGAAGGGAATAGCTGGAATTAATTATACACAATAAAACACAGTTTTGCTAAAATAATCTATGCTAGGAGTGTTTTGCCTAGTTCAGCAACAGTGTCAGCAAGATATTAATCTACATAGTAGGTTAAGCCAGTTCAAGGTAATCTCCACCTTGGTTTAAGGCTTCCAAGCACAGCACTGGGTTAATACCACAGAAACCATTTTTTATGTATTTAGTTCAATTTCAAAAAAGAAAAAAATCTTTTTCTCACCTCTCCATTGCATTACATATCTGCACAAAAAGATGTTATTTTTAGTTCCTTGTTGGCAATATGCAACAGCTATTTGGAACAGAGATTGTTGCAGCTTGACTTGTGCACTCCCACAGCAATAGCAGTAGTACTGGTGCAAAGTGAGACAATCCCTAACGATTTCAGAGAGGTACCATTTAGGAATTCAAAAGACCTTGACATATAAGGTCATTTATGGATAGTTGCACCTTATGTCAGTGGGATGACATGGATACAGCTGTACTGGGAAATATCTAAACAACAATGTCTTTGTTTAGGACTAATTAATTAAATCAGAAAAGGAGGTACTAGAAAAGGAGAAATTTAAAGTATCTAGACCTCAAAATTTCTTACAGGCCTATTTATTTGTACTTATATGTGTTGCTTTTCTGAAATACTTCAAGTTTCTTAAAGCCCTATGATTGAGAACTGTGCATTTACCTTGCTAGGAAAGAAAAACAAACCTGTATTTAATCACAGAGTCACAGAATGGTTTGAGTTGGAAGGGACCTAAAGACCATCCCATTCCATTCCCTCTACCATGGGCACTTTCCACTAAACCAGGGTGCTCGAAGCCCTGTCCAACCTGACCTTGAGTAGTGACAGGAGTATCTTATGAAATACATTTTATCAACATAGCTCAAGCTTCAACGAGGATCAAAAGAGGTCTAAGACATTGGATTATATGACAGGAGTAATTGGTGATTATTTTCCAGACATGAAAAGTAGTCTCTTTAAATTAGATTTGAATTGGACTATCTTCTCTTCTGAGTTTGTAGTAGGCCTTGCCTAATGATACCCAGGTTACAAAGTAGGAATTGTAACCACTGTTGTAATACAAATATTAGCAATACTAATAATAATCAAAAAGGTGTTAGTTCTATTAATACATTACTAAAAGACTTTAAAAGCATAAGATATGTCAACAGTTTAAAGATGAGGCAAGAAGAAAAATTTGATGTAACAGTTTAAAACTACAGCTTCTCAAATCTATACACCTTTGCCAGTCCTCTACGCATTCACAGATGGGTGTATACAGAAAAAGAAAACAAAAATCGTATCTGCAAAATGTGTAGGGGAATCAATAGAACAAAGATAGGTATCATCTCTAGTCGTATTCAGTTGTGATTTCTCGCCTATCTGCTTATCTAATCTAGCCCTAGATTACCGCTCTCAGCAGCAGAACACAAATCTGAATGCTGTGGGTGGGTGCATGTATGCCTGCCTCTCTGTAATTAAATGAACAGCGACTAGGTAGATTGGCTCCCTAACTCATTGTAGGAGCACAAATAACGAACAAGGAACTTTGACTTAACATAAAGCAGTTTTACACACAACACTTTACTTCTAATACTTCCTGTTGTACCAAAAAAAAAAAAAAAAAGGCAGAGGAAGATGTGAAAGTCCAGAACCAAAGGCGGGGTGCTAAGCAGCTGTGTAATCCATCACTTTCAAAATCTCTTCTTGTTAGGCTCAATTGTAAATATACTGCTTTTGATTTATCACCTCCACAGCAGAAGTCCTGCACAACAGTCAGATTCAGTAGAGGAGAGTCATCCCTAATGAATTACATTCTAGTTTCTCACTAAACAGTTCTGGTTTTTTCCTATGACCCAATGCTGCCCAAGGGATACAACTGTTGTATCTCATTTTCTTATAATTCCATAACAACATGCTCTGCAGCCTGGAACTATGTTGTTCATTTATCCATAGTCCTGAGATTCTGAACTTGCCAAACCAGGCAGGCCTGATAGACTTACGTTCAAGAAATAAGCTGCTGGGACCTGATTCAAACTTTGCTTGTGATGCCTACACTCCCTGGTGAGCAGATACACTAAGAAAAGTATCTGCATTTTTATCTCTGAGGAAATGAGAAAAAAATTTTAATCTCATTATGACACCCTTAATAAATAAAACAAAGATTAAAAAACTATGACCATAGTTAAGCAACACCGGGTCTTCTGGAGGCCAGGCACTCATTTTAATGTCCAATTGGAATGGAACAATTAAAAACTTTAATTGCTTAATAGTGATCTGGAAGGAACAAAGAATGGTCTAAAGGGCGGAACCAACATAATCTAAATACTACATACTTGGTTTAGACTCTGAACTGTACAACCATTTGTATGAACATCAAGTCTTCATGGTTGATTGTGTACAGGGGAAAAAAAAGATTCTAGCTTTTTTTTTGTGATCTAGACAATACTTCTCAACTTTCTATTACTTTAAATACTTTATTATATTTATTCAGAAAAAGGTTTGTTTTAAAAAGAGGAACTGCACTTTATTTCTGAATATGAACAAAGGTGCTCAAGAGAGCTTGTAGATGAATTAGGACAAACTGGACAACAGAAGATGGCTCATTATAGCCTTGAAAATGTGATCCTAGGCTTTTAGCCCACAGAGTCTTCAAGGACTTTAGAAGAATAAACTGAGACATAAAAAAAACAAGTAAAGTGCTTCCAGGTTTCAAAAAGAATTAAAAGGAACAACAATTGTAAAGGCAAAGAATTTAACTTGCAAAATAAATATACAGCTTGGGAATCTTTTACAATCCATTTTATTAATCTGTAGTTGTTGTTCTGCTTTGTTTGATAATGATGAGCAAAACTAAGCCCCTTTGCCCTTATAGGATTTGAAGCTTAATTTCTGAATCACAAACAGAAAAAAATCCCAATCTGCATAAAGCCCTGAGCACCATGCATTACAAATTCAAACACAGGAGGTGTTTCTTTTAGTTATCAAGCAAATCTTCCAAACAGGAGGTGAACAGCTGAGGAGAAAATTCAGAGCCATTCCATTCCCAAGTGATGGATGGGAATGCTTCCTTTACACCTCCCCAAATAGAGTAGCTCACTGGATACTGACATGGATTTACAACCTGAACCCACCTAAAACAGTCAGGTGAAGCCCATGTGATCTTGCCACTCAAACTTGCAAAGCAGGTTCTGTAGAGAATATGTTCTCTATCTTGTGAGCAGAGGACTGGGACAGAAGTTGTAATATTTTGCGGCAACTTTAAATTAATATCAATGTGACTTCCCTTTTTTATGTCTGCTGTGATTACTTCTTGGATTTCTACTGTTTATAGTAGAAAATAAAGAAATATCAGTCTAGACAGTGCTTAGTGACAATATATATCATTATCTTGAGATCTGATGATTTTTAATCTAATCTTTCACTGTTTAAAATGATTGTGTTGAATTTATAGCATCTGTTGTCATTACTGTTATTCAGTATAACATGGACTCCACAATACAGTAAAATTATCTCAGTTCTGAGCATGATACAGACGAAGTGCAATGGAGAGTTCCTAATCAGAATTAGGTTCTTTACAGATGCAAAATGAATGCATTCATAGTCAAACAGTAAAATTAAATTGCAGGTTACCAGGGGAATTAATCTTGATTTGCAGCTATTTATGATAAATAGGATTCAGGATGCTGGTGTCAATGAACTGCTCCTTACTGAAGGGAGAGATAAACATCAACAGCAGGACTTTAAGAAAATTAGTTACCAGACTTCTTAAAATAACTGAACGAGGAGATGCACCAATTAAAAATTTGCATATAGGTAACTCACTAGAAGATCACAGATACTTCAGTTTCATATTTGCATTTTATCTCTTCAAAGCACATAATTAAAATGCCATTAGTGATAACAAGAATTATTCATATAAATGCCCTCATTCATTTATTTGACATAATAGAACCCAAAGTCTATTTATGTTGTTTTTAACTTATTATAATCAACTCTCTAAATCTACAAATTATGAAAATAAAATGCCTTAAGTTCTTATAAAGTCAGAGAAAAGTGTTATTTATGTACCATGCCCTGGGGGTGTGGATACACATCTGTGTGTATGACTGTACCTGGCTCTTAAAGATCAGACAGAGGATAGGGAAGTTACATCTAGAATATGCCTGAAAGATCCACCAGTCTGGAACCTGGTACCAAATTCTTTAATATCTATGTCTATTATGTAAGATAATTGAATGATTTAATTAAGAAATTCTTAAAGGAGACCAATCTATTATAAAGCACAGAGTTCTGATGACTATCAGGAAGGGAATATACTATTTTTGAAGATCCCCAAAAGGAGGACAAATTACCTCAACTTATGAACCAAATAATACAGTACCAAATATATAGGCCAGTTTTAGATAAACATATATTAATGAAAAAGCATCTTCAAACATGAAAAAACCCCAATAAAATAGATAGGAGTATTTTCAAAAGGTATTGATATAGAACACAGGCTTGAAACCTTAGCCATATACCACTTTCACGTCTGAAAACATGCCAACTTTCATGCTTGAGTAAACAATAATTTTGCCTTCCCTTTAAGCATTCCTAGAATGCTTCTGCTGCAACTTATTTGTTTATGACTAGGGACAGTATTTAACCAGAACACCAAAGCTCAGAAATTTAACAGCCACAAAAATGTCCACCCAGATTTTCTTCCATTTGAACTTATTTTTCATGGAACAGTAAGTTAGCATATCTTGATGCACATATCATTACTAAACAAGAATATTTAATTTTCAAGAACAATTTTAAGGCCACATATAAGGGTTAGATTAACACACTGCCAGGTGCCTGCTAAATGACATTTGCTTAGAGTGCTTCCAGAACGGAATTCTGTTGGGCAAATATTTGAAACACCGAGATTGAATGAGACAAGACTAGAACCAAGACTCTCCACAGCAATCAACATTCAAGTAAGAACTTCTCATTAATTGACTAAAATCAGACATATATTTAGACAGAGTTTGCACCAAAATGAATGTTTGTGTGCAATTCTGTAGTAGATATGTTCAGGAACATTGCCAGAAAAGTAAGGCTGTATTTTAAAACCAACCCTATTATGCAGGTAATTACATGAGTTCCTATTTCAAAGCATTGACTATTCCCCTTGAAGTAGCATTTTTATTCCTGTATCTCCTCTCTAATTTAATTGAGTCCTTCTCTCTCAGGTAGACTGATTGCAGGTATGCTTAGAAGAAAGAGAATTGTCTGTACAGAGACTTCCATGCCAGAGCTCAGCCTGTGAATACTGTGGCCTTTGAACACTCACTAACTGCATGACAAAACTTGAAATCTTTCTTCACAGGTGAATGGTTGACAGTTGCTTAAAGGCTACTTGAAAATTCTGGTGGAATGCTTACAACTGAGTTGGGAAAGAAACAGTCTTTATTTCCTTTATGATCAATAAGAAAATTCTTAATTGGCAGTCTTTCCCACTTCAAAATAAGCTTTGAAACCTGGGTAAAATAGACGTTAAAAGTATGCAAACAGTAACAAAATTCAATCTGTGTTTGCTTAAAATATGAAAGGCTGAAGGGGGAAAGCTGGGGCTATAGTTAAATCTTCTGCTCATAATAGAGTAATTTTTCATTTAAAGTAATATTTTAGCCTGTGCTAAACTACAGAGACATTTTCTTGTGGTCTAAGAGCACTCTGCAAGGAAAATATCCACTAAAGCAAAAGTAGAACTTAGGTAGTACAGGATTCAGAATAAATTTCTTGTGGGAGAAATTATTGCCCTGAGTTCTGCATGTACATTGAAAGGCACAAACTGAAAATTTTCAACCTGAATATTTGAAACATTTTCTGTATAAAACTTGCCTTGGCTAAGGTTGTCACATGAACAAAGAACAAAGCGCAGCCCAACAATTTGCAGAAATACATATCAGCCTTCTGCAGATCTCTTCTGCTTTGGTCTCTCTTGTTCTGAGCTCACTTGGGGTCAGGTGAATGAGGTAATGCCAGCTCAGACAAAACTCAAGAAAAGTTTGTACCGGTTATTTGCCTCAAGTAAGACAGAACAAGGTTAAAGAGAATGACAATACCACTCATCACCAGAGCCCGTGTATGTGCAAGGGTGGTTGGGCACAAAGAGCAGTTAAAGCTTTTTTTTAAAGGAAATCAATAGATTTGATGATGACAGACCCTTTACAAACACATCTAATTGTCCTATATAAATATATGTATATGAATACACAAACATATCATACAACCTTGTTACAGAGAGTTGTGAGTGAAAGGTCTTGGAATGTAGGTAGTGTTATGCACAGGTCTGTACTGACAGAGCAGCCACTCAGAGGAAAGTCTGTGTCCTATCATGATATTTTGACTTCACAGTGTAGATATAAAATGAATCAAACCCACCGTATTTTCTTCCCAGAAAAAAAAAAAAGTTTAAAGTGTAAACTTGTTTCACCAGCAGAGAATATTGATGCCTGATTTCACAAATCATACCCTCTCAGCACAAACATGCCCTTACTTTAAAGGCTTGCACCCCAAGAAAGATTTTCATAAGAGCAGAATGCATCTGTCCTTATCAGCAATACCTTATCAACATGCCCTCTGTATTCCCTTTCCAAAAAAGTCAGAAAGTTCACAGGATTGTGTTGATTACAGGTCCCTATTAAATATGTTTGTGTTGAATTCCTTCCCACACTACTTTGATTGTTTAATGAGGCTGATATATTTCTTTTTAAAAACTGTGTGAGGATTATTTCTTTTCAGACTTATGAGTATTTAAAACTGTCAGACTGATCATTAACACTCCTTTGTAAACCCCAACTTCAACAGTAAAACTAAAGTTACTTACTAAACTGCCTTAATTTTTCACTTGCAGTAGCAAGCTGTCTCTTCTACAGAATTTTGATGCTGTTGGCTACCATCACACAAAGGAGGATTCCTAACTATGAATTATACTAGTGATTGCTCCCAGTAATATGCAGCACATACAAAAGATGATATAAAAGATCATAATAATCCTACAAATATATTTTTTTATTTTACTCTTCATATGCCATGAAAATACTGCAAATGCCATCATGCTTTTGCATAGTTTCTGCAGGGCTCTGGCAGCTTCTGTGTATTTGCATACAGCACAGTAAATTCAGAACTCAGCTTACAGAGTTCAGTTTACTGAATCTCTGCCAATCCTTACAAATGTTTGGGAAAGGTATTAACTTAACAAAAAAATATTTCTGGTAAACACAGTTTCCAAACCAGAAACTCAAATTGCAACAGCAGCAAAAACACAAAGAAAAATCTATGTGTTCTAAAAATTCCCTATGTAAATACGGCCCCTGAGAATATCGGAGGTTTTCAGAGACTTTGATTTGGTATTTCCTCTCTTCTGCAAACTACACTCTTTTTTTTATTCATTCCATGTGCGCGAGTTCAGTTTTGCACCACATCTTTTCATGAATCTATACAGGTGTGGCACATGCACAGTGTTGAGGTACAAAATTTAAATATTGTATCCATACTTCTGTGAGCAATTGGCAGAAATACCAGATGCAGCCAGATGCTGCCCTTCTTATGGGCGTTAGATATGTGTATCTCCACAGCCATGAGAACACCTACATGGATAGAGAGTCAAACAAATAATTTAGTAAGGTGTGGTGGTGAAGTTTGACAGGAATTTGCTAAATATGGTTCAAAAATTAGTACATTGACTAATATACAAGATTAAGAACATTTTTTTCTTTCCTTAGCCAAAGGATGATTGAAAGTGAAGTCTCATCACTTGCGCTCGTTAAAGGTTTTAGTAGCAAATAGTATCTTTGATCAGGAATAGTTTGTCATCTGTTTTGCAAGGACTATTGTGCTTAAAGACCAACCAACAAAATACTCTCCCAGATAAATATTCTAGTCTTTTCAGAAACTGTTGTATGGATTTCACCTGGCAACATTATAGAAATTTCTTGCAAGTGCCCCAGATCTACACAAGCATCTTATTTCTGCACACTCACACAAACCAGTTACCGTAAAATTATTTGTAATTTGTAATAAGTATCTATTGAAAAACAGATCAGACTTACTTTCAGGAATAAACTGCAATGAATGCTAACATAAATACATAATACTGACAATCACAGAATAGCAAAGGCAAAGTTAAGAATACGTGGATAGATTATTTTCTTTAGTATTATTTAGTTGACATAAAAATAGACAAGAGAAAACAATTCTGTATGCACAGAGATTTGCATTTGTATGCATTCATCAATATTGCTACTTCATGTCCCTAATGGGTATATGCTTTAAATATACTAATCATTAGTTCTTCATCTCCAAGAAAGAAAAAAATAATGAATACACAAGAACAATACAAGCAAGAACAATACAGAGTCTAAAGAAACAACATGAAGAAACATCGCCATATTCTGCGTTCAGGAATAGAGTCACAAATGTGATAAAATTTTACTGATCAGAAGTGCTCATATTCACATAATAGAAGCTGAATCTTTGTCATAAAGACTAACGAGGACTTTATTGTCACTGACTTATTGTCACTATATACACTGTATACAGGTGTGTATAGACACACCTCTATCCATGTGTCCCTACATATAAATGCCTACATAAAACTTTGGGGGTGGGGGTAAGTCCTGCAAAGGAAATTCAAGTAATTTTTTGTTCGTGAGTTGAAGAGATCTGCTTCCAGGAGAAACAAGCCTAGGGAGGAAACTCAGGAGCAGAATAAACTGTGCTTTGGATAAATTAACTTCATAGGAAAGCAAACCAAGGAGAGTGCAGAATGAGGCATGAGACATATCTAAACATATCAGATATCCATAGCTTTTCTCAGTTGAATTAATCACTCACAATGTTACTTCAGTGATTTTACACTTTTGCTTTAGGAATGTGCGAGTCATAAGCAGAAGCTTACCTACACTCCCCAAAACCCCATGTCCATAGCATCAGGTCTCAACTACATTGTCTGGCTGCACTAGATCTCTGAAAATCCAATGTAGAGCTCCAGGAAAAAGAGACATATTTATGTTTTAATCAGATTAAAACCAGAATTGTCCCATCTATATGATGGGAAAATTTAATGTTTCCAAAGATTCTTATTCTCTTGCCAGGAAAGGCTGCACAGAGTAGCATTTGCCACACCATGGCATATGAAGACACATGGCAAATATTAGGTTCTGTGTAGTCAAAGTTCTGCAAACCCTTTTAGAGCAGTTTTGGTGTAACACTGGAACTGGTGTGACAAAATTGGTGATGGCACTGAATAAAGTACTACTGAGCCTGGAGAAAGACAGTAGAGGATCAACTAGCTCTTGCTCTAGCTAACAGTTAAAAGTGAGATCTTCATGTTATTTAATTGTGGTGGAAAGGAAAGTTCATGGTGTGCATCCTGCAGGTTAAATTGGATAGTTATAGTCAGATTTTAAAACGTTAAATAGAAGCATATGCAAATTTTAAAACAAGCCTGCCTCTGAATAAGGTAAAATCAAAATGGAATGCTACTCAGTGTTCAATCCTTAAAATGACATCTTAATAGTATTTCTCAGATGCACTAAAGAATGGGTTGTAGCTAATGGCCATGCAACATTCATTTTACTGATCTATTTCTGTCTTGAATTTTCTCATTGAGATTTGAAGCAAGGAGAAGGTAACGCAATGCAACTTTCACCTTTACATGTGTGTCTATGACAGACACTCAGCTGAGGTCAATTCAAAATGAACATTAGTTCAGGAACGATGGAAACAAAGGGACTGCTAGTCCTTGTGGTTTTACTACATCACCAAGAGGACCATCCTGAAAGTGAATTTATCCTGGCTGTTGATTGGATTAACTGCTAACTTGTTTTATCTTCTTTACTTAAAGATGACTTCTTTAGAGGGAAATTAAAAAGACTTTATTTTGCTATTGGCAGGGAGGTATCTGAGAGGTACTTGCACAAAAGGTAGTGAAATGAGCAGTTCTTCCCCTGTACTGGATTGTAAAAATGGGCTCACACGCACAGCTGGGATGAATTATTCTGCCCTGGTCAGCCCATGGGCCTCTGCTGCTAACTGTGACTGTTTGGGCTCTGTTATATCAAATGTCTGCCTGTGTGACAGACATTACAGATGAGATATAGGATTTGGTCAACCTCTTTCATGAAAGCAATACTGTTAGTTTACATGGGATCGTGTTTTATCAGGACTCAAGATCCTTTCACTCCCAAAGAGGAAGAATCAAATAGCCATAATCCCATCAGCATATAATATGTAACCACTCAAGAAGGGTCAGAGAGGATAATGAATTATTCTCTGTGGAGGTGGACTCTTATGGTGACCAGAAGTTTATTAAAAACATGCTTTAATACATGTAGGCTCCATGAGGTTCATCCTATATTTAACATGTAAACCCATCAGATTTAATGGCCTGGTGCAGATCATGGCACTAAAAAATAAAAAGAGAAACAAACACAAAAAATAACTGTGGGCAGTAGTGTAAGCAAAAGTCCATATTCACATCCTTACTAACATCCTCAGAGGCAACTTGCATCAGTAATGGCAAAGCAACAGGTACACAGTGCTGAAGTGGCACAGACAGGGTATTCAAATAAAGTATTCAAATATAAACTATGTTTATATTTAATAAGCACAGCAGGCGAACAATTGGATTTGAAACGGAAATTAAATGGGCTGACCTAAGAGCAGAGGCATTTATTGTCTAGCTCTGTACTTTCTATTCCATGATTACTGCAAAGCTCTTTTGTAAAGCAATATGAAGGGACACTTTACTGTGATTGTACATCAGCTAAGCATGGTAGCCACAGTAGGAGATACAAAAACATTTTTAAAAGTCAAATTCAATCAGGCTTTAGCTCCAAGCTTTTATATTCCCTTTTCTTTTAATCTCTTTTCCTGCATGATGCCTGCTTTAACCCTAACTTTGTTTGCATTAATGCTATTTCTGGATGCCTGATAACACAGTAAAGTAGAAAAATTAGCAAAGACTAAGAGGGAGACAGAGCTCTCATTCTACACCCATCTAAACTAAACCAGATATAACCATTTATCTGGAACCATAAACAGCCGACAAGTCTCAAACTGCAAAATTAACTCAAAAGGAAATGCAAGGAACAAAAATCTTCAAGAGCGTTACAATCTTTTTCTGATTACAGATGAAAAGTAGATTTATGAGTTGAGATCATCATAATAACCTGAATGTGATTATGAGATGTAGCCAAGGAAAACAATTATGAAGTTTCCCCAGCCTGATGAACAAACCTCACATATTAAGCAAATGAAAAAAATGGGAAAATATGTCAAAGTTCTTATGGAAGTACTAGTGAATAGTTTCATCTTCTCTCCTGAATAAGGATTTGTAACATTTAACCACTGAACATCACACACTTTGCTGTCCCTAATGCAATTGTTGGAGACTTCTTTGAGAAGCTCCCCAGACATAAGTCCACTTTTCAAAATAGAATGCAAATCATTGAAATCACAAGTAAAATAAAACAGATTATCTAAGTGAGGAACAGAGGATATGAAAGCAGGACAATAGGTGTCACAGGTAATTATAAAGATGCATCTGGTCCCTAGTTACTTTTGACAAAGCTGGTTTTGTGATTTATGGCAGGTGCTTGTTTATAAACCTATTTCAGCACAGACACACTGAAGCACATTCATCATTCTGCCTGGTCTTCATTATTGGATAAACGTCATTTAAACAGAACCTGTATCCAGACGTCTGCTACCTTGACATAAAAATCAGGATCTCCTATTTGCCTGCACTTATTTATTTATTTCCATTGACCTACAGAGGTGGGTTGTGTTTGACAAAGGTTCTACACTTACCCCACAATGAAAGCAAATGAAAGTGTGCTGAAGTTCAGGAAAAATTCCTGGCAAGCACCATTTCTTTTAATATTGCTATCTTTTTTTTTGTGTCCTGCAGTTGTGTTCTGTGGAAATGCAGGATAACCAACAGGCAAGTTTGAACTACAACAACCATAATTAACAACCAGAATCGTTTTGATTGTTGGGGGTGAGGGGGGCTTGAAGGGGGGTGTTGGGATTTGGGGTTTTTTTTACCTTTTTTTTCTTTTTTTTCTTTTTTTTTTTTTTTGTGCATTTTTAAATCTGTGGAGTTTGACAAAGTCCCAAAGTTTTCCTATCCTATACCAGGAAAATCTAGACTGTGGTACAGAGTTGTGCAGTCATCTCATGTGAACAGCATAGTTTTAGTTCCTTCATTTTGATCTCACTGAATATTTCTTTGCTGGAAACAAAGCTAAGCAAAAAAAGTCCAGTAAAACCCTGTGAGAACAGAACCTTTTGTATATTGTTGCAATAAATACCTAGAGCCCACCCTGCTGGGAAAGGTAAAGGTGCATAATGATATCACCTGGTTTTCAAAGTTTGAACTGTCAATAAACAGCTAAACATGGAAGAAGGAAGTTGAATGATTTAGAAATCGTGCACAACATGAAGTATATATTGAGGTTTTTGGGAAAAGGAATGGTACTAGAGACCGGGATTTTTAGTATAGTTTTAGGTTGAATGTTCAACCTTTTTTCATTGTGAAAGTCAAGTCAGTATTATGATATTCTTGAAATCAGAACACTGATTTCCATAAGCAAAATAGAGATGTATTTCCTCAATGGAAACAAAACTTACTCCAAATACTGTGTGTTATGGAAAAGGTCTTGGTCATCAAGTGCTTAAAAATCAAAATATCAAGAGAATTTTTAGAAATAGTTATGGACTGACTCTCAAGCTATTTTGCTGGATGCTAACAGATTGCCAGTATGACTACTGGAAACTTGTAGAAAACAGAGAAATTTCAAAGTAACTCTGTGTATTGGACTAATAGAGCAGAACAACTCACAATATAAGGCTTTACAGAAAACCTTATTTGCAACAATGATGCCAGCTACTGTAAGATGAATTTTTGATCTAAGTAATTTCTTCACTTCCTATTAAAGACTATCCATACAGGTTCAACTGTTACCTCCTTCCTGTAATTTGGTTGCTGACTGCAAGTCAGCTGGAATACTGCTTACCTGTAAATAAAGGTATGTAATCAGTTGTTTTAACAGCACAGTTACTTAGAATGTTTATTCATCATGAAATTGCATACTCAGCACATTTTGTAACAATCCATTAATTTATCAATAATTTCAAGTCTATTTAACATAACATTATTTGCTAGCAAATATGAACAATTTATCCTTTTTGAGTTGTTATTGTTCAACTTACTGCATATGTTCAGTATCTGAAGTTTATACTAAATCAATATATTTTTGAAGGAACACAAAGCCTACTTTAGCACAGCGCCACTGAAAAGAGAGTCACTGAAAGACTACCAAGAAGACTTGTTGTCCCTTTTGCTACCCCAGCACAAGATTAAATACATTTATACTGTTCCAGATAGGCACTTATTCTACCTGCCTGTAAAGACTGCTAGTGTTGATGTGAAGTGGCCCCAAGCCAAAATTAGAGTCTTCAGGTCAGGCTATCTTGCTTTTCATTAAAGAGAGCCTGTCATCTGGAAAATTATTTCCAATTTCTCCTCTAAGGGGTTTTTGTTGTTACTCCTATCACCTGGAACAACATAACCCTTGAGATGGAGAAAACTTAAAAGAAGATCTTTGAAACAAGTCTCCTCTAAGTCCTTTGTATCTTTACAGGGTAGGTCTCTCCCTTCAGGTTTGCTTTTAATCCAACAAGCCAGTCCTTTCCTGAACTGTACAGTCTGAAATTAAACTGAGCAGTACATACCACTCCACCCTTTCTCTTCTATTCAGAGGCAGCCATCGCAGATGTATTTTTCATTTACTTAATCCCTTGCCAATCCTCCACATGTTCTCAGAAATAATAACTGCAGATCTGAAGTATCCACAGATTAAGTTCATCAGGCTCACCTGATTTAAGAGCTGTTAAGTACCCTGTTTTCTGTTCTTTCCTTGATCAGGATTCAAAGGTTTTCTGGTGGTTGTTTTTTCCCCACTGCTTCTGTTTGGTTTTTTTTTGCAAAGGATGATGCAAAAAAAGAGGCCCTAAACACTTTCATTTTCTTAGCATCATCTGTCAACAGCCTTCATTCACTCAGCACCCAGTGCACAGATTGCAAGTTGAGTTGGCCACTACACATGCTGTGCAAGAGAAAGGAGGGTTTCTTCACTTCGTTACAGTGCTGTACATCCCTGAAAGTGTCAGGTACTGCAGCCAAATTTTACTGACAAATTGTATATACCAACCTCCCTTTGGCTTTACTGGAAGCACTGATTTTTACATTTCTGACTAAAATCGTATGCCCTCTGTAACATTTCTAAATAAAGAACTGCAGCAAGATGACCTATTTTCTAACACACAGAAAGTCCCAGAACCATTCAGTCAGGATTCTTACCATAAAATCCAGGTACACAAGCAATTTAGTCATATGTTAAGCATTTATAAATCCTGTTTCTCACATTTTTCAAAGAGACCATTTTTTCATTTATGAAAAAACTAGCTCAAAGCAGAATAGCTCGCTACAAAGGACCACATGAGGAAGTGTAATAGACCAAAGTCACTATGTGTGATTACCACTTCATTTTTTTTTGAGATTTTTTTCTGCTTATTTCACTGGATTTTTAAAATTCTCTTTCTTTTCAGGTCTTACTGTAGTGGATACTTCTTTGGGATTTCAGTTTCTAGGTTACAGAATGAGCTCTCCCCTTTCCTTAAGGTCTCATGCCTATTTTTAGACCTAACCTCTTTCCAAATCACATTTTTCACTGTCTGATGTGGAAAGAACGTGTTTTTTTCTTTCAGCTTTAGCAATGAAAAACAACTCAAAAGAAAATTCCCTCATCTTTTAATCATATTTCAGTTATCAGCAGTAGTTATCTGCCATCATTGCTATGGTAATGGACATGAAAGGAGCTAATACGGATTGTCCTTCTGTTGCTTATTTGAATTCTGACATAAGGTGCAATATGGATATAGTCTGGATATACCACAGTGAAAAGAATGCAAAGACGCATTCTTCTGTGAATGGTTTGTATATAACAGTTCTGCTAAGGATGATTTTTTATATTTTCTATGCTTAGAAGACCAGAGAAGGAATTCGAAAACACCCTGTGGGGATGGGAAGGAACAGTTATAAGGTGTTTAAGTCTGGAAGCATATGGCATTTTATTCCTTTGATTTCCCCTTGGCAATGCAAGGTGCATCAGTGTGCTTACATCCCAAACAAAGTGCCGAGAACAAAGGACACCACAATTATGAACACAGGATCAAGGAGTATTGAACCAGAGAATCCTAAACCTCTCTGATAAATTGCAAGAACTGTGAGGCAGAGAGGTATCTATTTTAAATTATTCAGGAATTCTTTCAGAAACATTCCCACTGATGTAACCAACCAGGAGCAGAGATCTACAGGCAGATATAACAAATGGGAACCAAAACCAAATTACAACCAACAGTCCACTTAATCTGCTTGAGACCTGATCCTCACCAGGGTCTTCAAGAACCAAAAGCTAAGACAAAAACTTTCCCCATTCAGCATGTCAGGCATGAGAGAAAAAGGTGCAGCCAGCGAATCTGCCAGAAAAAAAAATGGAAATAAAAAAAAACACACATGAAGAGAAGGCAGAGAACAGAACCTGCTACAGCACATGGGTAGAAGTTATTGTCAGGTCAGTAATGAGTCTTTGTACCAACCTCTCCCTGGGGGATCAGGGCCTCAGAAAGACTCATACAATTCACTGAAGTAAGACTGGATGAACAGTTCAAATTCCTTTTTTTTTCCCTTGATGACTTAAACCAGCCCACATGGCTCTTGTTTCAGTTATGGGGTTTATATGGCAATATTATTTTCACTTCAAGAAGTGTTTAGTTCACATTTAAGCTCTGATAAATATAGGTTGCTTTCTTCTTGCCACTTTTACTCTCAATCAGGTCAGGACCCTGATTTTAGTGGTCTACTCTCTGGTCATAGTTCAAGAGAACACTTGATGAGGCGACGGACCGAGGTATCAACTACTTGGTGTGATACAGGTTATCCTTTGTCCTGGCCTTTTAATTTTAGGTCACAATGACCAAAGAAGTTAAATCTATAATTTATCTGCCTTATGGATGCAACCTAGTCCTTTTAAGACTGGACACTTAGGATGGACACTATTATTAGAAATAATAGGAAATATCAATTATGTTTGTGAAATACACATTTGTAAAATTGCAAATGTACGTATACAAATTCGAGTAAATATGTTCAAAATATAACATATGAGAATATACTACCAAAGTACTGGCTTTTGTAGAAGCTACTAAAACCTCTTACAGTTTTGTAATGTAACAATCATCTTCATTATAAGACTCAAACCACTTATAAACTTTCAAGGAGAATGGATACATTAACTATAAATCTCAGATATTAATTTGTACAGAAAACTGGTTTCTGATGTAACTTTCATCTCAGAAATTAATATAAGCCATATTAATGGACAGATTTAATCAATTAATAAAAAGAAAATTATTAATTTCACATCTGTCTAAACACAAAGATTTTGTTTGCCAAGGGCTTCTAGGAAATGTTGTTTGTGAAATATCTCTAGATATTTGTCGAAGGTTGCTTCTCTTCCCCCTCCTCCCTAAAGAAACCAAACCAAACCAAAAATCACAAACAGGGAACCTCTCAATGGCTTGGCTCATACTCTAAGGTTTTTATGAAGCATAATTTGCAAAACTATAATTACCTGTTAAAAAAGATGAATAGAAAATGTAGATAATTCTAACTGTAGGATTTCTATAAAAATTCTGTAAGGAAAATGCTTTGTAGTCAGAATATCTCAAGTCTTTCATGTTTTTCTTTAATGATCCAAAGACAGTGTGATGAGCTGATGCTTCCCAGCCTCAAGATATCCAAATTATCCACCCTGCTCATACCAGTATCGTCCCAAACAGCTTGCACCCCCATCCTAATACCCACACTGTGCATTTTGTGGGGCACAGCTCTCAGCTTCTCTGAAGGGACTTGTGCAACATCCTGCTCTGAGACTTCTCAATGGCCCACAGTAGAGGGAATGGTAAGATAAAAGCCCCAGCTGGCAAGATGAAAAGCCCTGTTTGTTTCAGTTTTCTGGTCCAAAGGGGTGCGGTCTGGATGGGGGGCTGAGCAAGAAGAGCAGTAGCTAAACCACTAGAAATCTTTTCCCTAGAACAAGCTGTCACCATCTATTCTCTTGTTTGTAAAGATTTACTATGGAGACATATCTTAAAAATTAATTTTAAATGTTAATGGAAGTAAAATTGGAAGATAACCTCTGTTGGCCACACCAATTCCTGCCAGCCCCATTGGCAAGATTAACAGCTGAGGATCAAACTGCCTTGGAGAAATAGACATCTGATAAAAAAAAATTAATTTATGTTGAAAATTAGGCTGAAAGAACCTTGTGAACTTCAGGATACAGTCAAAATCCTGGCTCCTTTAACAAGCTCTCCAGGATGCACAACCTTAGTATCTAAATAGATATGCCTATAAGGGCGATTCAAGAGGCGGAGCCAGCTGATAGAAATCTGAATAAAGTGTACTGTAACCATATCTCAAAGTGTATTATTGCAGTGGTGGATACTTACACACGCACATTACTGAGGAAACCCTCCTGTATTTATAAGCCATAGCTTGTAATCAGACATGTTAAAGCTGCATGCATTAGCTAGTTTGCTAGCAAACCAGATAGAAATTAGCAGACGGTGCAAACTGAGCCACAAGGCCTCATGTGCTTCCCTTACAGTAAATTCTTACAAAATACAGCAAGCACTCTTCATGTAAGCTTAGCCTCAAAGGCTTTAATAAATGCAACTCCATGGCACCTTAAATAGCCTATTAACAGGAGGAGAAGATCAGAGAAAGTCTTCATGCCAAACAGCCTGTGTGACAGGCAACAATGCCATGCACGTGTTCTGAATACTCATCTGCCATTACCATAAACAGCTTCAGGAGGACAGGCAAGGAAGGTGGAAGGGTGAAATCTGCTTATGCCAAGCAGCCAGACTACTAAAGGCAGACAGAAAACTTGCCTCAAGTAACACATTTTGTAGAAAACAGCAGCCACAAGATGCACAGGGCACAGGATGGATTTTGTAAGAAGTACATTTCCTGTGTGTATACATGTATTTTACATGGGACTGATAATCAGCGTAATGTAAGAAACAACTCCAAACTAACTGTCTACATTACTGGCCTAAAAGCAATCATAATAAAATAAGATCATCTTAACTATTCTTGGGCTGCCAGAGAGATCTCTAATTGCTCTATTTAAATTGTTCCGTTTCAAATAAATTGAGGAAGGAAAAAAAAAAGTAATAGAATTAAGTACTTCACTATTTACAGCCCTTGAGTGAATACAATTCACGTAATCTGTGTAGGATCCCCATTAGCAGGGTTCACAGTAAGAAACCATAGTGATTAAATCATTAAATCATATCTAGGAAGAGCGAACATTCCCATTGATATGGTGCGCCTTGATGAGATTTTAAACAATTAGAATCATCAAGTGCTTTTATGAATAGCAAGGATTCTGAAGGCAGAAAAGGTTTTAAAAATTGGGGGTATTCACACTATTTCTACCCTAATACGTTTCACTTTCTCTTTGGTTCATCAACACTGATACAATTTGCATCCACTTTCAGTCATTAGATGGTAGTTCAGCTTTTCACTATGTCAAGCCCTGGTCTTTAAAGTGAATTCATATTATCTATTCCCTCTGCCCCTCCTATCTTTTCCTCAAAGAGAGCACCCTTTTCAATAAATGACTCTCAAATTGGTGTTAGGATAGTAATTTCTAATTTCCATGGTTACATTTCCCCAAAGAGCTGCTGCTGATAAGAAAAACACACTGGAGAGTCAGAGAACTGGAATAGTATAGCTGGCTCTTAGCTTTCATTTGGGGGAGGAGGAGTGAGGGTGAATGTTATTTGGAATTTTTAAACTTCTTTTTCTCTTTTTAGTAGCTTGGTAGACCAAACCCAAGGCCAGTAAATGCTTCCATTGAAACATGGATCTTGGCCCATGGATCATGGATCTTGTCCCATGGAAACATGGATCTTGTCCCATGGAAACATGGATCTTAAAGATAGTGCCTTATTAATTTCTTTTAACAGTTCTGGAGCTATTAAAATATGTAGAAAAGTGGAAGTTTATCATTAACAAAAATTGTTCAGTGCCTTGTCAATACAAAAGTATTGCTGCAAGATCAGGTTGTGGTGTGACACCATAAACAGGAAAGGCCCCAGCTACAAGATCAGCCATGATTGTCTCACAGAAACAAGGTGATAAAGCAATTTACAGAGTTGTCATTTTTACAGGATGTATTGTATAACACATCAGCCTGTTCAAAAAGTGTCACACATTTGAATTCAGACTTCCTTCACACTACAACTTCTTTTCAAAACAAAATTAGAGGCGCACAATTATTCCCACTGAAGACAAAAATAAAAAATAGTTTGTGTAGAGATTTGGTTTTGCATTTTAACATCCTCATTTTCTTTACAATCTTAGATCAACCCTGCAAAAGTCTCTCTAATTTAGCTTTGAGCTTCACTTTTGCACTTGAAGCTGGGCAGCTGAAGCTGGTCAGCTTCAGAGTAGAAAATAAAATATTGCTTAATCTACCCTTGTAAAAGATCACACTGACTTCAGGTTTGCCACAGAAATTATGCAGCTCAATATGATGTGTCATATTAAAAACTGCAACATTATTTCAGAAGTGCCTGTTGACACAACAGACAAAAAAAGCTCCTCCAAAGCATTCATTGGCTTATTTGGAAATCCTTCCTAGTTTGTGGATCATTGACCTGAAAGATAGGCTTATCAGAGAAATACTGAGACAATCTGTTCCCCAGGGGAATAAAAACTCCGCTATAGTTTTAGAGGTTCTCTTCAGTCTTCTTGACAAATTCATGAGGCTTGAAGTTCTATCCATTAATAAATAAAAATCTAAGAACAGTGGCACTTTGAATTTTTTTTCCTTAGCAGAGAAGAATGTTATCGTGATTATGTAAAATAAACCTGTTTTAAACCTAATGCTTCACAAACATTATGAAAAAGATGCCTAAAAGGAAATATTTTGTTGATGTTTTAATTTTCTTTCCAGCATAGCCGGACATTTCACACCTCTGTCTTCATGTTTATCTATTAACGTGAATTAAATCTGACCAGTATTTCCTTTTGCTTAGCAAGAAAGGATTAAGGAAATTGTGAAAACTTTTTAAATTGTGGCATTGCCTTTTTAAAAATGGGCAGCAAAGTAGTTGGCAATATTGTTATCATTAAAAGAAAACATTGTCTACACCACGAGATTGTGAACTTTTCAAAAGAGAAATCAAATAATGACAATATCTCTCCTTTTCCTTTGCATCTACTTTGTGTGCTAAAGGTAGATTTATAAATCATTGATATGTTTTGCAATCAGGCCCCCCTGGTTCAATTTCCTCTGTCTTTGTGGGGGTTTTTTCTGTGGCAGTCACTGTTCTGGCTGGTGCTTACACTGCCAATCCCTGTCTTCAATTTGTTCCTCATTAAGTATTACTAAACTGGCTTCATTCTGAACTGCACCTTGACCAGCTACAGAGTTTAGAAGTTTAACTACTGATAATTCTCTGAAGTCCAAGTGTCAGGACTTCAGCACACATTTTCTGTGTTTATTTGCTTTTTTGAACAAGCCCAGTGAGTTCATTAAGACCTGAAAAAAAAAATAATAAAAAAACTCCAACCTGTCTTGTAACATTGGCAAGTGTCAGCCAGTTTAAGAGCTGAAAAATTCTTGTCCCTTTGATCAACTCCAACAATAAAATTTCCTCATAATAGCGTGGTTCTTTTGAAAGGGAAAAAAAAAAGAAGGAAAAAAGAAGGTTTGCACTCCACTCTAAATATTTCCTCTAAAGCATGAAACTACCTAGAGTGTTCAAAGCATTTGTCTTTCAAGGGGAGTTTCACAGAGATACATCTAGGTGGAAAAACACATAAATGGCAATAGAATAACTGCAAATATTGGGAGAAGGGGCAGTATTTTTGCAACAGTTGGGTGAAATTGCTCTTAAATCTCTTTCTTTAGGCTCTATTAATGAGTACTAGTGACTCTGGTACAAGGTTTCAGTATGACCTGATTAAAGCCTTAGTAGATTCCATGCATCAGGTAAATAAATGAGACCTCTGAGCATTTCCATAGCTTCTTAAACGAAATCAATGCACATGAAAACGTTCATAGTGGCTCCAAAGAGCACCTGTACAGGTTACATCGCCACACTCAATAACTCAGGCTTACATGCTGCCATGTCCTTGTTGTAAACTTAAGAGCCCCTGTGAACTTAGCCAGAACAGACTGCAATATTTCAATGTTGGAAAGGAACAATGGAGTTCTAGCTAAACCATACGACATTGTGGAAAATGTACTCCAAAATCTCTGCGCTAAGACATCGAGTTTGAAGCACTCATTTTCAAATGTATTCAACAATTTTACTATCAGTTGTATATATATATATTACAGCAGAAAATGTAGTTTCCACATATTACTATGAACTGCTGCAGTTTCAAACCATTTTCTCTTAGAAACAATTTAAAATAGAAAGTTCAGAACAAAAAAGTAAAATTGACTTAAGCATTTAATTATTTTGCCATAATCTCTTTCTCCTACTCATTTATGTCTTACAAAACATTAATGATTTCGTAAATATAGCTATAACTAGCCTCATAAAAATGCTATGCCAAATGGAAAAGTAAAGCCTACATAAAAATGTAGATGGGTGCTCAGGAGAGATGATACTCATCGATCTCCCAAAAATATGCTTGCCTGTTTAAAACACGGCAGTTAACACTGCTTTATATGACTCATAAGAGACTATGTGGCCATGAAAACAATGCTTGCAAATGATGCTTTTAGGGAGCAGTAAGTTGAAGGTATAATGGTTCCTGCTAGTTTAGAGGACAGTAAAACAAATATTATAATATTCTTCACATTTTTCATAGGGACACCTTGAAAGTTAATCCAAATTAACAAGAGGTATCAATTTAAACTGCATTCATTAAACAGCATTAAATCTTGATATTGACACTCTAAGGATTAGAAATATGGACATGTTACTGCAGCTTAACAAGCTAAGCCCTAGTAACAAGCCTTGTATGTATACGTGTTGTAAAATGTAAGATGAATTCATTTAAACCTCTTTGGTGAATATATTTGATATCACATTTGGTGTGTACTAGAAGAAGGTGCACAAAGACATACTGCAGCTAAGCTCACACCTAGGAACTAATTAGTAAAGGCCTATCTACAAATATTTAGACCCACTCTGACCATTGCAATTATTTTTTTTTTCATACCTAGCCTCCAGAATATATTTCAATGTGAGGATTCTAAGGATATAACTTCATAGTATTTACCTCAAAGTTTCTTTCATCCGTAAAATTAATGTTCTTCTGTTGTTAATAATGGTATTTAAATAAAATGGTCAAACAACCTCAAGCACCTCTGCTTTTCCATCTACATCTTGATGCTTCTTTAGCCTACTGGTCTCAGGACCAGTGTCTGCTGGTAGAAAGAAGTGTGGAGTTACCCAATTCCTAATTCAATTGATTCTGGAATAGTTTTGAATAGTTCGTCATTACCTAACATTTCTTCTTGTAAAGTAGGCTGCCTTATAATGTGATACTTAAATCTTTAAAAGAACAAAAAATAAAGAATAGCGTAATGATTAACAGTAGAACCTGCAATCAGTTTTGAACAAATCCATTTTTAAAAATGATTTCATGTACAATATCTCCCAAATGCAATGAAAAGTGAACAAACTGCCACTGTGAACCAAGAACTATACTTCCCTTACTGCAAATCTGTCATTAGTGGGGAAGAAATAATGTATTATGGTCAAACACACAGCTAAAATAAATCTAATCAATGCTCCATAGGCATTTAAGATCCTGACTCCTTTCTTTAAAGGCAACGAGCTATTCTCATTAACATATATATCTAGAGGAAAGTCAGTGCCTTTTTAAAAGGTCTCAGGTTTAATTTCAGGCAGGCAAAGTTCAAAACATCAAAGGAAAAAAAATCAGTTTTAAGTGACTCATTTGGTTTGTACTGGTTTGAGCTGTGAGCTCTAGGCCTTGCCCTAAGTCTTTTTGTGGAAGAGTGAGAGAATTGGGCAGGTGACAAAATTAAGCTCCTTCCTGCCAGTCAGTTCAGACTGGTTCACCTTGCAACCTCCGAGGAGAAGTTCATCCACTTCAGCTGGATCTAAGAAACACCCCCCAGTTCAGAGACTCAATCAGCAACGATAACTCAAGGTTTATGAAGCCTCTGAGCAGATCAAAATCCTGAGGACTGATGAGCCCTCTCACATCAGCTTTTAGCCTTTTGTTCTTTTGAGGGTAGTGACATTGCTGAGACCTAAACTTGTGCTGTGGCCTGGCTGGGGACCAAGATGTTCAGTATCTTCTCAACCAGGTTATCACATACAAAGTTCTGCAGTAAGATTAATTCATTAATTACTTCTCTTTACGTAGTCACACATTATCCATTGAGGAAAAAGAAGATGTCTCTTTTTAACTGAAATTGCCTTGAAGGATTTGACTTTCATAGACACACTAAAGTCAACCATTTAAAATGCCATTATTTGAAAGGAGCAACATCTAATATCGAAAGGTAACATGTTTAATATACAGAAATATGTTTCATTTTGAAGGCCTTATCATCCATGATGTTACTATATTAGTTAAATCAAAACATATTTTATGTGGGATTCATATTACTCGTGCTCTGAGATATTACGTCTGTTTTAGTTTAATCTCACATCTTGGCTAAGGAGCACGAGTATAACACACTAGACAGATTATAAAACAGACTATGCTACAAAGCATCCTGGTCACACAGATTCACCTAAGCCATTATTACAGATCTGAGAAAGTTTTTAAAGTCTTTTGTAACCTTCCCACCTTCAGTTGCTCCTTGAAATAAAAAAGGAAACTAAGAATTCACTGAGTGAAAAGCAAAAAAAATATTTCAAAATTTAGTACTTTTTTTTTTAATTACATATTTTCACCAGAAAAGAAAATACTGGTACAAGGGCACTGGGAAATTTCTCTCCTGTTCCTGTTTGTTTAGTGAATCATAATAAAAAATGTCTAAGTGTAATAATTGCTATGGAGTATTTGAAGATTGTTTTATTGTACTTTCATGATACAAGTAAAACTTTAATCCTAGAGCAATATATTTGTTCTCTGATTAGATGCCTCTGCAGACAAAGAAAAAAAGAATGTGGAAAGACCACTGATAATTGATTCACTCAAGTTGAAAATGAGACCATCAGAGGAAGCTTAAGGTAGTGGGAAAACATAAATCCAAACAATTGTTCCTATCTTAGCAGTACAGGCTTTTTACTCCACATGTAAATCTGTGTTTTCTCTTGATGGAAAGTAAAGACCAGTGGAATAGCATTTGCCTACTACCAAAATAAATGTTTCCCTTCCAATTTCCATACAGAGTGACTTTGCAGGTATACCCATGTGCATATGCTAAACAATACATTGAAGGTGCTGTCCTTGTAGCTGCATTTTCTAAGTCCAGACTTGGGTGAACTGTTAATTTTTTTTAAAAGCATTTGACAAAATACCCATTTAAGATATAATGACATACAGTCTCTTGGTACTCTTCAGTGTCTTGCGAAAAGAACATCTATACCTGTGTAAACGTAACTCAGTGAATCTTTCTCACTACCAGGTCTCTTCATGCATATTAAAAAAGCACATTCACCCTGGTGTCAAGTCCTCTGTTGGTAGTTTACATTAATAAAACCTAAGCTTTAACAGATTTATTGTTTTTAAAGTGCCACAATTTTACCAATAATTAAATTATTTCATTACACCTACGGTGTAATTTTATTGACTTTTAAGATTAGTCAGCTAGAAAAGACAACCCCTTTTGCACAGATTATAATTCAAAATATAAGAAAGCCAAGGGATAAGATTGATTTGTGCTTTTTGACTGTAATGTACAAAAATAATTAAGAAAAAAATCCTGAGGAAACTAGTATTCATCTCTTTCGCACAGAAAGCGTATCTCATCTTTAACTAATCTTCTGTGCTTAAGAAAAAAAAAACAACACACAACTTGAAAAGAAATGGGAAGCACTAGAACAATCACTGTTAAAGAACTATAGAACTAGTTTTACAGTGCTTTAAATTTTCTGAACAGACAGTAATTTTGCTCCATACATAAATAAAGACGGGGTTTGTGTACTCCACACTTGAGAGAATCTACTTTTCTAACTCAGTTTTATCAAATAATGAGGTTAGTTACAATAGATTCAATTGGAGCTTGAAAATGCCTAGCAATTTGCTTGTCTGAACATTGAGATGATTTCTTCAAAAGGCTAAAAATTAAAACTGTGGGAAGTCAGAGCAGAAAGTAATTCTCAAAATTCAGTAGCTTAGCAGAAACTACTGAGAAAAATGAAATTTATAGTTTGAATCATGCTTGGCCTGCAGATAAGAAACCTGAATTCCACTGAAAATAAGCAGTAGACTAGATATGGTCTGAGAAGAAATTAAAGTGAAATATTGCCAAAGTGAAAGGAAAGGCGTCCACAAGGACAGACACAATATAGCACAGAAGAGAGGTCACACCACACTATAAAGGCAGAAATGAAAGATCAAGTGTTAAAACAGCATGGACAGCAAAACACATACTGTTCCCTTGTACAGGGCAGAACCCTGCGTAGAACTGCTATTTTGTGAAATTTTAGCAGTAATGGATTTAACTATGAAAGAAAAGTAATAAAGAAGGCAAACACTTTCACCTGGAAACCTTAACCAGGGATGGCTCTAAGCTGTGAGGAGCAGGGCCTTGCAAAGTACAGCATTCAACACAGCCAAGGATTGCTCTGTTCAGCTGCAGTTGTGGTTCTTTACAGGTACGTATGCCAACACCACTTTAGAATTCCCAGTCAAATGTCAAATGTCCACCAAAACCAAACAACAGCTGTTCTGGAACAAAACATGTGGAAAAGCAGGCTCACGTCTGCTGACCCCTCCTCTCAAAGTGACCAAGCCAAACGCAGTGTTTTGTAGCCCCTTTCCAGCACCACCACTCCCTGTGACCACATTAAATGATTGACCCTGAGCCTGACACTCTCCATCACATCTTGATAAACTGGACCAACACTGGAGTGATTGTGGGTTTATACCATAGATACCAAACCATAACTTTCTAGAAACAGCAGTCTCTCTGTAGTCATGAAGTAGCCTCACTACAAATAGTCCTCCAAATATAAGCATTTACAGATTAAGAATTAATAGCAAGTCTAATAAATGTTTTTAAGTTATGCAGAAAAAAGAACCTTGTCATTCCACCAAACAAATGGATTTCCTATAGCAAATATAACCAAACAGATCTTCACAGCTGGCATAAACCATTACATTTCCATTAACTTTAATGGAGAAACTTCAACTTCCATTACTGGGATCAAATATAGTAAATATACTTGTCATGCATGATATGTCTCCTCTATACCTCTCAGGCAAAAATATTCAGTCCAGACTTCATGTAAAAACATTTTAAAAATCCAAGTCTGCACAATTACAATATTGCAGAGGAGATATAGGAGAAAATATGAATCGCTTTAAAAAACTGAAAAACTTTTTGAACTTAACATGTAATTAATCAATGTCACATGTATCATGTAACAAGCAGCAAAAGAGTAGAAAACATATGGCAATTTCTTCTTTGATAGATGAGAACAAAGAAAAGAGTTACGTCTGAGCCTTTTTTTTCCTATGCTCTCATCTTCTCTCATCCCAGGTAAGACTTGACTCACTTGCCTTTAATTACCATGATGCCAGATGAAAAAAATCTTCACGACAAGCAAAAGGCAAAGGCAGCAAAACTGTCAAAGTGGCAGCAGTGCCCCCAGAAAAGAGGAAAAACTCCCCAGAAAAGGCTGCGCAAGCCATGACTCACCCTGTGGGAGATCAGCCTCTGCCTGAGGATGCTTGGGACAGGAAGGAAGTGCTGTGTCCCCGCTGGCTACAGGAAAGCACCCTGAGGAATAAACAAAACAAAACCAAAGAATAAGGTCATACTAAATTAAACTTTCTTCTTGCATTAAAACAAACTTGTGCTGTAAATGTCGTCACTGTTACTGATCAGAGCAGTGTAAAATTTTCCTGCACACAAAGCAGATAAAACACTTTATTTTTTGTTTCTCACTTTCTTTCATTTTGCTTTTAAATTTGGCAAGAGGAACTGAGGAGAAGAATCATGGACAGGTTGACCTAAAACAGCACTACCAGGGTCCCAGCCCTGCAATCCAGGGTCTGCCAGGCTCCCCACAGCCCAAGGTCCCAGCCAGCAAAGTCCCATCACAAACCAACCCTTCATCTAAACCCTACATAGGGGATAGACTGCGCCAATAAAGAAGTTTCTGCAAATGTATTTTTGGGGCTGTAAGCATATAGAAAGAATACAGGAGAAAAAAAAACCCACATGATTTTTTAAAAGCTGACTTCCATTTTATAAGAGGAGCAGATGTTTTATTGTAATTAAAGCTCATTTTTTTTGTACGAGGTGACTTTTGAAGCACGTATATACTCCAAGTAAACGACTTTACTGTATTGCTTTCATATGATACTAATGATCCATAATTTTCCTGTAAACCTACCTTATACTCAGAGAATTTTTTTACAAAAAACCAAAAATCTATTTCAGCTCATATGGCTTTTCATTCTATTGCTTACACTCTCTGCTAAGCCCTAAATAATTACTTTTACTTAGTATGTCTTCAATATTTATGAAAACTTCCTCCCTATAATACAAAAATGAAGCACAGACATCTGAGATTAGTAAGCAAATGAACCCAACGTTGAGTTGATTAAAACCTGCTTAGCAGCAGCGTACCACAGTGTCACACTCATATAAGCAATTTTACATAGTTAGAACTATCCAATTACTTTTTCAAATATATTACCAAAGTGCTGTAAACAGTTCAATGTGCTAGTTTAAACAACATACAGTAAAATATGTATACAGTTAAGTAAATCACTGTGTCAAGCCTGGTGCTTTTCTAGCAATTATCATGTCAAAGTCAGCTCGAGGTCAAGCTCCTGAGGCAACTGCAGGATGTTTCCAAGTGGGAACCCACTGCATCACACTTGTTGTGCAAGTGCAAGATGCAGTGCAAGAAAGAATCAGTGGATGTCACCTAGTAGGGCAAGTCCTCTGTCCCACCAGAGAATTTACGAAGTAAAACATGGTGCACGTTTCCAAATGCTTGTTTATCTTGGGATTAATTTCCTAGAGGTTTCTCGAGGAAATATATCACCTTTATGAAATTATATTCTTGAATGAAGAATTTCTGTGCTGACAAGATCAACAAAATTAAGGTAACAAGACTCTTAATACAGGTCATGGACCACTGGCAAACTAGCAAGACTTGTTAGGCAAGTGATGTACAACCACATCTGTAGACTAAATGAATCTAACCTGAACAGCAAGATAAAGATGCTTGTATGATAAAATTTGCATGAGAGCTGGGAGCAAAAGGAGGCTGACAGGTTACTCATCACCAAAACTACTAGAGAATCCTACAAACCTACACATTTCTGGAGCTGTGGCATGCTGACGTACTTTTCCCCAGCTTAGGACAGCCCTGATTATAGGCAATTTTCTGTAGACAACATCAATCTGTTGATTAAAACCTACATGTCAGAGAAAGTACAATCCTGACCGTGAATGTGTGAATGATTCATTATCCAGATGAAAGGCGAGCTCTGCTTGACTGCATACAAGCATCACCAACTTGTTTTCTTCCAGTTTTATGACTATCTGCCACTTTATTTTAGCAAGAATAGCATAACAAAAAGAAGTGGCATTCTTGTTTTCTTTCTCCCCTTTCACTTTCAGCTGGAGGATGCTGTACATGGCTGACAGTTTTCAAATGAAGCATTTGTCACGTTTAAGTCAGAGTAACATCAAAGTCAGAACCCAACTTGCTTTTGTGATAACAGGAAAGTCACCACTGAAATTTTTTGTGGTAGAATAGGAATGCTACTCATTTTATTTGATGGTCTATCCAGAAGAAAAAATGCAACAGACAATTACTCTCCTAAAATCTGCATCTTAAAACCTTCCTTTTTGTTTCTGTATTAGTTGTCACTCTGAATTTTATACATCTGAAATTACTTAAATGCTAGAAGACCATAAATACATCTTAAGTCATAAGTATTCAAGTCAATCCTCTTTTTTTGTATGCCTCAGCCTTCCTTTATATCATGGACTTCAGCTTGATGTGGCAGTCTTCAAGACAGTAAGGATTTTTCTTTGGTTTCAGTGAAGGCTGAGAAGGCTCAGACCAATGCTTCTGCAACTAAAGTGATTTCGAGTGGTTTTACTAATGAATTCTTAATCTAATTTGGTAGAAATGTGCATTAAAAATAATCATGAGTTCCAGGATTAACATTTCAGAAAGCCATAAATGAAATGTTTGAGTTCAGAGCAAAGTAACAAAGGTGACCAACATCTTTACTTATAACAAAATATTAAAAGAACTAGTGAACAGAGCTGTACTGAGCAATAATTTAAGGGTTATAATGGTAGAGTAACTTTTCAATAGCAGTCCTGGGAGAGTATAAGATAGAAAAGAAGTCAATGAAGTATTTAAATCAGCTGAATCTAGTAGTAATGAGAAAAACTGAAGTAAAAGAAATTCAGAGAGAATGCTGTGAAAAAAAAATAGTGCCAGAGTGGTCTCACTTGTGCAATAATCTAGTTGAAGGAAGGAAGAGTGATAGAAACCCCACAGCAATGAAGCTTTTAAAAGTAGATCTGAAAATAAAGTGTAATGAAAAATTCCCTCTAAGTGATATTACCTATTAAGTCACATCTGTACCTGAGTTCCACTGCTGAATACTTAGATCTGTTGTTATTTTAATACCATTAGTCAATGGCGTATCCTAATGCTCTATGTTGTGGTGACACTTTGGAAAACATAGCTTTTACAAGTATCTCTGGGAACAATAAAAACGAAAATGTTTGCAATTTGCAATCCAACATAAATAGTCACAGTTTAACAATAAGCTCTCTATTCAAAAATACTATATAGCTTTCGAAAAGCCTATTTTTCAGTTTAAACTCCAGGTTGGTTTCCTTACCCTTTCAAAATACCTAATTTTTCAGCTGCAAAGGAAGGTGAGGAAACAGTGTGCAAAAAGGAGAGTAACTGATGGTATTTTTTAGTGAAACACAAATTGTAACTCCTTCTATGTTGGCCATTTTGTTATCAGCCAATATATAAGCACATCTTATTTATAGTTGTTCTGATCAACATCATCTAAACAATTGTTTTTAGTTCAATGAGCTGTTCTGGAAGCTATAGAATAATCTCCTAAAATCCTAGGCATTCTAATTCTGCACTTATGCAAGCAGAATAATGGACACTGTAGGCTGACACACGAGAGCAACTGTAGGCAAAAAATTTACAATCAAGATGCCTTACACAGAAGGAGGCCTCAGCTGGAAGTGTTTTACAGGTAACTGCTTATTATGAGTCCTCATTAATGCTAAAATGGAATGGAATCCTTATGGAAACTTGTAAAAAACAATTTTAAAATAATTGAATTCAAAGTTATGGGGCACTTAAAGTGTTCTCTAGAAACCAGTGAACAAGACTACAAAGAAGGATAAAGATTAAACAAGTAGCTTTTTGCTGCCTTAAGGAGCCATCACCTCTGAACTGGCTAGATCCACTTAAGAATGCTTTTAGCTTGATAACTGTAAATTGCCAATAATTGCACTAATGCCACCATTTACCTAAGGAATTCAGTTACAAATGGATGACTCAATGCTTAACGCACACACCTTTCAAACTGCCTTTCATATATTTGTGTTAGAATAAAGAAATAAGGCAATACTTTTAATATTATTATAATTTAAATGTTAAAAGTTAAACAGCTGTAGTAGACATATGCTCTTTTGACTTTACTCTTCTACAAATGGCGTTATAATGATTTATGGAATCAAAAGGCTTTGAGCTATCCACTTGAAACTTGATTCAAAAATTAACTTTTTAAAGATACTGATTCTCTTTCCTTAATTACAGACAAAATAGAGATTATCTGTTAATAGCTTCTGGTTATAAGGGAAGGTCTTACATAGGTCTTAAATACAGATGAGTAATAATTCTAATCAAGTTCCTCTCTTCATGGTTACAGAGATCAAGAACATCCTGTCTCTGACAGGGACATGAAACTACCAAGATGCCAAAGTTAACTCTCTCTTACAAAAAGAAACAAGTTTTATAGAACCAAAGTGTCATGTTTCCTCACAATTGTCTGTAGAAGTCAGATCTGCCAGCAAGGAAATATTTTCATTATGTCTAAAAATTTTGAGTTTTGGAAAAGTGTCTTACAAAATACCACATTTTTCTATATACAGTCACCATAAACAGAACATCCTGAACTAATATCCCTTCTTAGTTTATGTGTCTTGTGACTAGAGATGGTCAACAGACACGGAGAATGCATCAGAAATAGGTAAATTCATACTGAAATGCACACTGAATAGCAATCCCCTTTTTTATTGTTATTTTAGCATGTTGAGTGGGTATCAGAGACCAGCACGTGCTCTGCAATTTAGTGTTTGTCTGTATAATAATGGCCTTTGTGGTCAGCAGCTTCACTGCTGGATCATAATAATGGATGAAGCCTAATAATCATCTCTCACCTGCTACCCGAATGGCAATTACAGCCATTTCCTCACTGGAAACTGCAATCTCTTCTTTATTTGGCACTAAAATTATTAGCTCTTTTAAAGAGTTGTAACATGGATTAATCAATACAAAAGCTGTTTATATAGTCCTGATAATGATCCATTATCCCTTAATCTGATTCTTGAACTTCCTCAGGGTATGAAGGCATTTTTTTTTCTTTTTAAATGAATATCATATCTTTAGTAATGGCACATGGAAAACCTAAGTAGGCTCTCTCCCCAAGCTATATTACCCAAATCATTTTGTCTTTCAAGACAAGATTCATTTATGGAAAATAATTATATTCAGGAAAGGGAAGTAATAACATCATGATGTATCTACCTAATACAAACAAGTTTAAAGTGAAGCCTGACCTAAGTGTTTGCTGAAATGCTGGAATTAAAAAAAAAAAGGTCTGTTGGGGCATGATAAATCATAGCATCCACTTACATGACTAAAATAACCTGGGCAGTGTTAGAATCTATTCCTAGACGTATAATGTGTATTCCTAGACATGTAATGGATGGATTGCAATCAGTACTGTGGATGTTCCCGGTGATAACTTGAAAATGATGGTTCATCACTTTGAGTGTTAAAGTCAGTGCTTGGCAGAGTTTGGCTTTTGAGTTCAATTTGATGTTTGTTTTGTCTTTGCAATTCTATTATTATTAATGTCATATGAAGTAATAAAACAAAAACAAACCAAAGAACCCCACCCAACCCCTCAACACAGCATGGGAGGAAGAAAAATGTGATTAATGAAGCAACTTCGTGACAGGAATCATGCAGCAGTGACCTAAGCAGTGAGTTCCTGAAGAGGTGCACTCCAGATATGCAGTTTGGATATCGAGGGATGGCTGTTGAAAACCATCCTTCTCATTCCACTGGCAGTCTTCTGCTAACTGGGGCAACTATTTAGAATTTTACAGGTCTGCTTTGGAGCAGAGAAGAAATGGACCTGTATGAACATGACTTATGTCATAAGACTCCCATTAATCTAGAGAAGAAGGGAAACCAGTATGTGAATTATCAATTCTTTCAGGCAACTCAGATCAAACTGACTGCTCAAATCATAAAGAACAGTTTATTCTTTAAGAATTAACTCAAATAGGAAATGAAAGTACCAAAGTAAATTTTCTTTGTGCTCAGATTCTCATACTTCAAGGTTCAGTGCCTCTACATAAAAGCATAAATATCTTTATCTCAGACTGAACACTGCATTGATAAATAGCATTGGAGGTTATGCATCCAAGTGTAACATATGACAGAGCTTTGATTTCCCTGGAAGACTCTTTTAAAACTTTATTATTTGTTTTGGGTTTTTTTTGTTTGTTTGTTTCATCCCTTCTGTATTCAGCCAAAAGAGGCAGGGAGAACGAAGGAGGAAAGAAAAAAATACAGTCTAGTACAAAACCAAAAGGCACCAGTAACCTCACACACCTAATTTTCAGAGCAATTTGATGGAACAAATATCTGGAACATATACAGGCTTAATGTTGATGAGATGCCTTAATCAGAGCTTCCTGAAAGTGTCAGCTGTTCATTGGAAAGAGCTGCTGTGGCTCTTATGTGAGAGTGAGTATGAATTGGTGAGCCAGTTCTTGCAGCAGAGTTATTTGAGACAGATAGAACAAGCCTGACTGGCAAGAGGTACTTTCTGAACTATCAGCAAATTGTTCAAACGTGTAACATGAAGAGTATTTGAATCAAAATTTCACAAAGTCATAGAATGGTTGAGGTTAAAAGGGACCTCAGGAGGTCATCTTGTCCAGACCCCCTTCTAGAGGAGTGCCACCTAATGGTTTCTCAGGACCATGTCTAGACAGCTTCTGAGTATCTCCAAGAATGGGGACTCCACAGACGCTGAGAACAACTTTCAGCGCTTGACTAAAATTTGGATTTTTGGTGTTTTTTCCCCCCTAGACCTTCTTTCACTTTGTTGACATTGCTTAATCAGAAAAGTGTTCTTTTCAAGGCAGAGGAATTAGGTTATTAGGATTCCTCTTATTTGTTGATACAGAAAGTGGAGTGAAATTGTTGCAACGTCAAATACGTAAATATCTATAACACAGTCTGCAAAATACCCTCTCTTTGGCAAGAAACAGCATCTTGCAAAACATGTTTCAGTACCTTTTTTTAGGTGACAGCACCAGCACAAAGCAAACAATATTCTAGAGGCATATTTCTCTACATTCACACAAGCAGGGTCTAAGAAACTTGCCCAGATTTATACACTCATGTTCCAAATACCTCAAATTAAGTCAGCTGAGTCCACTGCAACAGTCAGTGGAGACTGGAATACACCTATGGCCTTACCAAACAACTCCAACATCCACAATAAACCTATTACAGAGACTACATGTATATTTATAGGGCTTTATGCAACAGAAACTGAGATACAAGATTAACATTTTTTTATTATTAGAATTAATAAAATATTTCCTGTTGTGAAGTTGTTACCCTTTACAACCTAATACCTTCCTTGCCTAATGGCTGCTTTACAGGTACCATTTTAAGGAAGGTCAAGGAGAACATTTCTCCATTAAGACAAAAACCAAATGCTTTTAGATTTTACATAAAATAGCAACATTCTTATTTGTAGGCATTGTTGTTACTGTTGCAAGCCAAGTACTCTCACATTTTGACCACTTTCCCTAAAACATCTTTCAATGACATAATACATAGTTTATGTTTATTTATACCACCTTTCCTTCTTTCTAACTTCATTTGAATTTCACTTTCTGATACAATTTCACCAAGACACTGTTCAGTGATTTATACACTCAACGAGTTAACAATGTATAGCTATTTTTAGGGATGATAATCAGCTGTGATTATTGACCAAGTCTAGACACGACTATGCCAATATCAAACATGGCAAGACACAATTAAGGCCAGAATAATTTACTTTACAGCAAGCAAGATAGTAAAAGCTGAGTTAATATTTCAAATCAATTTCTACTAATAGCCACTCTGAGAAAATAATCAAAAGTGCTTTACTCCTATTTTGCATTCCTTTCTATTAATTTATAACAGATACTGCTGTTTCATAAACAACACTTAGCACCACCTTCAAGAGAATAATTTTCCTTTTTCTTTTATTCCATCACATTCCATAAAACTTCACTCACAAACTTCAAAAGGCATTCTGACTGACTCGGTCATGAACTAACTAGAAGGATAACTCACTTAAGTCTCTTTGTAGGAGAAAGAAAACAGCAGTTGAAAACATATCTTCTGAATTCAAGGAAATCCAGGGAAAACAAACCCTATTGCTCCCAAGAGAGTCAATTCTCAGGCATTTAACATCTTTCTAATGACCAAAAAAAAACAAACAAAAAACAAACCAAGTGTCTTATGTATAATATATATATTTATGTATATGAATATGTTCATATAAGCATAAGTGAAATATCCCCTCATTTTTTCTTTCTCTGAACTACCCGTACGCAGCCCTTAAGCACACAGAAGCACAGCTGGGATCCAAGTCTTGCCTTTTGCTCTCTTTTCACCATACTCTGGTGGCACGCAACAATTTTGTGGGTATTGTTTGTAACGGGAATATTACGTTGTTCTAATTTGCAACAACACACACAAGGAAAAGAGAATATTCATGTCAACAAATAAAAAGTTTCTCAGTTCTTACAAGTGAAATCCAGTGTCAAGAACTCAGCTGTCCCTCTCTGATTCACCACGGCAGCATGAACTGAAAATATATATTAGACACCCAGAGGCTGCTGTTGCACAGGGTAGGGAGATTCAGCAAAGGTGAGCAGGAGCAAGTGGAAAACAGCATTTGACTTCAGTGTGTAAGTGCTGTGCCTTCATGAATGCTGCTCAGTGCAAACAAACAAAGAGCCCATATACCTACAGTGGGCTTGCTGATTTAGCCCTAAGAGACAAGTGAGCATTTGCAGCTCTGCCTACTTTTTCAACATTAATGAATCATTAAGCGTTGTTTCTGGACCTCTCTCACCTTTCTATGATTAAATAGTGATCCCTATTGCACAATAGGGTATTTAAATTACTTGGAATAAGCATTCTTAGAAATGTTAAAAACAGTGCCTTGTATTTAAATTATATATGGATTCCTAACAACCGTGAGATGATACAACTGCTAAACTCCTACTTTAAAAGTCTAAAGCAACATTTCTTATCAAAGCTTCAAAATCAGCAGCATTTATAAAATGGCCATGACAGGATGGTATGAATATAGTGTGGGAAGCACTAATTACAATAACTCTAAGTTGGCAATTTTGCAGTTAAGATCTTCTCAAGATCTTTTTTCTATGTAAATAGAAATAAATTCTCTCACATTTTTACAAAACTGAAATATCTGGAAATAAATAAAATAGTCCTTCCAAAGTATCTTTCCCATTACTATGGAGATCATGGCTGTTCAGAATCAGAAACTTTCTTATCTACAGTGCATCTAATGAAGAGAAGAAAAAATGTTTTTACCCTCAGGTAAGTGAGATAATATTTCACTTATCCTAAATTCTTGGTTTAATTGTTTGGTGATTTCTGGGGAAGATAAAATTGATAGAAATAAAACTGAAGCTTTCTGATCAATCTGTTCCACATTAAAACAACAACAAAAATATACAATTTAACATTCCAAATTCAGTGTACAAACATCCTCAGGCATGTTATCACTTAGAAGATAGTACAGCCTGGGTGAGGTCTGCAGTGCTCTCAATATAAATTTAAAAATCACTGCAGTATTTTATTAGGAAATGATCAGCAAAGACTTTGTGATATACCAAATGGAATCAGAGATGACAGAAGGAAAGAAGGAATGAAAGGTTAAAAGAACAACCTAAATGATAAAGTCTGGGAAAAAATACTGAGAAGCGGAATGTAATTTTAGAGAAACGTAAGTGGTGGAGATAATGTCAAAGCTAGTTATTGCTTTTTGCACAGCACGATAGGCGATAGGACAGAAGGTACATACAGAAAATGGAACCTGGAGCAAGTAAAACTCCAGGGAGAGGAGGCTTTTAATCTCTGCATGTTAATCCATTTCTGGAAGGTAGAGATCGCTCTTTTCATTGATTTCTGTTTGTCTCAAAAATCAGATGCTCTTTGGCAAAAGCAGGCTTGAAACACTTGCTGAAGCATTCAAGAAATCACAATATTAACTTACAGAATTACACTTGTCCTTAAACAGCACATCTTAATGTGACTTGGATCTAGAATCAGTGTTCATTTGCAAAACTACTTCCTAAAAGACTTTCTCAATTATTACAGCTGGATTCAGGTCACAAGACACTGGTTTAGGCTTCTTCTGAAGCAGCACTGTAGGAAAAAACTCCTTATACACTCATGCCATGTTATGTATATTTATCAGCGTAGAACTCGGTACGTTAGGTATTATCTGGATATATTATAAAACATGATTGCCATTTATAAAAGCTCTCAGTCTGATGGGAATAAAGAAGATTATTTATTCCTTTAAATTCCTTTAGCTACTCTCCCTGTTCAGCAGCAGGTTGACAACAAAAGTCTCTGCCATGTTTGGATCGGACACCACAGAAAACCCACTTTTGGGAGAGGCAGCCACGGATCTCACCAAATAAGCTTCTGGCAAACGGGAACAACTTTTTATAGAAATTACTCTTCTTGCCTTTTCTTGGTCAGAACATCCAGTAGTCATAACTCATACCCTAGTGCATGAAAAACCTATTTTTCTTTCAAAAGTCCCATTTAATGTTTTAATATTTACCCTTATAACCTGGGTTATCTTAACTCTAGTTTGTAAGCTGCCAATCTTGGACCTGTGCAAACTCTTCTCTGGGCCTCCTGTTTCCCTTTTCTCCTTATGCCTTTCTGTGTGAGCCTGGTGTACAGGCTCAATGTGTAACATCCTGCTACAGATCACCTCTGCTGAAGCCATCGATACCATCAGGTTCTACTTGCTTGACATCAAACATCCACCACAGGATCTGAGAGACCTGGAGTCTTTGCACTCTGCATTCTGCCAATTATGCAGGAAAGAAGCTAAATTATCCAAAGGAAAGGATGCCCTGATAGTTTGATGTACTCGTAACTCCTGGTTACATTCCTGTTGTACTTGGAATAATTTACTTATTTGCAGTAACTTTGTCAAGAATTTACAAAGATGAGCTTCATATTTTGTGCTTTCAATCTGCAAACAGCATTCCTGGGAGAAAAGTTGCCAGAGAAAAGGCCAAGATAAATCTTTATTTAGCACAGATATTTTCTGAATTAAATCAGAGAACAATCTACTTTTTTAATTCAACCCTCACTAACAAGCATTTTATTTTGGGTTATATTAAGCAACATTCTGTATATTAAGCTTTACACACTGGAAGGTAGAATATTGGATGGTGGTGTGGTATAAAGATCAAATGATCAGAACAAGTGATTTATGTTTTTTAACTAACTGTGCAACTCAGGATTTTTTTATTATTATTTTTAAATCTCTTTAGGAAATTACAACTATTTTAATCAGCATTTTAGCACACACAGGTGTACACTTTTTTCTTAGTGATTTTACTGAAAATGTTCCAACTTGATCAACTTCAGATTATTATTAGCTTCTTGATTATACAGATGTTATAATTCAAGTTTCATCTATTTGTCTTGTTTTTGTGCTAAAAAATCTGTTGTTCTAAAGTCTGATATACATTAGTAATTTAAGATTTTATTTTATTCATAATCTTAGAAAGAAAAGTGATACAAAATGGAGACTTAGAGGGAACAATTGAAGATTTATGACTCTTTTGTCTTCAAGCTTTTTACTGTGTAGCTAAGCCCATGGAGCGGTTTCTGAGAAGTACTCTAAGAACTACTATAGCAAGTAGAACTAAACAGAAGAGAATTTAATCCCTCAGGCTTTTGCTAAGCTTACAGAATCAAGCAAGGCATTCTGCAGAACAAAGGCAGCTCTCACCTTTTCTAAAACAATTTTGTGTTATTCTAGATTTCATAGATTTGCACAAACTACTTTCATTTATAAGAATATTGTATAAAGAGATAATTAAGAGGCTTGCTTTCCAGTACTTGCTTGGATTGTATCATCACATTTAATTGTATTCTTGCATAAATTAAATAGTTCTAAAAACACAATGAAAATAAAAAAAAGAAACCTAATACTCATGCCATGCATTCTGTTTATAGGGAAAAAGATCAAACTGCTCTTCTGTGATAACCTGTGTCTTATTTAAAAGCACCACATGTGCAAAACCACTGCACTGAGCTAAACCTACAGGTCTTCCTACTCAAGGGAGTTACCACTAACTTAAGAAAGGTTTTCGTAAATTATCCTGGTCATCTGTATTTCCTGGAAGCAGGCAACAGGACTTTCCACAACTTATGCACTAAAGCCAGCATTAAGGTTTTTCTGGATTTTTCTGCAATTTTAATTGTGGGCATTGTGTCGGACACAGACCATGCCTGAGACGATACTTCGGTTTGACTGCCCCTGTAGCAGAAGGCAAAACAGAAACAGTTGCTCAAGTTATGGAATTTTTGTCATGGTAGAAAAGATTTACAGTTATCAAAGAGCTGTCTCTAGCCAAAAGTTCTGTCCCATATTAACGAGTTAAAACAAATCCTAAGATTAACACAAATCTGAATGATTGCACCCAAAGCAAAAAATTATTGCAGTCTTCCAAACTTAGTTTTCAGTCTACAGAGACATTACTTCAGGGTGATAAGGGTGAATTCTCTAAGTGTGTCAGCAGGCTTCAGCTGATAAATTTCATCTTAATAATTTACTTAGGATAGGTTGGATCTTTAAACCCCGAGTTATACAACCAAGTTGTGATAAGCACAGAAGAGCACTGACTGTTCTGAGAATCTGAGCAGAAGTGCCACAGCAGCTGTTGCTGCTCCTTGTGGTGCATGCTCCCCTCTGAAAAGGGGTTACACCAATGACAGCAAACAAGAGTATAAACAGTGACAGAAGAATTTTTATGTGTAGGATTTCCACAAGGTTCTCGAGAGTGAGGTAGAAAGCTGTATCTAAATATTTTTATATAAATAAAAATAGAGGAAAGAGCTTTCTACCTAGAAGTTTACACAGAGGCACGCTAGCATGCAGTTTAGACATCCTAAGCTAGGGGAGGTTAAAACACAGTGTTTAATTAGACAGTAAAACTTCTAAATTTATCCTGACACGCAGAGTTACAGTGTTACTAAGAGGGCTAGTTCTGAGCACTACCTTTTATCCTCAGCCTAGAGCAGTGTCCTCAGTGATAAAAATGGAGAGCCTCGGATGAGTAAATTTATCTCAGTATAAGTACATTTAATATCACCTTAATAGCAATTAGCACACACTTTTTATATCCTCCTGAAAGGGAAAACAGCCTAGTATTTACCTGCCATTGACGCTGTGTTAAATGCCTGCACTGTAACTTAATATACAAAGGATTGCATGGAAGTGTACTTAAGCAGTTGTATTAATTACACATACAAGGAAGCTATGGACTGGAATTTCACTGTTGGATTTGCAGCATGAAAGACATAAATAAGTGATGTGTCAGAAACGTAGGGATCTAACAAATCTGGCTTTTTTTTTGGGGGGGGGGTGGATATTTTTTGTGCCATTAGTCTTTCATTTTATTTTAAGATTAGTTGGTGAGGGAAAAGTTTTGATGTGTACACACAAACACATCAACAAATCAATTTGCAGCTTTTACAGATAACTGAAGGACAGTCCAACAGGGAGTACCTTAAGGAAATAATTCACATGAGGGAAGGCATTCATCCTAACAGTGCTTAATCAGGAAAACCAGTGCAAGGTAAGATTATTCAGCTTCACAATGTCTTTTGTTTTTAATCTGGTTCACCAAGAGAGGGTAATTTAATTTTAAAGGAAGTTCAGTGAGAGAAGTACACTCCTAGGTATTTAACAGAAGTTGAAAACAGGTGAAATGAAATTTACTCCCAGTTTATTCAAAGTGCCTGCAGAAAGTCAGTAGAGAAATGTCTGTGTTGGACTTCAATTTGTTCTGAGACCACAGAGGCCGCTGAAATGATTGCGAAGTGTTCTTGCTCACGTTGAGAGCCAGACAGTGGTATTGTGGGCAGTGTTGATGCCAGTAATTGTCTACAGAGGCTGGAACAGCACAGTTCTGCTGTGAGGTCAGAGCAAGCACGGGTTTTGCTTACTCAAACCCTTCTTGATGAGGGCACTCTGAACAATACAGAGCCATAAGTGGGCTTATAAAGGTTGTCACTTCCCTGAAACAGCTCTGAGGTGACAAAGTCTGTATGTGCAGGTGTTTGGGAACATTGGAAACCAGCAGCTCAGAACTTGCTAATACAAGCCAGACACTTGCTCTACAGAGCATTGCTACAAGTAGTGAAGCAGCAACAAACACATAAAAATACTTCAGGTTCTGAAACAAAGCCCTGATTGGTGCAAGCAGCAAAGTAAGTTATGCCTGGAACTTAATTTAAATTAGAAGTAGTAAAACTGGGCTACCCTTGAACACAGAGTCCAGCAAAGTACCATGAAGACTGTTAAGGGATTAAAGCACCTGTGCCATGAGGGGATATCTCAGATATTTAGGCTGGCCAAAGGAAGGCTCACAGGGATCCCAGCACGAAGACAGAGCCAGGCTCTTGTCAGTGACAGGATAGGAGCAATGGGCATAAATGGGAGTACAGTAAGTTTTGTTTAAATATAAGAGGAAAAGCTTTCCTACTCTGCGTGTGGTCGCGCACAGAATGATTCTGAAGTTGAGTCCCATCCTTGGGGATATCCAGGCCCCAACTGCACACAGCCCTGAACGCCCTGCTATAGGTGACCCTGCTCCCAGCAAGGGGCTGGATGGGGTCGGTGGTCCCTGCACACCCCACGGATTCTTCTGCTTTGTGAGACTTTCAAGCAATTGTGATCTGAAATTGAGGAGAAGTAATTTTGTATGCTGAATTAAAAGTTGCTGTTTCCTTTTACATAAGGGCATGAATCAGAAGTTCTTTCTTGGATCTTTCACAGATATTCTTATCCATGACAACCTTAGCTTTCACAACAGTGTGGACTGTTTTCAAGAAGATAGGTCAACTTGACAAAAATCAGACCATTCCCTCCAGATAGATCTACGTTAGGCAGTAAGTGATGCTGTTTCTGTTCTCCTGAAATCTTCCCATACGTCTGTTGTTTCCATGTAAACCCTAGCACAGTTCCCTTTTTTTGCCAATATTAGTTTCTCAGTTTGCTCCAAGCCATGAAAAACAAACATCTTGCTTTGCCACTGTATTCAGGGAGAACCATTTGTATTAAAACACAGTTTCTGAATGCTAAAACTGTTGGACTCCTGTCATAAATCCAGTAGCTTCATGTATATAGCAGTGGTTTAGAGAAGCAATTGCCTATGAAAAAAGCTAAGTGCTAAATGACACTAGAACAAAGCAGAGTAAGATGAAATCAGTACTTCAAGGAATTTTGAACAGGATTCAAGGAGCATTGCCTTTTTCACAGGCTTCTTACCAGATCCTCAGCTATATCACTTAAGCTCTCAAATACATAAATGCAATGTCTGTACCTATTCCCTGCCTCATTTTAGAATGAGAAAAGGGCTCTGATTCAAGTACCATCAGCTCAGGAACAAGAAAATTAGAACAGTCCTACCTGTAAAGAATTTATTTTTTCTGTAAAACAGTTTCTTAACACAAATTCAGTCAAATAAATTATTCTCATGAGTCTGACCTGCCACGTCTAATACACATACATCACAGAATCATAGAATGATTTGGGCTGGAAGGGACCTTAAAGATCATTTAATTCCCCTGCTGTGGGCAGGGACACCTTCTACTAGACCAGACTGCTAAGAACTCCATCCAACCTGGCCTTGAACATTTCCAGGGATGAGGAGTCCACAACATCTCTGGGCCACCTGCTCCAGTGACTCACCACTCTCACAGTGAAGAATGTTTCTCCTAATATGTAATGTAAACCTGCCCTCTGTCACTCTGAAGCCATTCCCCCTTGCTCTGTCTCTAAATGCTGTTGTAAACACTCTCGATCCTTCTTGTAGCTTCCCTTCAGGTACCAGAAGGACACAATTAGGTCACCCTGAAGCCTTCTCTTTTCCAGGCTGAATAATCCCACTTCTCTAGCCTTTCCTCATGGGAGAGGTGCTCTGCCTCACTAATCAGCTTGGTGGACCTTATCCTCCTCTATAAAAAATATATAGAAGAAACATGAACAAAAGGTCTAGTTAAGAAGTCTTTTTGCTACTGAAGACCTACATGCAAGCAAATGTTTCATGAGACCACCATGCAGAGAGGTCTTAGACTGCTGTCCTGGCCTGCAGAGCTTACATACCAAAGTCCCGAGCGCATGTAAGCAGATGACAGGAGAAATCCTCAAAACAGATCCTAATTGTGAGCACACTTCTCTATTTTTCTGCAAAGCATGTGAGGTCTGAAGTCCTTCTGTGAGATCTATAGCGCTGTTCTCAGTCAGCAAGTCACAGCATCCTCCTGCTTGTCCTCCACAAAGCTTGGGCAGCTGGTGAACACCTCCTCTTACCCAGGGTCCATATAACACCCTTCTGTCAGAAAAGCATATACAAACAGAAACTCACAGCTTGTCTAAGAGTGGTTCTGATTGACATGCTGATGAAAACTGGGCTTAAAAGTATTTCGCATGAAAAAAAGAGTTATGTAACAATTTAATTTCAGGGATAATCAATCTTTGCGTGAGATGGTGTACACATGCTGTATGAACTTAGAATCTGCTTTAGTGTGAACACTTAACAACTTCAACATCAGAACAAAAGTTTTCCGCAACAACAGAAAATAATTTGACAAGCCTCTATGATTTCTTTTTCCTTGCCCATGTGCCGCTTCATTTCTGTGCTGATATTTAGAGTCAATACAGTATTATTCACATGAACCAGTCACATTCTTTCTCCTCCCACACCACAGAAAGCCACAGAGTTCTGCTTCCTTGCAAGCTGAAGAGCTGTATCCTTCTCCCCCCAGTCTTTCCTTACACGTGACCAGAGAGTGCAGACCAAAAGTCATGAACAAAGTTCTACATTGAGACTTTCCAAGCTTGAGGCAATACATTTTTCCTGCATCTAGCTGCAAAATAATTGTAGTTTCCCATGCATGCAATAGCCTCAACAGAACAATTTTAAAATATACACGTGTGAGTTTGGGAATATTTTCTTGCTAAAAACTCCCACCCGAGAATGAAAAAAAAAACAAAACCAAAAAACTTTCACCTCGAGTTATCTGTGGAGTTGCAAAAAAGCTAGTAAACATTAGATTACTACTTCCTAGCAATAACCAACAGCAAATATAAGTAATGAATATATTTTATGACACTGCTGCTGTTGCATTCATCTTGGGAGCGTTAGAATGTCTATATGAATTTTACAGTCACGTCTTCATGTGAAGAAGTAATTTATGGCCTAGAGAGGAACATGAAAGAGTTTAATAAGATCTGGAACCATTTTCAACTTCATCAGAAGAAACTGCAAATATTTAGTAGAGCTTAATCTATCACTTTGTGGATGCACATATGCATTGGTCATTATAGTAGATTAGGATGTAGTCTTACTTTTATTTCATCCATGCATACATGTTTTTCTCTGTGTATCATATAGATGACTTAATTTTGTTGATGAAGCAGTGATGTTTAAAAATATGATTTAGGAACAAACATGAACACATCCAATTTATTTTTAGGGAAATTAATTCAAATGCATTTTCTGTAGTCTTATTGTTAGTGTGTCATACATTCTCTGGCAGCTACATTCAAAGAAAATGCCTTTAGAGGCAGTTCTGTGCTCTCCTTTTCTCACTTCTACCACTTTGGACAAATGGTGCAAAAGGGATTTGGCTCAGCTCAAGCCATAAACTGTAACAACAACTATTTTTGCTGTCTAAAGATAATAAAAGCCTTCCAAAGCGACTATTACAACTTTGCTCTTTTTCCTCTGTTTTACTTCCTGCAAAGTTCACACACACAATTCCTATTTACATCAGCTTCTGCATGGTGGAAACCCATCTCCCTGCTGCACGCAATTCCTAGATATTGGAATTTTCTGGAAATTGAAAGCAAAATATGAAAACTTGCTCAAGAATAGAACACCCCACTCAAAACACTGTTGGTTTCTCCAGTTTTTAAGCAAACCATCAGCACCTCCCTAAACAAACACTTGAGAAATAACAAGAAAGATTTTTCCCTGTGCACACCATGGTCTCTCCGAGCACACTCTTACTGATAACATGCATGGATATCCTGCTGCTGCTACACAATCCACGGGCCCCATACCATACAGTCAATGTACCAGTTACCTTTGAGAAACCCACCAGAGCTGGGTGACTACAGCACTGCTGAGGCTGCTGACCCCTCCATCGCTCCAGCACACACAAACACACCACTGCATAGCACAGAAAGCCAGAGCATATCCCAGGCCCCTCACTCAGGAGTGGCTGCAGTCACCCCAGAACAAGCACCACCAATGACACTGAACTGCTACTGAGGTGTAAACAGTGGAAAATTTCCCTGTGAGATCCGGTGCAGAGCACTGAGAGTCGAATAAAGTCAGAGTTACCAGGGATTGACATCTCCCCCAAGGAAAACACTAAAGATAGCTCCTCCACAAATCAGTAAAAACTAAATTTGCCTAGACTACTTGCATAAACTGTATTATTCTTTCATGGCAGCCAACACCTCACAGGATTCTTCCTCTTGTGTGTATTTTATGTGTGGCAGAAAAAACAAGTCAGTAACTTTGCACACATCGGTTTGGCTTCCTACAAAGGCAAATGGTGGTGAAAGGCTTTCCTTCTCATCTCACCCCATCTTAAGTCCTTACTTAACCTCCTCACTGAAATCCCTGCAACACCAGGCTCCTCTGAAGCCCTGAGAAGGTCAAGTTGGTTTCAGGTCACAGGTGTCCACCAGGCACTAAAGCAGAGCAGGAATAAAAAGACAGGAAGAACTTGACAGCCATGAATTAACCAGAGATAGCCTGAAATGGTTGTACTGCTGTTCTGACCTAAAACATGCCACTTTAGTAAGTGCTACTATTTTTCTCAGAGCCAGCTTGGGTATCTCTGCATGGGTTTTTCCACTACTGTGTAGACACAGTAACTATCTCAGAGGAAATTTGGATGGCTCTGACCAATGCCCTCCTGAGTGATTTCCAGCTGAGCAGTGGTGCAGCCACAGAGTGCTGTCCTTGAAGTCAGGGAGCTGCTCTCCACTCAGTGAAGCAGTAGTCTGTAGGCAGAAGTACTTTCTCAAAATCCTCCCTTACCCTTCTGCTCCTAACTCCAAAGAGCCTCCACAGGAGATTTTGGCATGTAGCAACACTGATCTTCTAATAACCCCTTTTCTTCAGTTTCATTTCACTGCCTGGTGGAGATCAAACCACTCAGACCATGTTTCTGTACTTTAGGAATACACTGTGACTTTTCTTTTTGGGCTATCTTCCAAGATCTTTGCTGTATAGTAAATGGTGAAGGTAGTGGGCCAATAAAGTCAGATGTTAAATGAGGCTTAAGGGTTTTCTTGTCATCATGGTGAGTTATTATTTTTAAACATGTTTCATTATCACCATCACTTCCTGAGGGGTATATGCTGGCAAAGAAAAAGAGTATCTGTAATAATGACCTGCCACTGCTTTTGTTTTCTTTATTGCCTGTTGCACGTGAACATAATTCCTGACCATGACATTTCTTGAAGAGATTCCATTCATTTATGAACATCCCTGGTGATGGACCCAAAGAATCAAAGGGATTTCTTATTCCCCTTGGCTACAACAAAAAGAGGTAGCAGGGGAAATCTACAGCTAATGACATTTGCGGGAAATTAGATTTTAGAGATGTGTAAGATTATTTTTCTTTCTCTAGTTGTAGAAAACGTGGCATTTTAGCAACAAAAGAAGCAAAGGTTTCAGAACATCAGCAAATTTTACAGATATCAACAGAAATTTGGAATCAGTTTGCTCACAGTTGTGCTTAAGGCAGAGGGAGGGGATTTGATTTCCCCACACCTGCTGTTGTTGAAGATTTCATCCTGTCACCAATTCATGGTGGAATGCCTTCAAATAGCAGCAGGCTGGACACTCAGCATGGACACTGGGGGTTCAACTTTAGTTCAAACCTGTCACCAGGCAGATGGCTCCTACACTCTCCATGTTTTATTATCTGCCTTCATGTAACACTAACATTTTACTAACATTCAGAAGTCAAAGAAACTTTATATTAGCACGTTTTTGGTAACAATGGAATAGTCTAAGAGTCCTAATGATAATTCCCTTTTTGAGCCAGAGGAACTTGGGTGCTAATTACTTTAGCTACTTTAAAAACTCCCAGTGCCAAACGTAACAGCTTAGATTGCTTTTAAAAGAGGCAAACTAGAGTATTAAACACATATAAGTGTACTATCTTCACAGAGCTGTAATGGTTAAGAATATCTATGAAAACACACTTCAGATGTCCCTACATGTTTATTTTAAATTCAAAGTCATTATTTAAGTTGTGAAAAAGAAAGAAAAAAATCAGTTATCCCATTGTTTTATCATCTCTATTCAAGGATTTAATGCATGGAAATTCATGCAAGTTTATACCCCTCATCATTTAGGTAAGACTAAGAATTGTGGGAGCAACGAGTGTAATACAGAACAGTTTGGAGGTTCAGGATTTATGAGTTTCATCCAGTAAAGGAAAGTGGAGAGCAGAAATCAAGTGATGTCACAGGAAAACCAGTGTTCAAAGAGCAGAGACTTAAATACACATTACAAGAGCACAGATGGCATGATGGGAAACACATATAAGTATGTCATACTCATATATACAACACAGTTTTGCCTTTGCCTCTGACACTTCTATGAATTTCTATTAATTCTCAACTAATTGGCTGACAACCCTTTGCTTTATGTTTTGTGCCTACTATTAGAGGAGCTATGAATTATAACAACGAACCATAGGTCCTGTCATATCACAGCACTTTGGTCTGACATCTAAATCATAAATCAGATTTTTTTTGCCCATTGCCACATCCATGGCATATATATTTTGTATTTGTACTTGGCCCTTCACAGCTGGCAAGCAAGTTCAGTGTCAATTGACTCTTATCCTGTGGTTAATTCCTCTAGTGAAAGTCTTGTTCACTTATCTGTAACAGACCATTTCTTGGTGAAGATCTTACTCACCTCCTGGATGAACAGTAAAATATATAAACAAGACAAAGTTATACAGAGGTTAAAAGCCAGATCCTAAGTTACAGCTGGATACATACCAAGGCAAATGCGCACCTTTCAGTGTTTTTCCAAAGTTCTCTTTTATTGTGACCTCACTTCTCATACACAATGGTTTTTAATGGTAGTAGTAACCACAAGCTGCGTTTTTTAAATTGCAGCTTTCAAATAAGCAAACTCAAGCACCCATAGGTACACACAGAAAAAGAGATCTACAAAGATTTGGAATCCTCCATTGCAGAGCATCCTTTCAGAGTGAAACCACTGCTGTCTATGTCAAAGCAACTCCCGACACAACTTTGTTAAGTCTACTGGAACACAGGCTGCTCTTCTAATAGCAGGCACATGCTTAGAAGTTTTACCTCCAGAAAACCACTTTACAGGTTTCTTTCAAATATCCACAAAGAAAACCCAAAACAAGAAAAAATGGACATCAGCCCCCCATGAAATATGGCAAGAACTGAGTATTTGCACTAGGTAGATCTAGTTAGCAGTTGTCTCTCACAGAGTAGCCTGCTGATACAATGCCAGGAAAAGCAAGGCCTGTGGTCTTATGGAGAGAACAGAAATGAATCTGACATGTGTCCTGATAATCAGGATGTTGACAGAGGGTGGGCATAGAAGATAGGAAGAAGGTACACAACAAAAACAAAGTAATGAAAATCCAGAGAGAGTTAATGTGTCACCTGTATGTGACTGCAGAGCATCTTCAGCCCAAGCCTTTTCCAGGACCACTAGAAATCCATTGATTTCAACATGGTCTGAGAAGATGAATACAGGATTCAAAGTAGACAAATATGCGCATAAAGGAGATAATGAGGAAGAAGGCAAAATATGAAAATTAAAACAAAAACTCTGATAGGAAGAATTGAATCTGTTTCCAGGTAGCTTATTTCATAATGTTTATTTCCCACCTGGATTCATATCTGCAGTATACAGATAAAGCTTATCTTGCTTTCAGTGTCTGCAGAAAACAAAGAGCCAGTTAGGGAAGAGAAGGTACAACAACTCATTTAAAATCCTGCTCTCAAATTTAATCACAAGGAAGTGTGTTTACTATCTCTCCATCACTCTCAGTTCTGAGAATGTGACTCAGCCAAGTCTACAAGTAGCTTTGCAGTAACTTTCATGGGGTATGGCTCGATTTCTGGCACTGAATGGCAAAAAGCAATCCTCACATCAACAGAATGAAGTGTGCATCCAGACCATCATTTTCAAACAGCTTTTTGAAAGAACAAAAGATGAATCCACTAGAATACATAGTTTTTTGTCAAACTGGACCTGCCACTATTACTTTCTAAAGTATCTTTTCTTTTTGCAGAGCTTCTCTCAAAATTGTGTAAAGAATACCTTCTCCCTGCAGCACACTCAAAGGATCTCAAGAGACATGCTTTGCACCACATCTGCGGGCTGACTGCCGAGGAGGGACCCAAGGTAGTCACAGCCTAGTTGGCAAATGCATTGTTGCCTGGGTGTCTCCATACCATAGGTTGCAGCACTGTGATAGAAGAATTAAATATCTGAAAGAAGCCTGTGACAGAGCTAACCTCTTTTTTTTTCCTCCATAGCAGCCGCGCAAATCTTTTGGCACACATCACTTAAAATTTGCCTTCATTATTCTGCACAGCCTGTATCTAACCCCCCTGGTATAACAGGCTTGAGAAATTAGCAAATGAAAATCCATTTAATGTGCTGAAGCATCCCATGGATCCAAACAGTCAAGACCCTGTGCACTGAAATGAGGAAGCATTGCCTTTAAAATGGGAGTGTCTCGATACTGAGGTCAGGAAAGAAAGAGCAAAAGAAATTTGCCCAGTGCAGTCTTGTGACAGTAGAAAAATCTATATGATGATGGGCAAGGTCAACAAAATAGGGTAAAGCACATGTTTGTGTGCAGTCTGAGGAACAAACATTTTTAGACAAAATAATGAAGATGTCTATACAGCAAAATTTGCTTCCCTTTGACAATTATTAAAGAATACAGAACTGGTTTAGTGTTTTGGGTTTGTTTGTTTTTTTTTTGCTATCTTTGGTGCAGAGTGATCAAGACAGTCACTGTGTGACCAGAACTGACAACTTGAATTCTGAATGCATCAGTCCCAGAGCCTGAAACACAACAGCATCGGTAGGACAATTTCCCTTGCAGTCGGACTTGATCCTTTTTCCTTACAAGAGAAGGCAGGCCCACAGGATCAAATACTGTCTGCTTGCCCATGAACATTTCTCTAAACTTCCTGATATTTTTTTATAGTTATCCTATACATGATGCAGCATGGCAATAGGAAGAGAAGTAAGACAATACATGGAATTTGGTTCTAGTCATAATCCAACTCCCAGAAAATTGTTTGTCACAAAGGAAACTGTCATCACCGTGTGGGAATGATTGTCCTATGCTGACTCTCTAATGCCTTTTTTCCTACTTGTTGTTCTAAATGTTTGCAAAACCAAACATTTTTACTACCTGCTGTTTGCAAGGTAGTATTTAAATTACAAACAATGATAGACATTATTTTGAAGGAAATATACAGAGAAATACAAAGCCTTTCCCAGAGGAATACAAAGGCTTCCTTGTCAGCACTTCCATTTCTTCTACACCATAACAAAAAAAAAAAAGAGAAAAACTTTTGTCTTCAAACCAAAAGGTAAATGCATACAACTGCAGTCTGCAAGTGGCTTAATCATACACTAACAACTGCCCAACATGTTTGAGTCTGAAATCATTGTCTTTTCACCTCGTCAAACCCACAATTGCTTATGCATTTATAGCGCTCTTGAGCAAGTATTTCATCATGCACCTTTCCTTTGGAAAAGGCTGTCCAAAACTCTATATTTAGCCATCAGAAACATGCTAGTCTTAATCTTCTTGGCATAAATGTAAAAGGCTGTCATCTCCTGAGAATCAGCTGGGATTCTGTCTCAATGTTTTTTCAAGTGATAAAGCAAAACTGTGGAGTCTTATCTAGCATTGAACTAACAGAGTGTTAGCCACATAGGGAAAAGACTTTAAACATTCATTAATGTTTTAAAAGAGGGTCATGAAATGCAGTCAAATAACTGTGCCTGAGGTTAATTTATGTTTTCACGACTATATACAGCAGGGTGACTTGATAGTTGGTCTTCATGTTCCGGCTGTGAGTGTAAATCTGGTGTTTCAATTTGAAAACAAAGTGTTAGAGAGCAACTAAAGCATTCAGGCAAAATGAAGTATTGAGTACTTCAAGCACCTAATTAGTTCCACTCTCCCTAAAATAAAGAAAATTTGATATGTTGAGCACATTTTCTATATTTACTGTTCTATTGTAATGCTGTAAGAAAAGAACATAAAGGACCTGGATTCTCAGCTGATGTAAACTGGCATAGATCCCTTGAGATATAAAATTCCACCAAGTTCAGTTGCATAACACCTACATGAGAGCTACAGTGCTCACAGACTCCACATCCAACCTGGTGGTCATATGGTGCAGTATGACCCCCTCAGCATCTGGGTGCTTTTTTCTAGATACCAACAAAAACCCACTTTGCTGAGGGATGCCAACATGGCCTGGGCACACCTCAAACCATCAGCTGCTACAAAGCACAACCAGCCCTGGCACATCCCGGAGATGCAAAAACCTAAAATCCATGTGAGAAAACTGTTCAGAGACACGTTTCAATTCATATAACACTTTCCAAGGACATGTGTTTTCAGAGAAAGAACAGCTTCCTCAGTTTAACTTAAACTTGATCCTAATCAGCTTAGGATAAGACAAAAGATAAAATCATGCCTAAACTCAAGCTGGCCCTGAAGACAATACCAAACCCTGTCAGCACTGTGGCAGATGATCAGTAAGGCAATTGCTTCTAGTGGTTAACTGCATTCTGGGGGCAAACCATTCTGTACCTGTCAGCATGACACAGGGGATGATGACAGTGTCCATGAGTATCCAAGACTGTGGGTGTGCTCCTTCGGGTATAACTTCAGAGCCAAAAAAGCACTGTAAATGCAACAATTTGCAATGAGCAAAGCCAATAATGAAATGGCAGCTAAAATGGCAATGTTTCAACATCCTTTTTTTTTTTTTTTTACACAGAATACTAATTGCTTTTCCTCACAGACGTTTTCCATTTCTTTGACATTTTTTTAAAGAAATCTCAGATTCAGAAAAATACAATCCTTTTAAGTACATCACCACAGCACTATGACATGATAATTTATATGGAACATTAAGCAATGCAGAAGTTATAATGGGAACTTCTCTCACTTCTTTTGTCATCTGTTCTGTGAAGCTGGAAGACAGTAATTTTAAAAAAACCTGTGAAGGTAAATATGTCTCCACTCAAAGCATAATAAGCCTATGAGATCTTATGGAATGAGTATCATTGAAACAAAAAATCAGCTCAGTTCTTTTAACGGGAACAGATGTTTATTTCAACAACAACTTCTAGAGGTACTATAAAAAGATGCTTAAAGTTTTGGAAAGGATTTAACGCATTGTATTGCAAGATATGGTAGCCACAAATACAAGAGAAGTAGCAGAAAGAAATATTTCCTGTGAAAGCAATTATCACAGTATTTCTCATATCTTCTCCTGAGGTACCCAGAACTGGCCACTGGCAGGGAAAGATATTAAATTAGATTGATTTCTGTTCTGCTTTGGTGCAGAAATTTCTTCATTTCATCTCCTTCATCCCTTTCAGTACCGAGGATTTAACTCAAAAACCACCTCGCTCAAAATTTCTAAACAGTAAGTTCCTGTTATTCTAGTTAAAGGATGTCATTATTTTGTTAGGGTAAAACACTAATGAACTTTGAGTTGCAAAGAAAAACATATTAAAAATAATAAATCTGATATAAGACATGACAAATACTAGGGCAGTTGATCATATTTTTCCTTTTTTGACTTGTCATATGATTAATGGTTCATGTGGATTCTGAATTTGTCTGTGTGTTATTTTCTGGGAACTCAAATTTTATCCTTCATAGCCCAGCATTTCTGACAGAAGTGTTTGTACAGCAGCATGATAAATTGGACTGGGGCACGGAGTTTAGTGTTGTTGATTATTTTTCATGCTGATCATATTGCTCACCTGGGCCATGTGAATGCACAGAGGGCAGGGGGACAGAGCAGAAGTGTAGCAGTGCTCTGCTAGGGATGGGGAAGGACAGGACTGGGCCTTTCCACGGCAGCTTTTTGTCAGGGTGGAACATCAGATGTTACCTTGGTCATGTTTGCTGAAATGTCTGCTCCAGTGGACACCTATGTGCAATGGCAAATGCACTTGCCATCAAAGGGCCAAAACATTTATCAGTGCCATGGGGTGCCTGGTCAACACATTGTCAAATGAAGAGCCATAAAACTCCAAAGAATGTGGTCAGAACAGGAAAGAAAAGCGACAAAAATCCATCCAGGTAACAAAAGTTTCCTTCCTTCCTTTCTCCACACTAATTACCAGATAACAACTGCCTATCTTGGAATGCTTTGCATCCAAGCTCCAACTGTGCAACAGCAGCTGGGGGAGCCACACAGAGGCTGTTACCCCACAGGTGTGTGTGGTACCACATACCATGGGCAAGTTGCACAGCTGGGAAAACTGATCCTGCTGAAAAAAAATTAGTCTTGAAGTCTTGAGTAAAACAACATTCCTCTTCCACAGTTTTGATTCTCAGGTCGCATTTCCCAGGACAGGGCTTCAAAACCCATTTTTGTCCTTTTTTTTTTTCCTCTTTTTGCACAACAAATGTGATAAAAATATGCCACTTGAACCTGGACAAAATAAACAACCCTCTTACTTCTGCAACTTCGTATACCATTACAACTCAGGGTTATAACAATCAGACCTCAAACCATTAGAAATTTCTTCAACCCTGTATTCCCTTGGGGCTGCTTTTATATGAAGCCTTTGTGTGGTTGAGTACAGTAGCTGAAACAGCTGAAATCACTCAGACCACAGAGAATAATATTTTTATTTTAATCTTTCAAAAGGTCAGTAAAGCTGAACAGGAGTAAATTACATTGCTAAAAATGCATTGTCTGTCAACACAGCACACCTTCACAGCTGCTTTCCTCAGTCTTTGCTGTTTGTGTTATTCAGTCCAAGAATTTTGCTGGGTGAAATATATTAGGTTTATTTTTATTTAGACCATATTTCTGAATTTGAGGGAAGCAATGTTATCTCTTTTGAAAGGGAAACTTCTCTCTTTGATAATCCATACATTTTTTTTCACAGTAATTCTAGTAAAATACTTGATTTCCATCCTGCCTTACCACCAAATGACAAATTCGAGTGGTAAGCAGAGGACTAGACCACCATGGGAAAGTCTCTACAACCAAAGCAGAATGCCAACTGTCTCCTAGTCCAGTCTGCTCTTAAATGCCTGAGCAGCAATGGAGAGACTGGACTTCCAAATATTTATTTTGTAGGGAGGTGTTTTAACCCCAGCTCTCAGCACTGGCTTCACATCCCAGCAGTCTGGCATAACTGCCTGTCAGAGGCTGCAGGGCAAATCATCAACTAAAAGGGCCCCTTTGCCCTGCTCTCCCTGTTCCCCTCCCGTTGAGCCCTGGGATCAGGTAAACTCAGCTCAGCTGGCTGATCTGGTAGGACACTATCCCTGACAAAATCCATAATAGCTTCTCACTAGAACAGGGACTTGCAGCAACTTATCCCCAGCTCCAGGGCAAGGGGCAGCAGCAGCAGCCACACCCCCGCCCTCCAAGTCAGCTGGTGTTACACACACAAACCCACCCAAAGAAAACCAGACACCTCCTTTTAGTCCAATCTCAAACACCCACCATGCTGCAGCCCAGCCTGAAGTGACTTCAAATAACCCTGCAATATTTTTTACTGGAGATAAAACAGTGGGGCTACACTGCCTGGTAGAACATGTCATTCCCCTTCCTGTGCATAGTTTCAATAAAGGAAACCTTAAAATATAATATTTTTTTTATGTTGTATATAAGAATCTCTAATGCAAACAATACTTTGTCAGCTTTTACTAAGCCTGACTGCAACAAGGGCTTCTGCTGTCCTGGATATTCAGCATAAAGATATTAAATGTCATCAGTAATGAAAATCAGAGAACTTTTGTTTACCAGTGGAGATCAACACTTATTAAAGGGGATATTTCTGTTTGAAAGCACCTGCAAAGTTATTTTTTAAAGAAGGCTTTGTTTTGACAGATCTCTATCTTTCAATATACTGTTATAGATGATAATTTCTAGGCTGTCTTATACAAATATACATTGCCAAGGTATGTAGTAACTGAAACTTCTAAAGGAAACTAAGAAATTATCTATATTGAAACCTAGAATTATCTAGTTTATAGGCTTTGTTGACATTTTTGTAAAACTGTACAAAACAGTGCACAAAGATTTGAAAAAGGCCCTCAGAAGACCAAAGATAGCACATAAATTTTGTCCTCAAATTTATATATGGGCCATTGCCATATAAATGCACATACAAATAATGTGCATACAAATGCATTTGCTAATTAGTGACTTCTTTTCCTCCCTAAGCTTCTCGCTTAAAAGCTGGTACATCCTTTAGTCACAAGCAAATTAGGTGATTCATATTCCTGCAAAGAAGTGTCTTTGCATTTGTAATATTACAGAAGTGGATCTGGTCTCCTGCTGCTCCTGCAATATAAGAGAATCTAAACTCTCAGTTCAAAAATATCACTCTGTTTTCCACAGTTACAGAGATTACTTGAATAAGTAGAAACTATGAAAAACCAAAGAATTCATCTGTGAGCCTTTTATTCATCAGATACCATACTACCTGCGAAATTATTCACTGACTGCTGAATCAGGATTTTAGGTTTTTCCAGACAGTGCACGTGCGTATAATTGTTGGAAGCAGCAAACAGAAGGTGCAACCTGTGTAATCTCTGTTGAGCTCACACCCCCACAAGACAGCAAGCAACACTCCTATGAGAATTTGGCTTGAGAACATGGACATGAGGGAAGAGGCACCATGATGTCGAGAAGCCCCTAGGAGTGATTACAACTGCATAGTGAGAATCCACCTCACCTCCAGTCCTAAGAAGGAATTTGCCTCCTATCCTGGTGGGAATCACTGCAGCTGGTTTCCCAACTCCAAAATTTACTTTTGACAGTAACAATATCATTCTACATCATTTTACTGAAACAAGTTTCCAGTATTCAAGTCTCAGCATGGAAAAGCGATACTTCATGCAATTATGTCTATTTGCCCTTTTTTAAAAAAAACCCAACAGATGTTTGTGAACATATACTGTTTCTACAGTGTGGTTCAAAGGACACACAAATTCCCAGTTAAATAGGTGGCTAAGTATGATTATTATCACTATTTAGTGATAAACAAGGCCAAAGAGTAGCTGATTAGCACCTGAGGAAGTGAAACTTTCTCATTTAGGAGCTAAAATTGAAAGGAACATTTTAAAAAATGAATAATTTCTTAACTGGAAAGTCTAAATTTTGTATTACACGGAATTTACGTTGTCATCAAGGATATGCACAGACTGTCCAGTTAAAAGTCCTTTTCTGTGCAGTAAAGTCCTATTCTGTACAGTAAATTAAGTTAATAGACTTTTCAGACTATTACAGAATAAATGCTTTTAAAACAGGCAAATGTTTGGAGTTTTGTGTATGTTTGTTGTCTAACATTTTTAGTGCCTGAGAAATGTGACTTGAAGAATAACATTAAAATACCACTAATCTAATGCTCATATGAATAATGCTTCATAAATTGATGTTGCCATAAATACATTAGTATCTCTCTGGCTTTATAAGAAAAAAAAAAACCCCTTGACATTTTGTAATGCTGTTTCCTAACAAACAGCTCAGCAGCAAGCCAGCACAGCACCATCACAAGCAGTTACCAAAGAACAGCAACTCCTGCGTCATAAAAACATGAAATGAGAAGAAGCAGATAATGCATTTTAGAATTTTAATAGTAACAGGATTCTTATAACCAAAACAAATAAGTTTATGGGAGGGAAAGTGAAGTTCAGTGAAAGGCTTTCCTTGAAAGGCAGGTCAGTGGAGGGAAAAGCCTTGACCTCCAGCAGTGTTCAGCAAGGGCTGCACAAATCCTGTTAAATTTGTGTATATAGGTGGTTTGCTGCAGTGACAACCTGCAGAAAGACTCCAATGACAGCTATCCTTTGAAAGCTTATGTTTTCAGTTTAAAGTGAATGAACAAATAGACTTCAGAAAGTTTTCTTCATTGTTGCTTACAAGTATAAAGTCAAAAGAAAAATGTAGGGATTTTTTTAAAAAGTTCACAGAGAATTTCTACTTACATGTAATATTTAGTTCTTAGCTTCTGAGTAAACTAATAAGATCCTCTTGAAAGATTTTTTTTTTCACTAGTGCTAACACATCTCAACATGTAATGATTTTAGAAGCACAATCCACAATAGTTCACCAAACTGCTTAAAATTAATATCACTACCTGCTGGTGAATTGGTGCTGTTAGATTAAAAACCTTGCCATGCCGGCCCTAGAAACCTGCCTCCTACTTATGTGGGAATAGATAAGGAATAGCTTTATTTAATCGAATTAAATATTTGTCACAGTGGTGTCAAAAAAAAAAAAAAAAAAGATAAATTAGTTCTAAATATTGCTAAAAATGTTCTAAGTCTCTATTCTCTGATACACACAGCAAACTGTCTTTTTATTACTGCAGATGTAACTGGCTTATTCTCCTTTCTCCTGGCCTCCAAGCAGAGCTGAGCTTTCCAGATATTTGTCAGCCTTCACAAAAACATGGCCAATGCTACACTCACTCCAGCCCTGAAGTGCTTTTGAAGTCAGTCAGACTGTATCAAACACTGACTGCATGTTTTGCACCCAGGCCATCCAGGGAGGTTTTCAATGGACAGGCAGAGAGCACAGGATCTAATGACATTCCTTCAGACATGCAGCTGAGCTGGCTTGAAGGGCAGATGGCCCAGGGGCTAAACAGGGACTAGAAATACCAAAGTTGTTTAAATGGCAGAAAATTTATACGTGCCAGTGTTTACTACTGAAATATATTAGAAAATTGCATCTACACCCATTCTAATGTTTTAGAATTATGGGTTTGGTTTTTTTGGTGTGGGTTTTTTTGGAGGTTTTTTTTTTTTTTTTTTTTACTTTTACATGTTTACATCCTTTTAACTAATTGCATCTATCCCCACTGCATCATGTGTCCTGCAACATATGCACAACTCCCAGGCAAGAACCAACAAGATGGATACTTCAGGCTCTCATGCAATTCTGCTTCCAGGCAGTTTTGCACAACCCGCGTGCATGTCTTCAATAATGAACAAACCCAGGAACTCTTTTTACCAGCTGTTTGGTGTGCAGGTGAGCTGCACAACCAGAGTGACTGCCTATTCTTCACAGAAGTGTCTTATAACTGTAATTTCTTTCCAGCCTTTTTTTTTTAATAAAAAAGTTTCCATTTTATTCAATTTTCTTTCCTGTTGTGACCTTCAAAACTTTTTTTCCCCCCAATTCTTTTTTTATCTATTCCTAAACATAGCATTTTAAAATGCAAGTCTAATATGCAGCTATCTGTATGAGTCTAATTTAGGGTGCCAAAAGTTCAATAAGAGCCAATATTAAAAGTTCAGTTTTCATGGTTCTAATATCTTCACACAGCATTTTTTCATTTAGATGAAATCATGACAAACTACAGAATTCACCATTTGGTATGCAGCCTTAGTTGTCACTGGTATTACAGATGAGTTATATGATCTGCCAAGAAATGGAATAGAAACCTTTTTCTTTTTAAAAAAGTGGAACAGCAGTATCTGTCATCTAATGTCAGTGGACTTCCACTGTCTCACAAGAACCGGGCCCAAAGACATCTGATTTCTCAAGGATGGAAGAACAGTGTTTAAAAGTGTCTGAACACTTTCTAGTTCAAAGCCTTGTTGGTTTTCATTTTTCTATCTATAGTTTGTTAACTGCAGAGCAAGTTAAAAACATCATATCCCAAACATGTGGTCATCAACTCCTTCTCTAAACATGAGTTTTATCCTTTCACAGAACAACACAAACCTGAACAATATTGGTCATTCAAATGTTAAGCTTGACACAAAGAAAAGCCTCCATCTATGGAAGCAATTCATCCTGCTTTCCCATCCCTCCAGAAAAGCAACCCTTTCCTCCCTCAATACCCAATGGCCTCCCTGTCTGTAAAGAGCAGGTGACAGTAGTGTGCCAAAAAAGTCAAGCAGCCCTTTCCCTCAAGATGTGTGCCTTTCAACAAGCCCTTTTCTTTCATGCTTGCTGGCAGTTTGCTACCAATACCACTGGCATCATTTTTGTCTTCAAAGACACAGCTGAATTAGCCAAGGACCTCTTTGCTTTCAAGGCTGCGGATGCAGGGCTTTACATCGAGAAGATGTTTCAGTGCTTCACCTGGTGTCAGCAGCTTCTGATCTGTGGCACAGTGTGACAGCTGCTCGGCAGGACAATGCTGGGTAACACTGCCTTAAACAGACATTTATATGAAAGACAAGGAGGTTGGACCTGAGTCAGTGCACCTACACCCCTTTATATAACCAGAGGTTTAGCTCTTATTGTCTAAACTGACCTACGTGTACAATAAAGAGGTCTTTGGACTGCCCCAGAGGAGGCACAGACTCACTGCAGTGTTAATCAGCCATCACTGTACACAGCACTTGACAAACACCACTGACACACCTCCACATGCAGCATACTTGCTAATTCCCATCCCAAGCTTTCTTCCTTTTGACCAGAGCAAGGGACCCTTCTTTACCTGAACTCACACAGGTAGCATACACAGAGTATGGGCATTGAAACTGCATCTCCTAAATCAAAAGCTAAAAAAAAAAAATAATATTTTTTTTTTCTAGTTTAAAGCTAGACAAAAACACCAGAAAAGATACCTTGCTGATTTATTGCCATTTAATCTGGTCTACTTCTACTCATAAAAAACCCATAATCTCTCTGCAAATATTTGTTCTTTATTTAGGAACAAACATTCAAGGGAATACTGGTTGAGCCTGATACCCAGTTGCTGTGCTTTTTGCTTATCGACCAGCTACATCTTTTCTGGACCAAAAAGAAGTCTTCTCTAATGTATAGCATACATGTAAAACTTTCATAAGCTGTCCTGTTATCCCTGATCAATTCTCTCTCGTACTTCTATAATTTTGATATCTTTGTAGCTGATAAATCAGCTCAGGACTCCTCCAAAGTATTGCTATGATTTTGAGTCGCTCCATCAGCCATATTTGCATACTCATGCAGATGTGAGTGCTTTTTTCTGCTTTCTTGCTCCTCTTTATGGCTTTCTCACTTCCAGATTGCAGGCAATTGCCCTGTTGTGTGCCAAGCATTCAATCTTGATAGATACCAATTTTGTATAATATACACAGAGGGCATCCGTCATGGCTTCTCCATATAAATTACATCTAAATTGTGTGTAGATAGAACATAAATCATTCATGCAAGAAGCCACAGGTGAATAGCTGTGTACTTCCTGACAATAATATTTTCTTTTTACTGAAAATTAAAAATAGATGTCTATATAGTCATGTAAATGAAAATGTTTACATCCAAGCCTAGAGGAAAACATTTATGTGGAAACACACTAGTGTTTGATATAAATTTAGTGCAGTAGAACACTAATTCAGTTGTAAGTACTGTGGATTTCACTCACTCTCACTGCATAAAGATACTTTTGGGACTAGTGCATCACCAGGGGAAAGGCAGAAGGCACTATTCAGGAATAAAAGTGTTTCTAGATACAGGTAACTGGACTGCTAACCCAGTTTACATGAAGGGGTGGCAAAAATAGACTGTATGCTGTAGGAGCATGTGGCAAGACTGAAATATGTAACTGCAATGACACACTGTGCACAGCAATCTATTAAGGGCTGCAGAGCAGCACAGTGCTGTTGTGGCACATCTCTCATTATCCCACTGGTCCCCTCCTTGCTGTACTTTCCCTGTCCTTTCTCCTGACATCTGCCATCCTATTCAGCACTGACCCAACTGTTTACACTGAAGAAGCTGGATGTCATCTGTGCAGAAAAACCATTTAAAAAATTCTGTAGAGAACCTATCCAATTCTTTACTTCAAAAGGAATAAAATTAAGCCTATATTTCCTCAGCTTTTTAGTTTTTGTTTTTATTTTCGTTGGTTGGTATTGTTAGGCATCTACTTTTTAAAGTTTGATCCATAATTGACAGAAGCCTCTCAGGTCACCAGTCACACTGCCTTTAAAAACCCCACTGGTCAACTGATCGAATCAGAAATCACTTTTAAACAAGAACCACCCCTTTCAAATGCAGACAGTATGAGTGAAGACCTAAAGAGAAGTGACAAGGCCAACATGAGTACCAAATACCTGACATCACATGTGGCCAAAAACTCTAAAGAACATTCTAGTTACTTGCAACACTTCAGCACCTGGTTTTAACTACTTAAACAGGTATGAAGACATCAGCTGGTGGCTGGTCAAAATCATTGCAAGACATAAACTAGTTCTAAAATTCTTAAGATATAAATTTAATTTAACAAGGATACAAGCTTTCTGCTCCAATTCTATTTCCACATTTGTGTTCAACAAAAAGATCATTTCAGATAGTGCATTCTAAACAACAAGCTTATTTTGCCTTTCATCCGTCACTTTTAACAAAATAAAAAAGAACAAAACCCTAAACCTTTGTGCATAGATAGGCTTCAGTAAATCATCTCATTACTGAGGAACCACACCAATATCCATTACAATTATTAGATCAGGCTCTAATGTTGAAAAAGTAGATGTGACAACCTAGTGCTTAGATTTCTGTGATGCAGTCTAATATTATTACTGCTTGCATTTTTACTCTCATACCCCTCAAACACTTCTGAAAATGCCATTTCACACGTAAAGGTTTAATATTACAAAAATGCCGGTTCGATCTAATTTCCGAAATCAAAGTTACACACATTTAACTCTTCTCACTGTTTCACATGCTTCCTTAATGAGCAAAAAATAACAATTTTAATTCTAAGATACTTAGTTATAAAAAGCATAATTGGGATTTTTCTTCTTTTATTAACATTTTCCATTAAAGACATGCATAGTCCCTAGTTTTAGAAGTGCTGTCACTCTGCAGCAGCATCCACTCCTCATGACTTAAGTACCACTTTTTTTAATTCTAGAGCCATCAGCAGTTATTAAACTCTATGAGAATAAATGTCCTTATTAGCATGAAGATTAGAACATCTTAGGTGCAGAAAAATGTCAGCTGCTTGTCAGAAGTCATTTTGAGTGTGCTCTCTTGACCCATTCCCAATTTAAAAGCCTGTTCCTATGGAACAAGACAGATAATGAATGCAGCATGAAAACAGCCAGTAAATGAGCAACACAAGAAATTTGTCTTTCTAATTGAAAGAGCATAAGCTAAAATTATAGTACATTAGCTAACTATCTGAAGTGCTAGAAAATGTCGTGAGAAATAAATAACTTGGTCTTGGTGTCTTCCTTAGAGGTACAGAGAACACAGCACTGCAGAATAAGTGAGAAGAAAAAAAAGCAGAGTGAAACTACAGTGAGCTGAGGTCACTTTATTTCTAAGTGAGAAGCCCACATAGGATGCTAATTTGGTTTGATTTGTTTTAAGCTTTCCTGGATCACCATGTAGATAAAATCTTAATGATTTTTTCATTCAAATGGATTTAGAAGTATCAATTTTAATTCAGACAATCCTCCATGACAGAACTCTGCCACACTGGCATTGCATAGTCCTGAGGACACAACCACTTGGAATTATATCATGGCATCTACTGGCTTTGCTTTACTTCTAAACTTCAGGAAGACATAAAAGTTAGGAAGCCAGAACATTGTGTTTTAACAGAACTTTAGTAATAGGAAATCTACTAACGAGGTTAGAATTTAGGCATATTCATTAAATTTGATAGGGTTGCATAAGTTACAGTAGCCAAGGGCAGCTGTAAGATTTGGCAAATACATTACTGTATTATAAGACTTTTTGAAGTAATTATGCTGCCATTCACTAAAAATTTATGGCAATAATGGCACTTAGGTATATTTGAGATTAAACCCCAAAAAATACCTTGGTTACATCACATTTATTGTTTAGGCTTTTCCTTTTTAAAACATTAATATAGAAGCAAGTGTGTCTGATACTGCAAGGGAACAAGCCATACCACATGTACCTTTTGAAATGTTCTAAGTAAATAGAGAAAACACTATTAGAATGACTTCATAATATCATTTAGTTAGGACACAAGATTTTTACTAGGACTGCACTGGGGTCACAATAGTTGTAGGAAGATATTGCTGTCAGGAAGACATGCTGATACAATTACGTTTCAAGTCCTCATCTGTTTCACCAATTTTAATACTGGGTGGCTCACTATGCACTGACAAAGATTATCAAGAAGCTTCCCCACTCTAGCCCTAGGGACAACCCTCCAGTCTTGTCAGATTTTAAACAGTATTGGATTTTATATTTTTGACTTTCACTTTCTGAAATTGGTCTGAAATAGCTTCCCAGGTGTTTCAGCATTGCTTTCACAGGACTGTGACATCTGAAAGGTGGATGTGTTTTTCATATGTGTTTGTACCAGTGCCTCATGTAACTTTGTTCAATCCCAGAATAATGCTTGTGTTGAACAAAGTTATTTTTATTTTTAAGCTGCCACAAGCCTGTAAAATCACTCATTCACACAGCTGTATCACTGTGCCTTACCTCTTCCCTGCACCCCATTCATCTTATGTGAGGCTGATAAACATGTCTCCTTTCACAGATATTATCAGATACTGCCTAAAAACGCCCTGGGATTCAGCCCAAACACAAAACATCAGACAAAAATAGATTCTGAAAAAAAAAAAAATCAATTAAAAATGCCACTTTATCTCTAGCTGACATTCTGAGCAGATACAGCTGAAAAGACACTGGAAAGAATTATGTCGAACTCTCGCCTGACAGCTCTGACAAGACTGCCCAGGATGAAGCAGCTTTTTTAAACTTCTTGTGCAATTACTTCTTTCTTTGACTGCAGGATCTGAGAATGCTCAGAGGAATTCACAGGGTTAGAGGACTTCAGAAGTTCTCCCACCCTTTCTGTAACACAGCTCCCGTTCACTCCTTTCTGGAGACCTGAATTCACTGTTAACATCAAGAAGGCGGCGCAGAAAGAGCCATGCTTTAATATTAAGATATTTTTCTTTGCATTATCTCTGCCACAAAGGCCATGTAATTTTGTAAGCAATGTCTCCACACCTGGCATCCTTCTCCACTGCAACCATGTTTATCATCAGGCCCCTAAGACAAAACTGTAAGAGTAATACAGAGTAACAAAGTAAATGTAATTGAGATTGGGCTGATGTGCAGAAATCCACATGTATCCCTTGTGTTCAAATATGAACACAAACAGCTGTTCAGCATTTGTTGGTGTTTCACTTGAAGAAATAGTAGTACTCTTTCCCCTAATACTTGAAAATTGGAAAAATATTAACAAAGGATCAGAATCAGAGAAAGAATTGCTAAAACTTCCTCACTCAGAAAAGTCATGACTTTCTGACAGCTCTGTTAGTTGTGGGGGTTTTTTTTTTGTTTTTTTTTTTGTGTGTTTTTTTTTTGGTTTTTTTTTTTTTTTATTTAATTTTGTTCTTTAACAAGTCCCTCTTTCAGCTCTCATGCCAGATCCTCGGAAGAGTATGACTAGAGTGTGTACCCTCCAGAGTTTCTGCTGCTATTTTATTCTGTAAAATTAGCATTATCCCTTCTAAAATACTACTTTTTATTTGGGACCTCTACTTCTGTGATTGCAGTTTTTACAAGACATTCCAGAAGCAATGCTTAAGCCCTCTTCCCAGTAACTATGTACGGTATGTGCCAGTTTTTTAAACGGAAAAACTGGTACAAGCAGCTACTACATTACTCTGCTGAAAATACTAAATAAAGCCTCTATCTTACTTTTTATTATTTAGTGGCCAGGCAAATATTACACATCTTTTTTTTCTATAGCAACTCTTTTACATTCTTTGAAACTACAGAGCTTTTGTAACCAGTCAAGACCAGTAACACTGCCTCTCCTGCAGTGAAGCAATATCTTGTCAAACTGAATTTAGGAGCTACAGAAAGCACTGCCTGACCCAAGCCCACCTTCACAGCTACTGTAAGAGAACATGAAATTAATGTGATTGAACGAGAGAACTGCTATGGGTGGATGTGGCTGCACTTCAGCAGAGGACTTGCAGAATCACACCAGGTACTCCTGGAACTCACCTGAAGCAAGCACTGCTAACATACCTTCCCAACCTCTCCCTCCAGGGCTAAACCCCTGCTTGCTTATTAGTTCCTATACCACACACAGCAGCACAAGCCCTTCTCCTCTTGACCTACTTACATGTTAGGAACTTATTAACTGTTGATCTAATTATCAGTAATATCCTTCTCTTCTTTAGTAGCAAATGCAATAACTTTCTAGTCCTGAGTGAATAGCTGCAAACTGTTGCCCTCTCATAGGGTTTCTCCCAAGGCTTTTTCTTCTCTTTCCAGCATAGATATTAGTGAAGTGATTGACTTGGACACAAGATGCAATCCTGCATCCTATTTTAACAGCAGCTTCTAATGCATTCATTACTTTCCCACAGGTTATCTTCCACCTTCAGAAATATTAACTGCCACATCCCCACTGGCACAGCCCTGCACAGTATTGCCCCATTTCATTTTATGCTTGACTTCCTTCAGTCACATTTACAATGAGATGCATTTCATCTTTAAGTTAAGCACACTTCTTTGCATTAGTTCATCTTAGATTAACAGGTATTTGTTCCAGATACCTCAAAAGGAGCAACTAAATTTTATTATATTTTCCATTAACCATAAGCCTTTATTGGTAGCACATTGTATGTGTGTCTTCAGTAAGGGAAACATAAAACTGGCAAACATTAATTGAACAAGTAGTGCATTATATTATAGAACATTAGTAATGCAAAAAAATCCCAAGGAAATAATAAGAAATCAATAGCTAACGATAATTACAGTACTCACACCACACCACCATTAAGCAGAAATATATCAAGAAGAAACTGCAACATAACTATCCATTTATGAAATACACTCAGTGTTTTAATGCTATAGTGAGCATATAGCAATTATCTTAGCAGTTAAAGTGAATTTCAACTCTTGCATATCTGTTAGCTAGAAGTTGTCATTAGATCAGTTTTATAGCAAACACAATCAATATAACACCTAAACTTTCTGTTGTAGAGTTGTTCGGAGAGGGAAATACATGTCCTTTTGGATAATAGAGGCAGTTTTAAATTAATAACTGGGCCATTTTACAAAGGCTAGCACTCTGCATTTACAGAATGCATTATATTCAATCATGCTGGAACTATATAATTACAGGTGATTTTACAGTTGTTTGTTTCATTTCTCTGACCATGATGGCACTTAGAGTAATGTAATTATTCACCTAATTATATAACATGGTTGTAATAAAGCATTTGGACTGCTCTGCAATGACAGTTGAGAACATAGTTTGAACACGTGATGTATATACAGCTACAAAGTTATTCTACAATACAGAATCTTTACTCTTAATTTGAAAAGTTACCCACATTTTAATCATCGTGAGATTTTTGTCAAAGATTTAATAGTGTCATTGGGTTAAATAAAAGCCCCAAACGGAATTTTGAAATAATTTTTTGTTTTGTTCGGGGGTTTTTTTGTTCTTTCGTTTGTTTTTTTTTGTTTGTTTGGGGGTTATTTTGTGTGTGTTTTTTTGTTTTTGTTTTTTTGTCTTATTTACATTTTCCCATGGTGACCCTGATTTAGGGACTGCATCACTACAGCTCAATAACTACATCCTCAGACAGGGCTTGCTGATGACAGAACTCTACCAAGCTCTAGGAAATATTTCAACAGGAATCAACCAAGGTCTATAAAGATACAGCCTGGAGAGTTTTGAACTTTGCTGTACACTTATTTTTGTCTAGCATCCCGCAAATGCTAATTGTCGTTTTTACTGAGAAAGATGTTAAGATGTTAAACTGGGCAAAATGCCACTGCAATGTGACTGTATTGCTTCCCCTATCTGTGCTAACTTGTTTATGAGAAGTTATTTATCCTTTAGACAGCCCCACAAAGTCCACAGGAACAGCATCTCTGTGTTAGGGAACACATTTCTGTTTCCACTTAGCAGAAACAAAGGTACCTTGTCATACCAAAGGATTTTATTCAAAACCCTAATGGATATGAACACCCTGATCCCAGCTACTCAAGCAAGTCATATTAATTTGATTCAACTGACCAAAGCAGCCTACAGGGCAATGTCATGACAGCAGCTCAATTCTTTTCCTCTAGTCCTTCCCTTGACGGCACAATCTGCTACTATAATCCAACCTTTTCTCAACACACTCTTCTGAAAAAAGCAGGACAAATTCAGAGTATTCTTCTAAGTGTATTCTTGTATTTGTTTTCTGACTTTAGAGATCAATTATAACATGCCACCAAGAGCATGGAGCACATGGAGATCTTTCTGTACCACAGTGTTTGCCCTGATATATCAAGCTCATTTTTGAGAGAAGAAAAGAAAACTTCTCAGATCCCTTTTTCTTGCTGACTCATCTCCTGCCCTTAGAAGTTAATGCAAGTTATGCTAACCAGGGCTCAGAAGCCGTAGCTTTGTTCACTGCAGAGTCCTTTGGGTGGGTTAATAAAGAGACTGAACAGACTGCAGAGCTCATGGGGTTAATTGATGCATTCCAAAAGTTACTAAGCATTTTTATTATGGTAAAGTTGCACTATCAGATTCCTGTGTATGGTCCCAGTAGACTGAAAGCAGTTTGGTCTTGTGTTCCAACTGAAGCTGACCTTGCTAGTTTCCCTCTAGTGTGGTATTTTCCTGTACTGCCTCCTGTGAATCTTTTGTTTCTTGCATTTCTTTCCTTAATGTGAAAAGAGGATCTACACATCTTTTCTGCCAGTTCTCATTGAAACTTTCTACTTTGAAATCTTCATCGATCACAAGGCAAAGAAAACTCCCCTCAGCCTGCTAAACTGCTCCTCTTCACAGAGTATTCCTTTGTACTCCTGCTACTCCAACTCAGGGGATTAACGGGAGTCTAATCAAACATTAAAGAACATCAGTGCAACATCCCAAACCAACAGAAGTCACATAACTCTTCATTATAAATGTGCCATACGAGCAGTCAGATAATGCTCAGTGACCTCAGGATAGCAGTACTGAGCAGGGTTAAGGTGCAAGTCATTTCCCCTACCCAAGGACAAGAATAGAGACCAAACACCATAAGCAGTGCACTGAAAGTTCAATTATGATCTCTGAAGCTTAAGCATCAGGAACATCTTCGGAAATTAGGAAAGTAAATATTTTTCTGTAAGGGAACACCAAAATACGAACACTCACACAATGACTTCTTTGGGTTTGCACAAATTTTGTTCGTCACAGAACTATTCGGTTTGTCAGGGTAAGCAACTGTATGATACTGTCAACCAACAGGTGAATCATCCTATACGAAAAAATGGCTACTGGTTGGAAATGTGAGATAACTCACATTCAAATGAGACTTAATTCCTAGCAAAGCTCTAAGCTCTTGGATCTGCTCAAAGGAAAATATTTTGGCCAAAAATGATCTGGAAGCAAAAAAGAGAACACACATTCGGAATGCAACACAATTGACTTATCCTGTGAATGTCTCACTTCTTTCAAGAATTATTTAATTTCAAATCAAACTGTTACATTTTGGATGTCTGTCAAGAAATGTTAAAAATGCCTGTAAAGGGCTAAGCACATAGTGGCTTTTCATTCTGAAAACAAACAGAACTGAGACGTTTACAACCTTATCCGTGAAAGGGAATTGCCAGCTGGGCAGAAGCATTTGAAACTTAGTGCAACAGCATTCAAACAGAAGGAAAAAACAGAGCTCCCACCTCTGTAGATGATTTCATAGGGCTTTCTGAACCCAAGCAAGAAAGGATTCCTCTTTCTAATTAAAAATATGTTCTGCATAATTATGATAAATGGGAAATAAAGAGAGATTAAATGTATTTAATCAAATTAATCATTCACAAGAGAAATATAAAACTTTTTACCAAAATTACATTTTTTAGCTCCATATAAACTATTTCTGATGGTGATAAAATATTTTATGGAATAAACTAGTCATTTAAATAGTCAGGGAAAAATGAAAAAAGGAGGCCTTATTCACCAAATGTATGAAAGAATAGAGGAAAAACTGCTGTTTTGTGCTACAGGACAGGGGATTTTCTGGCTGGACACACAAACACAGTGCTCTGAGAATATGTTGATTTTGAAGAAAAACATAAGATAATAAATTTTTGCTTCAACAATCCTTTGCAAAATGTTATAAGGATACAAAAAAATAAAAAAGAGTGAGGAGTATTTCCCAGCATTTTAGAGAAAATCACTTCTATCTAGAACTGTAAACCACAGGAATTCAACCAAAAAACTGGGCAGGCACTTCAGATCACGTTCTGCCTTTTAGAACTGTGCAGAAAACTGAAAATAAAATGAAGACTAAAAATGTGGCAGGCATACTTTTAAATAGCCAAAAATGTTTATGGGACTCTCTCCCAGGAGGGCAGTTGGAAACCTGCATAGCAGAGACTTGAACTTGAGTCTCCTGCATTCCAGATGACTGGTTTACCCAAATGTAAAAAACTTACTCTCACATACATGTTTTAGCTAGAATTCAATCCTTTTTTTTAAACCTGGCCTTTGAAAACTGATTTTCCAATTAAAAGAAATTCATTGGGAGATTTCCAAGAAAACTACAAAAGACATTAAACTGATGTACCCCTATACATACACACACAAGCACAAGTGAGTATCATCCATAAGATCAAGAGACTAAGCAGAACCTTCTGCTATGAGTATAAACTGCTCTGACAATTCTCCAAAGCATGTCTGACACCCAAATGTCTGACCTACCAAGTTGTTTTCCTGGAGTTCATTAATGCCAGAGAAACAGCCATGGTTTAGGATTACTCAAAATAACCTGTGACATAAGAGGAAGCCATAAAGAAAAGCTCAATTTAGGGAAAATAAAAGGTTTTCTTCTTGTTTGTCATGTTGAAAGGACAAATTTCAGAGAGTAGAAGTCAGTCAGGTAACAAAAAAATTTAAAAACCAACTTGACTTACAACAACTGATACAGGAGACAGCCCTGAAGTCCACTTCTCTGCCTTTGGTCCAGCCCCCCTCAGGTGGGGGTTCACCATTCTTCCCAAGGGCAGAAAGTCAACCTTGCACAAAGTGTCTGCAGTGGTGCTGCTTCTCCCTTTCCCTGCTTTCTGTCGTTTGTACAAAAACATGCCATTGCAGCAAGTTTTCATCCTTTTATGCTATAGGTGGTATTGATATTTCAAATTTTTCATTAAAAATGCATTTTTAATAGAAATTGCAATAAATGCAATAAATCTATAAGCATGAAATACAATTTGATACCATAAGTTTTAAATTCCCCATTTGCTACTTCTAAAAATAACAGTAATATTTTCCAGAATTTATTTTGGTGTAAGGTGTAGTTCAAATGGTAGGTCCCTCTGGCTGCAAGTTTATTAGTTCAGGACAACATTTTTAGTAAAAATTTCTTAGGGGAAAAGTCAAAAACATAGCGAATTACTGTCGTTCAGAAGGAACCAGCCCATCTGCTTTTCTCATGGTGATAATGTCACTTGCACACAGTGACTTACAGACCAAGGGTAATAAGAATTGCACAAAGTAGTTTCTTAATCACTTTCTAATATATATGTAGGAGAAAGATGCACGTGAAAGGGGGAATCTTAAAACTTGGACTCTACCATAGGCAGAGATGCAACTGATGACAACACCAAGAATATTTCACATGGTCCAAGTTTGTTCTGTCTTTTAGTCTACTAAGACAGGCACCACTTCAGAAGAGATACTGCCATGTCTCTTCATGGAATATCAAGATTGTCACTTTGTTTCCTTTTACACATGTTCTTAAAAAAAAAAAAGTCAAAAAATATTCTGATCATTAAAAAGAAACTAATTGGTTTGAGTTATCATCTAGAGTGGTTCCTGCAAGCTTCATAACTTGGCTCATGTGTATAGTTTCAGATGTGAAAAAAGCTCAATTACATGTGAGCTCAGGAAGGAGGAAAAAACCAAAACAAGACAAACTAATACAAGCTGGATGTTGTGTTTATAAAAATATAAAGAAAAAATAATTGACAAGAGAAATGGAACATAAACAGTATTTGTTATTCAACCGGGACATAACGGGTAAGTTAAAACCCAGAATGGAATTTTCTTTGCATAACAGAAAATCTCACTTATATAAAATTCAATTCCTATTTCAACAATTCACATTTCTAATATACTCTAGGCATAGCAGAAAAGGTTTGATTGTTTCCAACTCAATATATTCCATATAGAGAAATATAATTTTAAGAATCTTTTTCATTGCTGAATTACATACTTTTTTTTTTTCCAGAGATGTTTAAGATGTCAGTTCCTCACTTTGGGAGGAAACAAATCCTATTCTCAAGATGAAAAACAATAAAATTTCTGTTAGGGATTTCCCTTTTAGCAGAAGGGTAACATTAAAAAATTTAAGACCAAGGAAATTCATGCTGCCAACATTACAAAAGGTAGATTCCAAAAACTTCTCAGTTAATAGCAAAGAGAGAGTAAGTGTCCTTTTAAAAATATGACTCAAATTCAAAATTTTACTAAAACGCAAAATTGTTGTGGAACCAAAGTTAGGTTTAACAAAAGGAAAAAGCAACCCTAACAGGAGCTCACTGCATCGGATGTTACTACAACACTGTGTTTTGCAAAGCAGGAGCACAGAGCAGCACATATAATTCAAATAAACTGAGAGCCAGAGTCCTCCCAAACCCCACAGTCAGTCACAGCCCTTCCGAGAGCTTCTCTCAACCCAAGGCACTGACTTGCTGTTCAGTACCATCAGTGTGGCTGTAATGCCACAGTCACACAGAAATCCCTAAAAAAAGACTATTTACTCTACAGTTTAGAAGCATCTGGCAAATAACAGGCTAATAGAGAGGCAATAAAATTGCAGAAAACAGGCCACATGGAGCTGTTTTAGTTTCCTTGGCAGGGTTACTGAGCCAGCAGACATGGGACAGTTGCATGTCACATATCCTGAATTCAAGAGGGCTTTCTGGCACTACCTCCAGATACAGTGTCCTAAGCAAGCTCTTGAAACATGGAACAACTCTTGGAAAGCTGTACTTTAAAAGTAGTCAACAACAGTTTGCTGTCAACTTGGAAGACCTAATTTGGCTTTGAGAAAGGTTCAGCCTCAGGTCCAACTACTTACAACATTTTGTTTATTGACTAAGATAATACAATGAGGGAACTATAATAATTAGAAGGGTCAGAAAATTGGGAGTGGCTGCAAGAAATTTCAAGTACAAGCCTAGACTTCAAACTGTGACAAATTGAAAGAAAAGGTTTAAAACCAAAAAGACATAAGTTAAATAAAAACATGCTTAGAGTACAGTGCTTAAGAAATAAAAGGTACATAAATAAATATAATATATACATCTATATATAAATAAAAGGTATCTATACACAGATATGAAATGAAAAATAATAATACTGACCAAGAGGGGCAAATTGTTGTCAACAAAGTCAGTGACCAACTCTGGGGAAAGAGTGTCTGCTAAAAGGCACTGATAGCTGTGCCCAGTTTCTGGCACTAGCTTCTAAACAACTGTCTTAGTGAGTTCGGAGAAGGTAAAAAAGAGGGAAAAGAAGTTGGAAAACACCATTTCAGTAACAGCTGAAAGAAAACTGTTTTCTGTAAGAGAGGGGAGAAGTTGAATGCCATGCGGTCTTGCAAGACAAAAAGTTTGCCAAGATGACATAAATGGTTTTCCGTTTCCACCACAAGAATGCACTAATTAGCCCAATTTGAACAAAAGAGATTCACTTAAGACATCAGGAATGTGCCAACATGTGAGGGAATTGAAACACCAGACTTGAGTTATTTGCAGAGACTTGTGCAATCCTCTTCAGGCCTCTCTAAAGTCTATTTCTACTGGAAACATGAGAGCACATTTAATCCCCACCACCCAGAGATGGAAGACAGATTGGGTGATCTCCCTGGCTGCCCCCCTGCAGTAATTTTTATGAAGTCCAGTGCAGACTTTGGTACCTTGATTGATTTTATGTGGAAGATGCCAAGATACTATGCTAATAGAATTAGATTCATTAACTCATATCCTATACCTGCAGGGCTGTTTAGCTTATTCAAGTGATCCGCAAAATTACATTTGAGGTATAAATTAATCTGGATTAGATATTAAACAATTAGCAAATAATACCATGGATTTATGTGTTTTGTTGTTTGTTGGTGTTTGGGGTTTTTTTAAGCCTGTTGCAACTACTCAAGTATAAGTATGAAGCCAGATTATTTTCTTCCAGAATGTTACGGCTCCATCTGGAAACCGTCCTCTGGTGCTGGTTATCCTGCCTTGAATTAAAACCAGCCAAGGAAAACCTCACATAGCCACCCTAGGGAATACATGGATTAAACCATGAGATTTGAGGGGAAAGCTGCAAACTAGATAAGAGGTTTGCACCTCTGTGTGATGTGCAGAGTAAGAACAAATAGAAGGAGGAAAATCTACACTAAAAGTGTGCTGCCAAGAAACAGCCAGTTTGCAAAGTCTGTCTGATGCTGTGGATAAGCACTGAAGAGTACAGTATGGCTTTGTTCCTACAGCTTTTGTGGGATCTGATAATAACCAATAAGACCAGTGGAAGCTGCTTTATAAACTTCCCAGTAAAGGGCTGTGGCTTGATCTGATCCTCCTCAGCTCCAAACCTCTGCTCTAAAGTTGAACCCAAATTGGTCCCTTCCAACTCAAACCATTCTATGATTCCATTATCCTGCTTTAAAAAGCAGGATGGCACACGAAGGACATAACCATCACATGAAACTGATGTTGCTGAGAACCCAACGTTGATATTGCACACATTTTTGGGGCACATGGGAGGGAAAGAAGATCCAAGCCCAAGTAGTTCAAGTGCACTGGGTGGGTTCCCAAAGTCCCTCCCCCAGCTTCCTGCCAGTCCAAAAGAATCCAGTGTGGATGCTCCCAACACACTCTTCTGTGAGAAATCGCAAAATTCACATTTGTGATGCAGACACTCCCCTGAGCAGCCTTCACATACAACATAGTGATCCAATTCTATCTTAATCAGCTTGTGAAAACAAAAAACAAAATAAAAATAAAACCATGGCACTGCTCTGTTACATTTACCACAATATTTGGGTAATTTTCTTTCATATTAAAAATCTTTTTAAAGCACCTATTAAAACAAAAATTGTGCAATAGGAGTTCTAAAAGCTGTTTTTATTTTTAATGCCAACTGCAAATCATACACTATTATTACAGCTTTAAAGAGAGCATTGTTCTGCTCTGAAATGGATGAAGACAAATTTGTTTCCTTTCTGGTGCGGAAAGCTAGGGGGTGCCCTGGTAATGCACACAGCAAGAGACACTGATTCCAATTCAGAATGTTTCATGTATTTGAGGCTATCAGTCTTATATTGTTTATACACCTCAACCCATTGTCTTCTAAATTTTCAAGAGGAAATCATATTGAACTACTTGATCAACAAACTGGAAATAGATTATTTTTTTTTTAACAACTGACATAATATCAGTGAAACTCATTTTGTTAAGATGGGGAACACAGTGAGAGGAAAAAAAAAATCTAAACCACATCTCTTACACTTCCCTCTTGGTGAAAGTAAAATGGGCTTATAAAAAAAAAATCCTCTGGTATTCTTCATTTTAGGAAAAATCTTGAATTTGTTTGCTTTGACTTTTAATTTCATGTCAGTATTAGATTAAGTTTACATTTACAAACCCAGGGAACACAAAGAAAAAAATCCAAACAACATAAGGACTTGATAACCCTGTCTGCTTATTGAATGCCAGGCAAACTGACACACACAGTAGCCAGGTGTCACATGGAAAACTGCCTCCTCGAAAGAGGCAGTGTTATAAAGAGCAGTCCTTTTTATCATCTGAGTCAAGACAACACACACACACACAAAATCTTGTCAATAGAAGGACTTTGTCTACCTTTAAATTTTAAAGGAAAAGTGAAAGCTCTGAGAGGACAGTATTTATACATCTTTACTGCTGCTGGTAACTTCCACTACTGTCACTTGGGGAGCTTTCAATGTCAAGGCTGTTTAGGAAAAGCTGGTTGGTAGCTCAAACTTTCTGCAAAACAGTGTTTACAAGTGTTGATCAATAAATAAAATACTGTTACCATTTTGGTTCAACTAATTCCTGTCAATTATTGAGGATTTAAACAATAAGGTTGAACTTGTTTTGTTAGAGTGAAATTACTTAAGGAAATGCCTTTTCAATTCTCTACTCTCACAGAGTTACTATTCCCAATATGTAGGAGTAATGTCACTTCTTATAAAAAATAGTGTTAGGTGGAGGGAAAAGCCTTCAATTTGTAGAAATGAACTGACCTAAAAATTGTTCATAAATCCCCCCTGATAGATACTCAGAGGAAAAAAATCCCCAAATATTTTTAAATAAATTCAACATGAAACCCCCTAGGATTATAATCTTTTTCATGATCAGGGGAAAGGGTTCTTTCTTTGACTATGTATATCAAGGGGAAAATTGCAAAATAAACTGGAAGTTCTATAGTTTCCTGTCTGAAATCTATACAACAGATCACTACAGGAAAATACTTCCTGTTTGAAAAGGTAGGTATAAAATCATTACCGATTTTCTGTTAACTACAGCAGACACAGGAACAGAGCAAGTAGATCTTTCTTTAGTTACAGAATTTCATTGGATAAAAAGCCTAAACTTATAACTTCTCATTAACATTTTCACTTCTCTCAGAATTACTCAAACTCCACACTTCCCCCGCCCGCACCTTTTTTTTTATTTTTAACACTGAAACCATTGCCATGATTTTGTACATCCTGGCACTGAGAGTATCCTACATTTTGCAGCTGCTGCTTGAATTCCAACTTCCCTCCTTTCTTACAGGAGATTCTTAGAGGCTGGCATGCACAGGGAAGCAGTTTTCATTGCTGCTACCCACAGCCCAGCTGCTCCATGCACAGCTGAAGGACTTCAGGGTACCAAGCTTTTGTACCAGCATGTTCCACAGGTGCCAAATTCAGCAGCACATCATGTCTTCATACAGCCCAGGAAATGGAGAAAATCCTGTGCACAACACCCATGCACCCAGGTGCAAGGGAGTGGTTCAGGAGCCACCAGTGGAGAACCACATTCCCTGCACTGAGGTCACCCAGCAAACATCCCTTCCTGCACTGGGCTTTATAGCAACATCCAACCACTGATTATATTTCCCTGTTCTTTTACAGCAGCCACAGTAACTGCTGATCCAAAGAAGTTTCAGCAATTTTTGTTCAGTGCCCAGATGATTCAGTCTTTCAAACTGTCCTCAAGCCAAGACCCACTGTTTTCAGTAAAAGTTAAAGCCAACCAGTCGCTGTGACTTTCTGAATATAAAAATCTGCAACTCAAAAAATTGAAGTATTTCAATTTGCTCTCTACAATGTAAAGAATACAACAGAAAACGCTTCTGAAGGACGCAGAAATCAAAAGTGTTTTCCAGGCACATAATTTGACAGAAACACCAAACCCCTTCCTTGTACTTAGCTTTTAATTTCTAGTTTTTAATCTTCTCACTACTAGGTAACTGAGATTAATCCAGATTAGTAGCAAAAATATGCTGAGACATATGAGACATATGGAATGGAATCAGGTCATACAGCAGTGACATATCCCTTGACAAAAATATTCTAGACTTAGCTTGGCAGCACCCTGAGTAACTTCACTTAAGGCTCTGTTTTTAAGACAAAGTTAGACCAGATAGTTTCCAGAAGTTTCTTCTCATCTCAGATTTCCTATGGTTGTGCACAGCAAGAGTTGGAAGATTTCAGTCTCGATATCTCTGGTCAATAGATAACTAAATTTTGTACCCATGTGGGACCCAAATAAAGTTATTTTAGATCAATGGAAAACAAAAAACTAGAACAAATGAGACAGGGTTCTGTGAGGAAGTCTCACACTTGGCATCCATCTTAATGTACAATGAAATAAAAATATTTTAAAAATCCTTCTTTAGAAAAATTGGTTAAAACCTCTGATCAACACTGTAGGTTACTCTTTCTTAAAATTAAGCATTAGGGATATACAGAATAAAGTGTTCATAGTTTATTTTACTAGGCAAATGACTTGTATTACTTCATGCTTATTAACCACTCTAACTTAGAAATAACAAGGCTAGATTGTGCCTATGAATCTATTATTTGATTCATGTCAGCAGGTGGGCTATAAACACCTTACACCTCACAGAACATATTCTGGTTCCGAAACAGCTGAAAACAAATAATTTCTCCACTAACAAAGTGTTTATTGCACACTGGAGTGGCTGCAACCTAACAAAGGATTTTGGTTCAGTTACTTTTGCAGTACTGTTTCTATTTTCAGAAACTTCTGGAGAAGCTGATCTAGCTCAGGCATGCCTTATTACCCACAGTCGGGTTTTAGATATTTCATACTTTAATTAGTTTCATTATCAAATTTCCAAGTCGCATCAATACCTTTAAGCAAGCACATGTCTCACATGATTATGGTTACTGGAAAAGGAAGCAGAACAACTCCAAGGAGAGAAAAACACACCTTTGTCCTCACTTCTCTGCTTTAGCACAAACCTGAATCCCTCAAGTAAACTATGGAAAAGCAAGGTCTGACATTCCAGAAAATAATAATTTTATAGAAGTATCATTGGTGCCGTTGATCGCTCAGGACATGTTTTCCAACGTGTTTCAGTGACAGAGTACACAAACTCAGTCTTTGATAAAAACTGTATGTGCTTAAATCTGAAGAAGTTGATTGATTTCTTTTTGACTGGAGCTCCATGTATTTCGTTAGCAAAGGTTCTGTCACCATACAGGTAGATCACTGCACAACCTGAAGTCTGATTCAGGCCAGAAACATACAGATTGCAGGAGAGATTTAAAGCATTTGCACCAAAGGGCACAGGAGCTTGGCCTGACCACAAGCACTCAAGCAATCACCTTCCCTCAACACTGGTGGTTCCTGTTGGCAGCTTCGTCTTTAGCTCAACAGTTACCAGCTAGTTTTCTTCCTGCATTTTTTTTTTTTTTTAATAGTCTAGAATCCACTTCCAAGGCCTTTTCTCAAGGAATAGACACAAGAAAAACTAAAAAATTACCTGCAAGTAAAACTGCTACGAGTAACTAATAAAAAAACAGGAGCTTTTTACATGCCTTGTGATTCCCTAGTGCCATTTTCTGGAGTTTAAAAAGAAAAAAAAAAAGAAAAAAATCAAGGTTAAAACACAAAGAAAAAGAGTATTTTTTAAAAAAACACAAACCAACAACAACAACAACCAAAGACAGTTAATTGCTTGGAGTTGTTAATCCCAGTTAGATATCTGGTGCGACATATTCAGCTGTACAGAAGCCTGGACTACAGTTCATCTGTGAAAGGAAAGATGCATTTACCACAACCTGGGTGAGATCCCAACCACAGTATCCGTAATCTTGTCAACAACCACCCTACTGAACAGCTGTTCAGAACCTCTGTTCTTAACCCAGGAGAGTCACAACATTCCCTTGTAGCAGCCACCTTGTTACTGAAGTACTGACCAACAGAAACATTGAACCCTGTGCTTCTTTACTTTTAGGTCCCATGACATGGTTATGTGTGCCTGTGCCAACACCTTCCTCCTTATTCAGCTACATGCAAGTTAGTCAAGATTAGTAATAATTTAAACCTTTACAGTGAGGGGCGAAAAATAAAAAAGCATGTGGTCAGTATCAGACTTGAAGGCCTTAATGGTGACAGTTATTTCAGTCTTACTAAAGTGTTCATAAAACTGAAACATTTGAAAGCCAATTTGTGAGGTTCTCCTCAGAGCATGTCAGGCTCTGCCTCTGAAACAAAATCGATTCAACCGTGATTTCTGAAAGTGATTATTGTCTAAAGGTAGTTGAATACAACAGATGGATACAATGCTAAGAAAAGTGTGATAAATCTTCAGCTTACATCATGGCCTGAAAGAGGTCAAAGAGGGGTTTTTTTGCTCTTCACTGAAAAACTGAAAGCCCAGCAAATCAGATTCAGGATTTAAGTTTTTGATGCACATCAAGGCACTGCTCAGTCAGAGAACAAAGCCATGACATTGCTGGCCTAGATCAACATTGCTCTGTTACAGCACTTATACAAATAGAAAGTTAAGTCAACATTGAGCTTCTTCTGCACTCCAGGGACATAAAAGTCAGCAGCCACGCAAAGTTTGGGTAAGTCTCCATTCTCTACCATTTCAAAGTGAGCTAATTTCAGCGAGAAGGTAGTGGCAGCTTGGGGCAAGGGGGTGGTTGGCAATGTCTTTTTGGTGCGAGACATTAACAGTGAATCAATCTGCTCCTGAGAAGCAGTGAACTAAAATTTGTTAAACTGCCCAGAGCAATATGTTTTCATTTAATATTTAGTTGTCTAAAACCAATTTTTTGTCACAAGATCTTGCCTACTCTAGCATGGGAGAAGATATCACAGCAATGATCTTCTCTGTGAAGGTGCTAGTGAGAACGTGCTGACTTCGACTAGCACAAGTTTTATGCATGATCTGAACCCTAAATCAATTTTTTCCATGACAAGAGCTGAGTCTCAGATCCAATTTATAACTTGGACCCTCAATGTATAAGTAGTGATGTTTGTATATGAAGGTTAAACTTATTACTAAAATTAAACTATCATAGGAATATCTGCATCAGTGCTAATAAAATAAAAATTAGAAGAGTTGAAGAAAAAAATTTTTCCCTCTGTTTTCTTGCTGAAACAAAAGGAGGTATGCTTACAAAGCAATAAATACCTGTGTTTCACAGAGTTCACTGCAGAGTTTCAATAATTACAGGATAGGAATGTAACGGGAGAAGTGTCTTTCCCAAAACAGATGGCAAAGTAATGTATTCTATACAGTTAGCACATTCAAAGGCTCTCTGGGAATTAGTTCAAACAAACTTGGAAAACAAGAATGTAAGCACAGCCAGGGAGAGGAGTTATAATATCCTACTAATTTGGGAAAAAGGATTTATTGGATAAGGGATCTGGATCAGTAGTATCTACTGCAAAGACCAGAGAAAGTGAAAGAAATTAAAAACCCATGGAAAACTTGGCTCATTTCTTTCACTTGCACACTCTGCTTTAAGGGGCAGAGGCAGGAAGGACTCAGATTTAGCAAATTGGAGCCAGTAGTTTGTTCTAAATTCTCTCTTCAGTGAAGAAATTTTATGAAAAGTTCAAGTAGAGGTGTAAGCATTCTGATGGGCATTTGAAATCCATTTTGAGGCCTCCTGCAAGACTGAGATGCAGAAAGGGATTAATCTTGTCATAAAGATTTTTTCATACATATTTATATAGCATATGAAAAGCTGCTTCAAAGCTGTTCTGCTGTATGTAGGTAAAAATGAATTTTCCTGCACAAAGATGAGAGGAAAATAATTTCGCATCCATCTTTGCCTATGCCAACCACTTCCAGCATCATCACAATTATTTATTCATAAACTCAGTTTCTCCCTTTGCTTCTCTTCCTTCAGTAGTTGTGGTCTGCTAGAATCTGTCCAAATAGAGTGGTGTTTTCTGGACCATGCTTAAGTACTGACAAATAAACCAGGTTACCCAACTTTCAGATTTAGCAGCTAAACAACTAGAGGCAGAGCTCTCCTCAGGCACAGTAATTCCCCCCCAAATGGACAATTATTCAGGAGAGATAAAAGTTCTGAATGAAGAACAAGAAGTCCTCAAGAAGAGAAGAGTTGATTGAGAAGAGAAGGAAGGGTTTGCATCCCAGCTTTCTTTACCTTTGCCACTTCAATTTGAGACATTTGGTAAGCTCTGATGCAACTTGATCTTAGAGCCTTCTATTTCTAACAGTTTGTATTTCTAGCTCATCTTCTACTTGTTCTCTTCATTTCACAGTTCCCTGCCAGTTACCACAGCAAATACTCTTTTAACTCACAGAAGCTGCTTGTGTCTCCCCACTGGCAGCACAACCTTGCTTTTCCTTCTTGTTTTGAAAGCACAATCATGTCTGTACACCTCAGCCTGAGAACAAGCAAGTCTGCAAACTCTGTGTCATCTTTCACTCTCATCTCCAAATCCAGAGATGCAAAAGCCTATTTTTTTTTTAATGAAAGCTTTACCTTGTTACCAAAAACGTCCCAAAGAACCCCTTTACTCATTTTGCCTTATGCTCAAAATCCTTTTTCTTAACAAGTTAAACATGTCATTTGAATTGTGTACACAGCACATATGTTCCCTTACTTCCAGAAGTGTGTTGGAGCTGCAGCCAACCAAACATCTGTGGAGCAACTGTCTAGTTTAACAACTAGCTGGATTTTCTTCTATGAAAGAGAAGTCAGAAAAGTGAGCAATTCTGGTCCAGGGACACTTTTGCAAGTTTTATGCTTCCTGAAGTAGGATGCCATGACTTACACACTGGTCTTTTTTGCTTTCCCCCCTGCTTCCTGTGACAGCTGTTGCACAATTACTGGTGTTCCTTTGTGATTTGTCCCCAAGCCTCAAGTCAAAATTAAGTTGTCAGAGAGTAGTGGATTTGACTTACCAGTTCAGCTCTGGGCAGAAAAGCAGCTCTATCAAGCTTGACCTACTATTAAACATTTGTGGCCAAGAGCCAAACAATGTGATCCTCTGCAAGTTAATTGTGAGGTTTTGTCTTTCCTCCCAAGAAATTGCTCAACAGCTCTTCCCCCACAGGATCACTTAACAAGTAGGCTCAGTTCATCCAGAGAGATGAGGTTTCATTTCCCTGTGCAGGCACTGTGACTTTGTTAGATGAGAATCACCCCATTCCTGCCTAAGAGAAACACTAAAGGTTTGTACAGTCAGCAACCCAGGGATTATAGAACTGTGTGGTGAGTTGCTAATCCTACAGAGTAGATCACAGCCTAGAAAACCACAGAAAACAATTTTTTTTTTTTTCCAGTGGCAGGTTTAATAACTTTTTCCCCTAGATTTTCAGGAAAATAAAAGTCAAAGCCAGAACCAAAGCACAGATGATCAAGATAGGGTTTCATCTAACAACATCTTACCACAGGAAGAAAAGGGGGTCTCCTCTCTTCCTCCCTTTCTGCCAGCCCTTCTGTCATACTGTACTGACCCTGGCACCTACAGACACCATTTAGTTCACTTAAATTCAGTGCACTCTTGCACTGGGGATGTGGAAGGTGGGTGGAAGTAAAAAGCCAGAAGAAAGAGCAAGAACCAGAGGGAAACAAAGTCCAACATCCGGCACGAAAGACAGGTTAACTCAGCTTCAAAACTGTCTGATAGATATTTCTGGGTGGTCATTGTGAAGTATACTGAAAAACAAAATAAAATCATAGAAAGACCAACTCCACTTAGGGATCCTGAGGTGCCATTACAAAAGCTAGAAGATAAAGGCCACTGCACAGTAAATGTAGGTTGCTATGGGACATGAACACACGTGCCTGGGTTTGTACCAGCATAGCAGTTTCTTGTATATGCAGTGAAGTGGGCCTGACACTTCAAGAGCACCGGGCAGGACCCGTTAACCCTTTTTGTTTGTACTGAGCACTGAAATGAAAGCTTTATTCCCCCTCTATCAGAAAAGCTGGCTTTCATTCAGTTGCTTGAAATAAAACTCCTAGGGTCCAGATAATACAGAACAAAATGTAAAGGCTTTATAAACTACACTCCCCTGCCACTTGTGTCCTCACAAGACAGACCCTTTATTTCAGCTTGGCTTTGTTTCAGTGTGGGCTGCACAGACTGTCACAGCCTGGAGGCCCAGGCTCTGCACTGGCTCCTGTGCTCCAGGATACTGCAGGCTCCTGGCATGCAAATTCCTACCCCACATTACCTTCCCACACCTAAGGCTGGGAGAGGCTGTCCTTCATGAGCACATCTGCTTATTTTCAAGGAAGCATCTGTCTCGCTCCCCAGCATCCACAGGGTCTCAATCAGAGAGCCTCCAGTGAAGAACTAATCAGTGAAACTGGTATTTGTCTCATGACAAGAGAAATCAGTTCTAACTCAGCGCAAGATTTCCCTTAAAAGCTCTGAAGCCAAGGAAATATTTTCTCTTAATCAATGCCAAATGGCTACTAGTGCTTCCTCTAGAAGTTTTAATAAAACAAAACAGATTCAGGCAGCAGCACAAACTAGAGCAAGCTGCTTCGGTGTGTGTGTAACAGTCCATAACTTGCTTGGAGAACACCGAAGACTCAAAAAAAGCAGATCACTGAATTATCCCAGGCTTTCTGATACCTCAAGTAAAATAAATAAATACCAAAAAACTCTCCCTCTTCCAGTCCCCAACTCATTCAATCTTTTTGGACCCCATCTTGCTTTGCAAGTTCCAGTAACATGTGGCAGCACATTATCTTCATTTGAAAAGAGATTTGCTCAGCACGTCTTTCAGATCTGCTTCTTTTTTTCCCTGAGATGGTCAAAGTTAGATTGATTTGCACTGGTACTTTGGCCAGTCTGTGTCTTCCTGTTTGCTTCTTCACAGATTTTATGAAAGACGTGAACTGCATGGCTGCCAGACTTTTATGACTTCATCTGTAGCATTTACCATGTGCCTTTCCCAGTTTGAGCTTGGTTACTGCAGCATCAGTCTCTGCCAAAAAAGGTGAAGGTTATTTTATGGCTACACAGATGATTGCCTTGCACTCTGTACTGTCAGTAATGTCCCCTTGTTTGCCATGCAGCTTTCTGAAATAGACTTTCCAGGGATTCCTGATGACTTCCCCTGCTGTTCGCACTTTGCCATCTGCTGCCCTGACACCACTGTCACAAGCGTTGGGTCTTTTGGTGAGATGCAGCGAGAAAGTCCTATTTTTGCATCCAATGTCTCCTTTGTTTCTGTCTGGCTCCTCAGCCACGCTTCCCCCGCCTCCACGTTCAGGAGATTTTCAGAGGGTGTGATAGAGAAATCAGCTTCTGTGTCTACAACGGATGCTGCCCAAGTTGAAAATCTTCTGACCAGCATACAAAAAAAGCAGGACAAGAGTCCAGGAAGAACAGGAGATAAAGGGTGGAGGAAAACATACCCCAATAAAATCTACCATCACAAAACTGACTTTTCAGGAAAGACTGCTATATAGAATGGAAGGTAGCAGTTCTTGCAGTAGAAGAGACACAGTTTGCAAGGAGCCACTAGGATCAGTGAGACAGAAAAAGTCAGAGTCTAATTGAAGGATTTGGAAGGTTTCCATAGCTGCAAAAAAGAATTTGCAAAGCAAAGGCACAACCCAAAAGCTGCCTGCAGAGTCACTGGGAGCAGCCTGGTGGGCTGTGCTTCCTGTTACTGCCCAAGTGCAAATGCCGAGGTCACACAGGTACCCTCCACTCCCTTTTCACAGTTTCATGTCTTACACTCAGCTGTGTTTCACAGCTGCAGCATTGCATGGAGGCCACAGCTCCTCAAAATTCCTTTGGTATCATAATTAAACTGACTGTGATAGATCCTGACTGAGCTGCTTTTTCAGGGAAAACAATTTTTCAGTGCTTCAGAGAAATGAACTGCAGGTCCCAAAGACATTCCCTGAAGGGCTCAACATTCTTTTGAAAATAAATATGACCTCCAGATCCTAACACATCAAGCATATGAAGCAAAAATGTATTTAAACTTGTTAATTGTGCCACAGTCTTTAAGCACTGGGGAGAATACTGGAGTTCTCTAGCAGTTATTTAAGTCTGCATCCCTACTGTTCTTTGAAAGTGATTATCAACTTCTTTCTCCCTGAACCTTTATCATAATCACAGTTTCCTTGTGACTCACTGCTCAGGCAAGTCTAGCACACGAATGGAAAGTTATTAATCATTTACAGAGTAGAATATTTTCACCTCAGATTAGTGTGCATACATTTTTGTGCACAAACGTGTATTTTAGAGGTATAACAGAGAAAATGGGGTGTCATGCTACATTATTTCCTATGACCATTTTTTTTATTCCAGAGAAAATGCATGTGTGAATCTTGTATTCTGGGGTTTTTTAAAGGGAAAGGGGAAGAACACTAGGTACTTACAATCCTTCTCATAAATAGTTCAAATAAAATAATTGTGGAAGAGTACAAAGTATTTTCCTGCTTCCAAGTATATTCTGTTTCTTCCCTCACCTGATGCATGGATTGCCCGTTTATCCTGCCACATTTTCAAATCTTGCTGCTTTGTCGTTGTTATAAAGATATACAGCAGCTTGGAGAAGGTGAGTGATATGCGAGAACAGGTTACACCTGCTTGACAAAATACTGCCTTTATGATGATTGAGATTTGTATAATTCTTGTGTAAAAATATAAGCTAACAAAAGAACATCTTTGCTCATGACCACATTAACGTGAACAGCCTTTGGGGGAGGAGAATCATCTGTAGGACACTTGCAAATTCCATGAAATGATTTTTTAATTAGATCAGCTTTTTCAGCAGTACTTCAATAGCTGTTAAACTGCAGCCATCTCTAACACTTTCCTGTCTCCCTGCAACAAGCCCTGGTACGTGAACCTGGAAACTAAGAGAAACCTCAGCATATTCTGTGCACCTCATTCCACTGTTCAAAGCTTTTTGCCTCCCTTCCAGGTTTTCCATCATTTCCATGTGAAGCAAAATGTTACTGTGTAAGCTATAGATTTTTTTTTTTTGTTTAAATTGAGGATGGCAAGGTACAGGTGGAATTTCTTTTGTGTATTTTGAAAATAGAAATTCTCTTAACATTTAAAATTTAAAAAAAATCATTGCAACTCCACCACAAATTCAGTATTATCTTTACAACCAATACTGTACTATTGATGAATATTTACAAATTTCTATCTTTCTCCTGCCTTCTGGAAACAAGCATCTCGAGATCAACTGGGGAAGAATTAAGAGTTGAGTTACCAAGAAATAGTCAACAATTGTTTCCCCTGTCATGACTGAACATGAGAAGCACATGAATCTCCTCTGCAAACATTCAATATATGGACAAGAGCTACTTTCCTCATCTCTGAAAAGCCTGTTAAGTGACACCCTTGACAGGAAACACTTTAAAGCTTTAACTAACATGGCTTTATCCATAGAGCTAAGATAAGGAAGAAATCAATTTAAGAGTGAATATAAAGCTTAACACCAGAGAAGCATCTTTCAAATCAACCCTCACTCATATTCGAGCACTGATCATGCACCTCCTATTCCTCCTTTAAGAGGAAACCTGAAGAGGACAGTGTTATACTGGGACAATCCTGGCAATGCTGCAGAAGTCCACAGGCAGCCCCAGGACCTGCCCAGGAGTGCTACTTATGCTGGGAAAACTAAGAAAACATGAAAGTGGGCCTGATTTCTCAGCCTTGTCTCCCTGCTGAGCCTTCTGAAGGCTTCACTCACCCTAAGGAACGTAGCACAGCTTAAAAGGTACCCCTGGCACAAACAGCACTATCCCAGTCTTTGCTTAAATCTTGTTGCAGACTACTGCTGCTCTAAGTTATTGCAGAACCTCTAAGTCAGGTTTTAGAGCTGAAAGGTCATGCCACATTCTTCCAGGATAAGCCAAAGGAATTAACTAATCTTATATTTCTGAAGGAAATTTGGACCTTATCTTAGTTTTTGCATATGAAACGTTTTTCACTAAAACCTGTATGACTTTGGGGGCCAAAATGTGCTTTGGTGTTTAAAATAGGAAAATTTGACAATAGTTATGTTAATGATATCCAGTTAAGTTTCCATGTTGTGTGCTAGAGTGGCCTTCCATTGTCAGCAATAATCACATAGCATTAGTTGTCCCTAGAAGGCCAGTATAATTTGTAAAAAAATTGTAAACACTTTTTTTTAATGTTTTTTTTTCATTGTTCTATGCCCTCACTCTACAGAATGAGATTTGCACTTTGGTTTTAAAGTCATTACTAGGAAAAGAATACATAACACCTTCTCCTCTTAAAATAATTGATATATAATAACTGTAATTGTTATGAATGGTAGAAACAGGGGTGACAGACAAATGGGATTTGCACCTGGAAATTCTCTCCTGAGCACATTAGAGCTACTCTTTTCTGCACAACAAAGGTGAAAAGCACAATACAAAAAGTGTAGTTGAGCATGTATTGAATAAATTATAATGCTGAGCATACTTTGAATCACAAGTACTCTTCTATAAACCATTCTGGTGTTGGTCACTTACCTTCTGTTGAGTTTATCAGAGAGATGAAGATAAAAGGCTTGATTTGTACTGGAAGACATGAATTTTGATATTTATTCCCAAATTATAAATTCCCTGTGTCATTCTGGAAACATACTATTTAATGCTTATCTCCTTTCCAGGCCTTTGAAACGGATACTGGTGTTTTTGACAAGGCTGTGGTTTGAATGTGCCTACAAGTACATTTCAGATCATTTATGAAATATGTAATTACTATGATCACTGAAAAATAGCTCGGATATATAAAAGTATCAAGCTTCTCTAACACAAGAATTGTGAATAACATGGCCAAAAAAATTTAATAATCTGGTAGTCTAAAATGTTGCTTCTGCCAAGAACTAGGCTTTCCCCACTGCTTCCACTTTGTGACAGATTTCTCTTTAGGATCATAAAGAACTTCTCACAATTTCAATGCACATATACTTCCCCTCATTTATTGTCAGAGAAGCCATGAACAAATCTATTTTAAGTTTTGTTCAAATCCCGAAAGAACTAGGAAAAATTAACAACTAGATAGAAGAAAGGTCCATTGATAAATGCACATTATGATCATTCCAGCATGCGTTGCCTGAGATTAAAACCTAAGGAGGTGTTATTTTTATATCATGCCGTTTCCACAACTTGAAAATGTTTCAGAACTTTACTTATACTACTTTACTCTGAAGTTTTAGTGTAGAAATAAAAGAACAAGTTCTTGCAGTTGCCAACAAGTCCTTAAACTCATGAATAAGCACTTAACTAATTCCTGGGTTCATACATAAAGACAGGACAGTTTGCAACTGTGATTTGTGAGTGCTTTTTAATAAAACCACTCAGTGTTTCCTGAGACAAAACCCTGAATTGACTTGTTATACTTTACTGTAGTGCATACATGTCTGTTAAATTCATTACAACATTTGGTGCAGTTTCACTTACAGCAGCAGCAATTTAACACCCTGTAGTGGCAATCTAAATAGAAAATTAAATTACACATTTGCTTCAGTTCAAGCTCTGAAAACTATCTATATATACACAACAACACGAGATCTCTTTGACTAATGGGTTTACATGGATATAATTTTTTTCACAGGTATTAAAAGAGGTCAACTTCAGCAAGGTCAGATAGGGGAGAAGAGAAATATCTGTATCTATATATGATGGGTATTGAACCTGATAGCTAAAGTACTGTCCAAGGACAATTCTATGAACAAGAGTCACCAATGAAATGGAGAGCCACAGCAGACAGACTGAAAACAGTTACTGATTGATGACTTCAGAGATGAGATTGATTACCTTGGATTATAGAGAGCTGTGTTGAAAACATACATAATAATGAGAGGTGCAAGGGAAATCCATTATGAACTCTCAGCTCACCAAACAAGGACCAGAGGAATGAGCAAAGGCACAGGGCTGGGACACAGGCATTCTGCTGCACCCCAGGGGCCTTGGCTCCACAGGCACCAGCCAACCCAAAATGCAATGTTTGGAGGACACCACCTCGGCATCCTACACATAGTTTCTTCTACCTTCCTTAAATATTTGTGTGTGTTGGCCACTGGTACCCAAGTAACTAAAACCAAGACATTACACTGAAAGTCAGGAAAAGATAATATTTCGAGAAAAAAAAAAAAAAAAAAATTCTTCGGGTGGCTTGTAACCTACAGAATGAGATAAAACTCAAACTCTGCGGTTGAAGCTTTTATCCAGCTTAACAGAAATTACCAACAGTGTATCACAGGGAGGCAAAACGTTGTTATTAAACTTGGTAGGATTTCTAATGCAAAAACATAAACAAAGCAACCTCTTAAAGAACTGATCACACAATAAAGGCAGCAAGTATGCTCATGGTAATACTTCCCTGGCATCCTACTATGATGTTTACAATTATCTTCTTTAAGCTCTTCCAAATCGCTCTCAAAATGAGCCTAACAGATATCCTGGCAGGTTAATAGGACAGCTCTGCTTTCAAAAGCTTGTGCCAAACAGGTCATCCATGGATATTAGGAGCTAGAAACAGCACTATTAGATTAAATTGTATATTTACGAGAAACACATTAAACATCTTGCCCTTAGTAACAGGGTTTTCTTTTTAAGACAATTAGTTTGTAAACTATTTATGGGAACTCAGAGACTAAAGTCAAAGAGGTTGTTAGGCTGCCTGTGAGCTTGCCTTTTCCTGTGTTTTGTTCTGAGAATTTGATTAAGGACAAAAATTACAGGAGTAAGACATTTCCCTTCACTGGCTACATCTATATATTTTTAAGAAGACAAGGCAGCATTGTATTATCTCATTTGACACCCTCTCATGCACAACTTAATGAACACTGGTCTGAACCCAAACCTTATGCTCAAACAGATCGTCTGTTGTTTGGGGTAGAAATCATGGGAGAAGTGACTCTGCTGTACAGAAGCAGGGGGATTACACAGAAGAGCTCCCTTTTGGGGAAACCAAGAGAACACCACCTTCCTTGCGAGAGTGCATTGCAGGATAACAAGGTGTTAGCATTCAGAGAATAAAAGAACAGGACAGAAGCACAACTTCCTTCCTCTACAAGTTCAAATCAGACACCAGCCATGTCTGCCAGAACTCATCTTGAGTTTTGACTGAATCAAGTGCTTTTCACCAAACAACTGTTTCTCTCGAAACAAGTTCATACAAAAAAAAGAAAAAAATTAAGACAGAGCTAAAAATAATACATTAAAAATAAAAATTAATATTTACTGGACTCAAGACCTGTTGATTAATCTATATCAAACACCCAGACCAGCTCACACCTTGTAAATCTGAAGCATATGAACTATATAAAACATGGACCACTAATTGAGTACTGAGACTGACATGCTTCTGCCAAATATTTTTTCACCTCAATACTGTTACTATAGAAAAGCCACTGAGGTAAAAAGGGTATGAGCAGTTTTATGGAGCCTCATCCTACCCCAAGGGCATAATACTTGCCTGCAAAACTACAACTTCTGCAGGACATGCAGTTTGCACAGGGATGCAGGACAGTAACAGCCAGAACACATTTTGAAGATAGAAATAGATAGCGAAGGCTCACTATTTGGATACCAGAGGTTATGATGTTTTTCAGTCACAGGACATCTCATATGAGCAATGCATTTTACATTTTTTCCTTCAGTGGGAAACATCCCTCCCCTGCAGGTGTGCTGCCAGGCAGAGGAGATGATTACAGGGAGGCTGAGGGGAAAGAAAGGCTCCCCAGTGTTATACAGCTTGTCACATACTACCTCAGAATTCATGAGACTGAAAGTAAGTGAAGTTCGAGAAAAACTCTAGGTGCTGGCTCCAATAGTAACCTGCCTATTTTCACACCTTAGGCCTCTCCAAGACAATATTGAAGAAGGAATAGACTGAAGGTGACTCAACCACCTGGCTATGTGCAATTCAAAAAACAACCGACTGATGGTTTGGTGTCCATAAATACAGAGTCGATGCTTTGATTTCACAAGTGTTTGCCTCCTCTTGTCTATCACAACACAAAACATCACAAGTGAAAGTCATTTTACCCTCAAACAAGAAACTTCAGAAAACAAACCCTTCAAATTTGTCACAGGTAATTTACTTAGAACAGCTAAAAAAAGCTACGTGGAAAAGAAAGTGAATGATCTTGTTAACAGCCTCTGGAAAAGTACTGGAAGATGCTCTTGTCTGCTTAAAAGAAAATTCTCATCAGGTGCAAGTTTACTTCCCGAAAAGTCAAGCTAAAAGCTTATCGGATTGGCAACGGATTACCTTACTTACAGCCATGTAAGTAATTTAGTGACACTGTGTTGAAATAAGATAAGACTGGGAGTAATTAGATACTTATTTAACAGACAAAACAGCAGAATACTGCATGGAATACAGACTTAGCACCATCTGCTGCAGACCCTTTAAAGGTCATCTGGATCACCTGAAGTGCACTTGTGCCTGGTAAGCTTAATTAAGAGCTCAGCCTAGAGTTTCACAAAGAAACAAATCACTAATCCTCCAGTCAAAAACAAGCAAATACACATGTGTTTAGCTTAATGCTTTGCAAAGCTATTCTTGACCTGAGGATTTTACCTTATTATAATTGTGCAAAAAGGGGTGCACTACAAGATGCTAATGTATTTTCTCAGTGTTCAGATAATTATGTCAGCACTATAAGGTTTGTATTAATATTTCTGGAAAACTTTAAGAAAAAAAAAAACAACTTTCTGATCTCTAATAGCTTTTCCTTAAATCATGTAAAATCTGGACTGACATTATGTCAAATGAAAGCATATTCCCATTCTGCATTTTCAATGCCATCTTAGCATCTCCTGCTCATTCAGTTGCCTCTGACCTCCTGCAGCTCTGCCTTCCTACACAAGGAACAGAGTGCACATTATCAAACCAAGACAGTAAAATGCCTTCATTGCATCTTTACAGCTTTGTAGTAAAGTGCAGAAATACTTGTCTACTTTAGGAAATGCAGTCAAATTCTCACATTCAAAATGGAAGTGAACCACTTTGATCTGGCCAAGCCTGAAGAAAAGTCTATTTACCCAGCTGTGAGTGATGATTCTTGGACAAGACAGTACAGGCTCAGACTCTCTCTGACTACAGTAGGGCTCATGAGGTGCTTCGGCTCTGGACGGTGTGTTCTGCACCTGTGAAACCCCAGCGTATCAAACCTGTTGGACCTCAGCTCTTCTCAAGTGAGCATCATAAATATGTCTCTTTTCAATGACATCTTTATCTCATAACGTGCAAAGGGAAAAAAAAAGCCAAAAAAAAATTACCAAAACAGACATGAATCTGAACTCTGTGGACCCAGCACTACAGCTACCACTGGTGGCAACAGTGAAAGACATCTGAGACAACCGAAAAATACTGATGTTCAGATAAATATGTTTTATTTCTATAACACAAAGATGGTATCCTCTTCTGCCCTTATAATCTGATACTTCCTTCTCTTTCTTTCCAATTTATCTTTCCACTGGCATTGCCAAGTAGATGTTACTGCAAGTTCTCCTAGTGCCAGTGAAGTTTTTTTGAAGTACCTCCCTGAAATGCACCTAACCGATGAAGGAATTATTTGTCAACTTTATCCAGTGAATATGGAACTAATGTCCTTCAAGACCATGTGAAATATGAGTGTTTTCAATCATTAGCAGAAGGGGGGAGGAAAAACCTCATTTAAATCAAAGTTATTTGTTTTTTCAAAATAACCTTATATCTGTATATTACTGTGATGGGTCAGATATCACTTGGCAAAAAACCACAGGTGGAATGAACAACATATATATTGTATACAGACAGTATACCTAGACATGAAAAATTTACATGTATCTATCTCAAATAGGAGAAGACACTTAAATACCGTAGAATAATTCTTCTGCTTTGTCCAGTCATTGAAAAAAAGTTTTCCCCACTTCTCTCCTTAGAGCGACAGAGGTGTTCAAGTTCCCTTCTTAAAACTGAAAATTATTTTTAAGAATCGTGTTTGAATGTGTGACATTTTAAGTCCTCTAGCTTTTCAAAGTTGCAGCACAGCAATATTAAAATATAAGCTATTAAAAATGTAAAAGTAAGCAAAAGAGATCAGTGTGATGTTTTCAATAGAGATGAATAACCTTAATCAATTTAAATATAACATCTAACATTATTCCTTTAGATCTTCCTTGACTTTAAAGTGAACACGAAGTTATATTTGGGATTGAGCCTGATACAGCTCAAGATCTGTCATAACAGCAGGAAGAGAAGCTGGTAATTTAAGAAAAGCAGTTTTCTTGTTGAAGTAGGTAAATGTTTTGTATGTGAAAGCAATAGCCAACTCTGTATGAAAGGGCAAAAAACTTTTCTTAACAATGCAAAATAGACAACTGCAAAAGCTGACTGTAACAGCTGTAATGTGTCACAGCACCTATAATTAACAAATTTAAACTACTTGGTTCAGATCTGAGTACGACGTGCCACTCTGCAAACTGCTGCTTCTCTTGGTAGCACCTAACAAGAGAAGAATAAACGTGGCAACATTACCAATGTATTGCATGGCCTTTTTCAAGGGTGATGGACCCTTTTTTCACCAGGCCAGTAATACCTCCATGCATACAGAGTTTGTCTTCTGCACAAAGCTACTGCCAGCAAAACACTGAGCACACCAGCACACCATGTGCTCAGGGAGCAGGAGAATGGAAAAGCCTGTCCTTGTAGTGTCTTTTGGTAAAAAGGAACCCTCACACAGAGCCCAAGGAATAACCATCATCTGCATATAGGACAGCCTAAGTGAGCTGATACCTGAACAGCTCTGACACCAAAACTCTGCATTTTATGAAGCAGTTTTGCTTTGGGAGAAAGGGAACAGAGCATACACAGGTGTAGGTTAGCAACAGCTTGCGGACCTGAATAAGTTTACTTCCCCATTTCAAAAGAGATCCATTTAAGTCATTGTCCTTAAACCAAAAATACTGATAGCTCTGAAATAGTTGGGAAAGGATACTTACATCACATTCCTCAAGAATATTTTTGAATGTACCCTACCTCCTTCAGAGACACTCAAGCGTACTGAAGTCTTCCCCAGCATTACTAATAAGTAAAGGTGGTCAAATGCTTCATATACCAACATAAATAAGTTAATTTTACTGTCATTTTTAAGTAAAACGGAGAAATACTTACAAAAATATTTAGAAAAACCTTCAGCCTACCAAGCTACATCCTTGCTATATCTTGAAAGCTAGGAGTCAAGTCTACTAAAAGCTTTCAAGATTTTCTCAAATACCTTGAAAATAAGCCATAAAGAGACTCTCCTCATACAAAAAAACCCCCTGTAAAATTAATAAATGAAAAAAAACCTCTACACACAGTTTTCATCTCTTAAGCAATGACATGGAGGTATTCAAAGCAAATTACAGTTCACATTAAATTGAAACAGGTTTTACTAGGGAAAACAACAGCAACAACAATTTATTAATTAAAGCTAACATTGAGACCTTTCTCTTAGCTCTCAAAGTCAAAGCAATATATCTGTAAAGGTGAGATGAAATTATGGCCCTCTGCACACAGGAACAGACTGGCTGTTCACAAGCTGAAGCAGCTAACAAGCCAACAGCACTACCACAAAGGTGGGCAGACAATGAAAGGAAGGCAGCAGCTAATTCTAAGTCTAGCCAAGCTTGAAAGAGATGATTTTCCCTCCCTCTAAGGAATTATGGAAAGGGGGGGATTAATAAAAGCACTTTGAATCGTTCAGGCTTCTCTCTCCGCTCCCTTCAGTTTTATGGACTCATCACAGCTCATCCTTTTCATCCTTGCATGCACAAGTTGCCACACACAGCTAGGAAGGAACAGATCAGTGCTTCTGCAAAACAAAACACCACTAAAATGTTGCAAGTCAAAGGAATTAAAGCATTTCTCTCCTTCGACTATTTTAAGGATTCTGAAGTGTTATTGTAGTGTAAAGCAACATCTTCACCTACTATCTGCCAGACTGTTTAACCCATGTATTCTTGCAGAAGGTCATGTAGGTTTAAACAGAGAAACAAAGCACTTCAATTTTTATTTGAGAAAAACTCCTCACAACATCTAGACAAGTTCTTGGTATGCACTCTTTTTCCAGAGAAAGAGGTACCTTTCCAAAGGCAGACTCACTCAGGTTTGCATTACCACTGAAAGCTGCTAATAAATACCAGGAAGAGCAGAGTTGAAGGAAAGGTTGCCTGTTCTGTCTTCTCTCAGAGTGTCTCTAAAAACAAAGTAGAAACCACGTGAAAGGAAGGTATTAGAGTGCTGTGCTCTGCCTCCACTTAGGAACAGCAAGTGCAGCTGGTTTTGGTGTTGGCTGAAGTGACACCAAAGGGGTTGGAGGAAAGGAAACACCAACATTTATGTGGGACTCATAATCCCAAGTGGGTTATGAGTTCCCCAGTAACCGCTCAGTAATGGCTGACCAGAAGGTCTGTATAGAATTTAAATGGCTACACAAGAAAAGTCTAAATAATGTTTTAAAACTTCTATTTGGGAATATATCTGTCCTCGACACTTAATAATGGTGAGTGAGATAAGCGTCCTTACCACTCTCTACAACCACAAGGAGGTTGTAGCAAGGTGGGGGTCAGGCTCTTCTCCCAGGCAACCAGAGACAGGATGAGAAGATTAGCACCAAGCTGTGCCAGGAGAGGTACAGGTTGGACATTAGAATTTCTTCACAAAAAAGGGTCATCAAGCATTGGAATGGGCTGCCCAGAGAGATGGTGCAGTCACTGTCCCTGGAGGTTTTGACAAAGACTGGACATGGCACTCAGTGCCATGGTCTGGTTGACGTGAGGGTGGTGTTAGGTCAAAGTTGGTCTCGATTTCAGAGCTCTTTTTCCAATGTAATTGACTCCGTAAACACTCCAGAACATGCAAAGCCCCTTTCTACTGGCACAGAGCAGTGCTCACACTTTACAATCAAAACATTGCAACAAAAGTGCTTCTTGAACAAGTAAAGCAATCTATCATTTCTGCATGCTTAGAAATTCAGATTCACAAATATTTGTTCCAGCAGGCAATATTTAAGTGCCGGAAAAAAAAAAAAAAAAAAGAAAAGGTGAAACATGAGCAGGTCAGTCTCCACAGAGACTCAGCTGGAATGATAAATGGAGCCCACATATTTCACACTTGGATTATTTGGGAAACAAAATTACCTGCTGCCACTTGTCTCATTTTCAGTCCTGCTGTCCATAAGACACAAAAAGCCCAGCCCCAATCCCACAAAACTCTTGACAGCATTATGCACAGACTTATTTGCTCTACAGAGCCATTGTGAGTTTTTTCATCTCCTATCACAGATCAGACCAGAAGTGAAACTGAGATGTAAACCATGAGAGGGGCCCAAGCCACCAAGCAGCTATTCCAGCTTTGACAAGTACTTTTCATCTGCCTTGACAGTGATTCATTTCCCTGTTGTCCCTCATATCAGCTGAAATGCCTCTCATTAGCAAGACTGTAAGCAAGTAACATTTCTCCTTAGCATCTCTCTCCCCTCCAACAGAGATCCAGCTTGGGAGAAAGAACAGGAATTTATCAGGGATAAGAGAGAGACTGAAGGCAAGGGATAGGAAAAACTGGTGGTAGAGAAAGGAAAAAGGTACAGGAGGAAGGCCATCAACCAAAAAACTGTGAAAGACAGGCAGCTGAAGCCAGTTGCTCACAGCTGTGATTGAGATTTGAATAGTGAGGGATTGCTTTGTTTTGATACTAATTTTTCTCCACACCCCCCCAAATATCCTTGAAAAAGATACAAGCTCCTCGCTGAAGGATTTTTTCTTAAAAGAACCAATAACATTGTCTGAGGAAGGTGAAGAGATATGAGGCAAGATAGAATTAAAACAAGCAATCTTATCAAACTGGTAATATTTTATGGATACTAAATGGTACTGTCTTCATGTACTTAACTCTACACACCACATTTCTTTACAGAAATGTGTGTAAAGCAGTTCTTTTCAAAGCATTAAAAAGGAGGAAACAAAGCCAGGAAGTGTCTTTCCTCAGCATTTATTGTTCCTAAATTTATGAAGTCATATATCAGGTAAGTATTTTGGGTTACAGTTTAACCCTTACAGCTTTGAGCCCACAATGGGGGCACAGCTTCAAGAGCCATCATCTCCAAGTAACCTGATGACAAAGCAGACTACAACAGACTGTTTGGGGCTCTCCTGGCTCCTCTCTAGCATCTGAGGCAACTCTGGTGAGACCTCTGCTCCATAGTTTCTGGAGCCCACCTATAGCACTCAACACCACAAAACAGCATTTATGTGGCTTCTGCTGCCTCCACAAACCTCTCTTTTATAGCCTATTGTCTAAGATATCAGCCCCAGTAAACACCAGTTATGTTTTATGGCACAAGAGGAAAAAAGTCTGTAATGATCTGCCTAATGATGTCATCTCATGAGAAGTTTTATATTACTACAATAAAGCACCTGTTTGTTTTAGCCATGTATTACCCTCCAGGGACTAATTCACATTGTACTGCTGAGAATTCACATGTACCCCGTGACAGTTTCATATCTCTTGCCCCCATACAGTTATTCAATAGATTATTTTTCCTAAGTACTTTTTTCCCCCCATGATACCAGAGCAGCAGTGCTGAGAACCACTAGCAAAAGGTGAGAGACATTTTTTCCACAAAAATATCAAGGGGATGAAGTTCCAAGCAGCAGCATCCATTATCTGCAGATAAGATGCTTTTCATTCTTGGCTAACACAGGTAGTGGAAGTGGTTACTTGTACCTCAGTCTGAAATGATCAAAGTAAGGAAAAAGGATTAGATGTCAAAATACTTGAAGTGTATCCCTTTGATCAGGATCAAAATCAAGGCTGAACTTTGAATATAATGTGCTAGTACATTTCAGTGGTCCTTTGAAGAGTGAAAAAACTTAAATTCATGAACATGTAATACTGTTGCTACGAATGGGATAGGAAAGCTGACATCTTATTCTCTTCTCCTAATTTGGTAAACCCATCATACTTAAAACTTTCAGTTCTTTCTTAAGAACCTTTTCAATAGGGCTGCATGACTTGCATCATCTTCATATGCTGTGGTGGTGGGATTGACATTTCACTCACATTTTCTGCACAGCTATCACAAAAAAATTCAGTTACACACAACCAGGTACAGAAATATGTCTTTCATTTTTATCCATTGCCTAAAATAGACTCAGGTCTTTATGATGCTCCACAGTGTTACATGTTATTGAAACATGCTAAGGGAATGTTGTCCCTTCCCCTTAAGGGTGCAAACAGGACACTGAGGGAAAATATAATCAAATATGAAAATTAAAGAAACAAAAAAAACCCCAACCACACACAAAAAATGAGAACAATGTTAAAAGACAAAGACAGTGGGATTATCTAGTAACAGAAGTTTGTCATGGACGAATTAACTACAATGAGAAAGTGTTCAAAACAGTGACAAAATAAAATTAGTAACCCCTGCTACCTCTCAGGTATCAGGTCACTAATGTTTTGAAAAATGCAGAGGGTGAAATTCAGAAGGAACTAATAGAAAGGAGAAGTGTTTCTGAAGGTCACCTTCCATGCAAAAAGTCTGGCACAGAAAACCTCAGTAGATTAATTGCTATGCCACAGCAGGAGCCTTGGAACTAGATAATCTTTGAGGTCTCTTCCAACCCAAGCCATTCCAGGATTCGTTGTATGATTCCATGATTTAAATTGCTACTCAGGCCTCAAATATAGAAATCATTATGAGGTAAGTAATATAGGAAGAGGTCTGAAGGTATATAAGTGGTTTCCAGACTTTAAGAGCAAAGAAACAAAGAATTCAATGTAACACCCAGATTAATGCACACAGGTCACATTTAGCCACGCTGAGCCAAATTTTAGGATCAAAGTGGCTACATGGACTATTAATATAGTTGTAAAAATTAAAAAACTAGTAGCACAGACTCATGTAGAAGCAACTGGAAGTCAGCACAGAGTAATTAATGGGACGAGGGGTGCTTTTATTCCTGTATTAGCTCGGTTCAAAGCAACTTCCACCGGAAAATTACAGGTTCAAGCAGTCAATGGTAACTTCATAGTAACTTCAATTCAAAGTCTGGATTCAATCTTGCTATTTAAACAAAGGAATACTCTTCTTTGTAGTCAATAAAGATTTTTCAGGGAATTCACTCTTAATATGCCCAAATTAGCTTTAGATATTCTGAGACAGCCACAAGAACAAAAAATAAACAACTGGACTATTAAGTGAAATAAATTTACAGTATTGGGTGGAAGATAAGAGAACAGGCCAAGAACACAGACAAGGAGTATAAAAATTAAACTGTTATAGTTCCAAAACAAAACAGTGTGAAAGGTCATTATAACATGTCTGAGTCAGAAATAACACAACCATCAGCATTGTCAGACTTGTATTGCTATTTGGTCCTTTCTATGATCAGGAGCTCATTTATTTGCTTCAGTGTTGGGAGATGAGCCCATTTGTTGACTTTTAAAAATGATGCCTATTATCCACATGGTAGGTGCTCAACATCATTATGTCACCAAATTGGTTTTTGACCAGGCAGGCAAAATGCAGCCAACCACCCCACGAAAACCACTTGCACTTGAAGTGCTCCAGCCCTCTCTAAGACACAGTGTCCAAAGCAAAGTCAGATACTGAAACTACCTCAAGTTCACTTTGCAGAAAAAGCTACTTTTAATTTCTACTCCTGTGGTATAAAGTGATACAAACTCACATGTTAACACTAACTCCCACCATTTTAAAAATTATTATTTTTCTGAAAAAAGAAAACAAGGGTTAAGAATTTGTAGCTAACAGAAGTTTTGTCAGGCTAAAATGCATTTCAAGTAGCTCAGTTTGGAAAGAGCTTGCATGTACCTTGATGGCCACTAAATTAAAAAAAAAAAAATCAATTCTAATTCCATAAAGTTGTTGTTGATTCTGGTGCCCTTTCCATTGTAAATAAAGATGAAAAGCACAATCATTCACAGGCAGAAATCCTAGGAGCCACTGAAGAGTTCCACCTCAAAGTGGCAAACTTGAACAACTAAAATTTCCTTATAAAGTTTCCAAATTTATTGTGGAGTGGTTCTGCTTGTGAGTGTTTTGAAAGGATTAAAACTCTACAGCATAATAAACTCTTCTCTCCTCCAACAAAAAAAAAAAAGACAAAAGACAATTTAAAGTGTTTTTTCATGTAGCTTACAACTGTATGTTTTTCCATACATATTTAAGATTTTGTTAGTCATCACATTTAAACAATTACTGGTACGCTTGGTTCTCTGGAAGTGTGCAGTGGTGATTCGTGAAATCATTATGATGGACATTCATTCAGGTTTGAAATAACGACACCAAGAGATAAGCACTCCAGGGCTGAAGAGCTGCTTTCAACAGTTTGAATTATACATCAGCCAAAATTAACCTCCAATATAATCCTAATTTATATAATGAAAATTACTATATATCTCACTAATACACATAGCAATCTTACGTGTTCTTCTAGTAAGAACTTCGCATAATGACTGAAAGTTTTAAGCTTGTGAAAGCAGCAATTTGTTCCCCGTGTGCCATGAACAGTTCTTTGCTAAACTTTGGCATGACAAAGACTCAGACAATAAAGTCAGCAGCTAAAGAAATTACTGTGTTCTGCATTGTTACATTCCATCATTATATAAATTTAATCCACAAAGTTTGCTTTAGTCATGGCATTTTGCTTTACATAAAATTGGATTTCCATTGAGACTGAGATTTTTTTTTTCCTTCTGGTCCACAGAACTATTGATAATGCCTTTCTTATCAAGTTTTGAATACTCAGAAGAACTACTATCAAACAGTGAGATTAGGTCACATTCCCAGACCAAATTAGGCCTTTCTAAGGAAAAATTATCAGCTGCAGCTACCTTTAGCCTCTTCCCTCACCTTCTCTATCCTATTCCAAATACATCCTAACCTACAACCCTCTTTTTAATCTTTCCACTAAACTTCAGCACCAATCCAGATAGCAGGGCAAGCCAAGCATCTCAGAGCCCAGAATTTACACACCCAGAAACACAGAGATGAGCAGCAGGGACTAACACTAACAGCCTTCTCCAAATTAGGGCTTAGGGGCTGCCTGTGCACCCTTTGCTGTCCACCCTCCTCTGATGGTGACTGGTTCAGACACACACGAGGCAGCACAGAAAATGTCCTGGCCTTGGTCACAGCCTGACCACTGCATTTGGGGGCACAGCACCCCATGGGACCAGGGCAGGGGGCTGCCCCTTGCACGCTGTTGGCTACTGAGCTGCAGCAGCAGCAAAACACCTCCTCAGAGCGCTCCTCCAGAAAGGTTTTTTAAGCAAACTCACTCAAAAGAAAGTTAGATGTTAGCTACTGCAGAGGCAAAATGTGCGAAGGACATTTACATCAGCAGAAACTTGGGTGAGTGAGGGTTTTGTTGTTTCATTGGCATTTCTGGTTTTTGTTTGTTTCTTTTAAGGTAGCTGCTATGTTCTTACATAGCTGGCACAACTGAATGACAAATCACCAAGAGAAAGGCCTCTGCTAAGAATTACATAAATATCCTACTTAATACCACTTAAAATCCTAGTCTTAAATAAATAACAAAGTCAACTGAAACAATCGCAAATTAGAGACAATTCAAAGGAAGATATGGATCAGAGCTACTTATTGGATTTTAAAAAAACTCAGATTTGCTAAAATATATGTAGTTGACAATGTCATAATGAAGCAATCCAGAGCATTATAGTAATATCACTGGTGTCCACATTTGATTCTGTTTGGGCTTCACATTAAAAACTCATGATTACAATGAAATTAAACAATATGAGATGAGATAAAAGAAGCAGCCTGAATACTGCAAGTCAGGTTCAAGCTGTATGTTTACCCGGCTTTTAATCAAGTGTTTTAATTTTATTTTAATAATGTTGCTTCTTTATGTTTATATATTTTCCCTTTCTTCAGATCATAATTGAGGATATATTAAAAAAAAATCTAGGAAATATTTGTCACCTCAATCTCCCAAAGGGATCCAAATAGTTAAACAAAATTATTATTTCTTAATAGTAACTATATAATTTTCCCCTATTCTTAAACCATTCAAAAATGCATAAACAGTGTTAAATATCATGTCACAGTACCACAAATAGAATATATATGGTAAAAACCAAATGAGCCATTAAAATTACTAATTAGTAGTTCAGAATAGGAGATTTTTAGTATGAAAACATTATTTGATATTGCTGTTGTGGAGAAAAGCTGATTAAAGCAGAAGCTGGAAAACTATTTGAGAACATTCCAGTAGCAGATCAGTGTCTTTCAACGAGAGAGATATGCAAACCAAAGACATTCATAATTCAGAAAGATAACTTGGACAGTAAACCAAAAACTTGTATCCCCTGAGGAAAAATAAAATGCAGAAATGAGGAAATGGTGTTCATCAACACACAGGCAATTTTGAAAATTCATATTATAGGCAGAATTAGTTTTCATAGATTTAAAACACAACAATAATAACAACAGCTTTTGTTTGGAGCAACTTTTTCTTTGGCCGAATTATTCTCCCTTCACACACCAAGCCAAGGACCACCATGAGACACTGATATTTCATACATGTGCTAGTTTTGTTTTCATTTTCACAGATTCGTATAAATGTGTTTTAGTTTCACAGATTCCTGAAGCATAACAAGTGGAAGAAAAGTATCATCGTTGCTGGTTGCTATACAAAAATAACCCAAATCAAAATGATTTGACCTTGAATCAACATAATACATTAAAACAGGAATTTTACAGATCTTTCTCACCTGTTCAACCCTCCACCTCCACAAGGTTACATTATCACAGAGCTGTCACAGAGTTCTGCTTTGTTAGCACCATTTCATTTTCACGGGGATTCTAGTAAGCCAAATTTATTTTTCCAGGTATGGTTTTTAGAGAATACTGTCTGATTCTATACAATTTCTGTTGAAGAAGCTGCAATACGAATTTCAGGCTTTCTAAACTGAGAAATGTACCATCTTATTGAGAAACCAAGCAAGTTAAACCTCAGCATGAGTTTGGGAATAACTAGTTAAGATCTTATTGCAAACACCAAGCCAATACCTTCACGCATCCAACAAGACATTCAATAGTGGGTATCTGACAAAAGCAGCAGATAAATTGAATCAAAACACTTCTCTGGGAATGCATTCCCAGTTGCAAAGGACAGGGCTAAGCACTGAAGTCATACTGACTCTTGGCTTACAAAATAAGCAGGGTTTTGTACTAGGTCAAAGGGAGAAATCCTCATGTTATTTGAAGACAACCTGTCCATCACCCTCAGAGTACTGCAACAGTTCCACTGGACAGACACAGCATAACTAGAAACTTAGGAGAGTCCAGCTAAACTTGCACTATAGACAACACCATAGAAGTTGCCATCTCCTTTACAGCACTTGAAGTGAGAAAAGAAGCTCAATAAAATTTCCACTGCTCCCCAGAACAACAAAGTCTTCTGAAAATTAGAGCTCTCTCTTTAAACTCTGTCTTGGGAAGAGGTGCTCTGGGGGANCACTATAGACAACACCATAGAAGTTGCCATCTCCTTTACAGCACTTGAAGTGAGAAAAGAAGCTCAATAAAATTTCCACTGCTCCCCAGAACAACAAAGTTTTCTGAAAATTAGAGCTCTCTCGGGAAGAGCCGCTCTGGGGGCATACTGACCACAAACAGACATGTGAGTTAAGCCAGTTTTTCCTACAAATACATGTGAGAGATGAAGCAACGTTAATCCATCCTGCTACAGAAGTTTGGATCATCAAGCAGCACTGAGAAGTGCCAGAAGACATTCAAACTATCAACCTCACCCAGCTACAGAGGACAGAGTGAATAGCAAGGCTCTGATTCTTTACACAAAAAAAGTGAAATTATAAAACTTTAAAAAGCTGGTCATACACAGCAGCTCGTTATTCAAGTGCTAAAATACTCCAGGTGTTTATTGCAAGAATGCCTGATGGAAAGCACATCAGCTGTGTCAGCTACCATAATCACGCTCAGTTAATGAATCTTGCAGAATCAACTAAGCACGGCTTAGCAGCAGGATTTAGGTGATGAAATACATAGTTCTGAAAAAACATCAATAAATCTGCTTTCAAATACAGTACCTTAATTAAAACAGTTCATTGTTTGCTTTTTCCCAGGTGAAATTAATTGCCTAGAGACAGTTACTGAGCTACCCCAATGCTGACCTTTCATCAATGGCCCCTTCTCAAAAGCAACTGAGTCAATAATGCACTAACCACACAAATTCCCAAAACACAATCAAAATCCCTGGCTACTCCAGTTCATAGAAATCTTTGTCTATATATTTTTGCTGGTTTTGTCCAACAAAGTCATAAAGAGCAAAAGTGGCCAAATTTTTTACAAGTTAGTTTTGTTAAAAGAGCTCACTTGAACAGTTAACCAAAAAGGTAATTTAGATAGTTACAGGAAGACTATCTTTCCCTTTCAACACAGAAAGAAAGCGTAAACCAGTGCTTTCCTTAATTTGCTCACGCTCAGTTCACACAGTTGTTACAACAAACAAACAATCCAAGCCCAAACTCCTTCCTATCGACGCAAAAGCATAGACCACAAGTCCTGCAGGAACACCTGCCTCTTTACATCTCCAGACCTTCTCCTACAACTCTTGGGCTCCTCTTAAGAAATACCATTATGTACATTAAACTGGTTTTTCTTGTAACTTAGACCATCTGCTTACCTAAGGAAAAGAAAGCTGCCTTACCCTCCTGCCTTGCACCAGGACTGCTACAGCCCCTACATTGCTTCCTCCCAAACTCCCCTTCCAACAGTTTTTCTCTAGCTCTTTTCCTCTACCAGAAACTCAGACCTACCTCTATCCAACTCAGAGCCATCCAAGGCAGTGTCCAAACGTCCCAGAGCAGCCACAACACAAGGCTCTGGCAATATAGGCTCACCCCACCCACTCCCAGGAGTCCCAAGTGCCAACACCTGGGTGGCTGCAGGTGAAACCGTTCTCCAGTGATTTTGAAGGAGGGAAGCAAACCCCACCCCATCCTCAGCTATAAGTTCTGCCCTACAGCAAGCCCCTGCTGGCAAACCTCCTCCCCACCTTGAGGATATGAGCTATTTTTCTTATTTCTTTCGTATTTCATGACCACAACAAAATCCTTTTCTCAAGAAAAAGATGTTACGTGTGTTAGATGGAGTCCCACACCGGGACCTCACTCACAGGCCACATCTGAGCCTGGTCTCTCCCACTCACTGAAACCTCAGATTATTGGAACAGCCCTGAGATTTATAGTGTAGAAATAACATCTGAAATGTAACAGCAACAACAAAATAGTAAATAAAAAATAATCTCTGCTCATAATATTTGAAATAAAGATTTTTAGTAAGAAGGAAATAAAAGAATAGGGAATACTGGGTAGTGCTTTCCTTCCTCTGCAGTGCTTCATTTAACAATAGTCCACAATAAAAAGTAATTGCTCAAATTAGCACCTCTTCAACACCTTTTCAAAATCCTGTAATTAAAAAAATGAGGTTGATCTAGGTAGGGGAGAATTTTTTTTTTCTCACAGTTTGATATTAGGTATATGTTAGGCGACTACAGATCAGAGTATTCAGGAGAGGGAGCTGGCCCTGTTCAATATTCATTTGAACATCATGGTGCTTGGTGTGCCCTGCCTTAGGGAATGACTGGCTGTGTCACTCTGGGGCTGTCCCTCTGCTGTGTCTGACCAACTCCAGGCCAGAGAGGGAGGGACAGATCGTCTGAACATGCCTTTCCCCTTTCAGTAGGGGTTTGATTTGCACGTTATCAGAGCTGGAAATATCAATAAAAGTAAATCAAAGGAAGTAGGCTGATGATGCCCTGAGCGGTGGAGGGCACTGGTAGTGTGTGCAAAGGCGACCCTAATTTCCAGCTGGTTTGTAGTGATGGACCATGGGACATAGTATCATCCTTGGCCACCTGCTGAGGATCTGGACAAGCGTCTCTGTGCCCAAAGAGACACAGTATATCTCTTCTGGCAACTTCAGAGAAATGCTGGATATGCCTTTGAGGTTGCTGTAAGGAATCCTGCAGGGAATTTTTGTCAATGGTGTTTTCATCACATGAAGGTACCAACCAGTTCAGAGAGAATTTGCTTTTTACTCTTAGCCATTTTAAAACGTTTGTGGAGACAAGAGGTGTTTTTGTTTTAGATGTAGGATGACAGTTTGGTGGTATTTTGGGTTTTTTTCACTGTACTTGTCAGCACTTTCTTATATACTTGCTGCAGAAGGGATATGTGAATACCATGTTGGGTTATGGAGTGTGCAAGCACTCATTATTATTATCATATGCTTATGTATTTTGTGAAAGTGTAATGCTCATTTGTTTTGACAGTTTCCCCAATGTCTGATGAAAGACAAACAAAACCAGGATGGTTCAAGCATCTCTTTTTGAACTTACTGATAGATTTTAAAGTAATGGTTTTATTTTCCTTTTTTTTTTAATTTATTTTGTAGTGGGTGTAGGCTTCGTGTTGGAAGTATGAATCAAAAAAGAGGGAATGTTGAAATACTGGCTTTTAGCTATTTTCTGATAATGTGAATGTACATTCATTTCTAGAATCTCTTTTGATCTATCTATACATACACGTCTATAAATATGCAAATATTTAAATATTTATCTCTTTAATTCTTCTTAACCAAAATGCAAACATTTACATCGAGGTTTCCTGACCCTCAAATATTACAAAGTATCTTCACTGTATTATTTTCAGTTAAATTCTATTAATTTAAAGCAACTAAGCATCTGACAGATTTCATGATTGTACCTCCAAGCCTGACGACTTTATCCCTCACAAAACACCAACTAATTCCAGACTCCAAAATCTTAAACTTCAGATTGTTTAAGCAAAAAAATAATTTTTTGCTGATGTCTAATGATGATCTTTGGAAGTAAAACCAGGGATGAACACCTTTAATTTAAAGTTCTAGTCACAGTCAGTAAAGGTGATAGACTTAAGTAAATCTAAGGATTAATCGAGGATTTACTGTTAATCTGAGGATCATATTAACAAAGATGCATAGGCCATATCTCAAACCAGAAGGCATTTTATGTTTACATACCTCTGTGAGTCAGACACCTTGATGATCCTGTTTGCCTTGTGCATAAAAGCATTTTTAAAATACTCTGGCACCTGTGCTTACAGGAAGAACAGAACCTTAAAAGCAGAAACTCATTCTGCCCAAAATTGATGGATATTATGACCAGTTTGGCTGCCAGGCCAAGGCATCAGTAATTCAAATGAGGTCAGGATGCTATTAGGTGTTGAAACAGGCCTGAAACAATGTGGGACCTCAGTTTAGAAGAGAGGAAGAGCTGATATGCACTTGTCCCTTTATCAGGAGCTGTAAAGTTATGATTACTTGGGATGAAGAAACACCACGCAAAACTCAAACCCTGTTTCCACTGAATTAAAGTTAATGCTCATTATGATAGGCTTTGATTTATGAAGATAAGAGCATTTTATTTGCCCTGAAAATAGATCATGAGTGTTCATAAGACTGAGACCTTTGTCTTAGGAAAAATACAGTTATCACTGTTAAATATATAAATCCTGCTCGAGTCATATTTTGTATATGTCCAAATGATCAAAAGATGCAAAAATATTTTGTGAAAATCTAATTGCCTTAAAAAGCAACTCAAGAAGTACACAAAGCATCAGGTGTACTCTGTCCCTCTTTACTTCCTCTTGTAAACGCCTTCATTTAGATTTGTGAACATTTTATAGTTTTTTGCTGTAGTACTGGATTTCAAGTTAATCACCGTATTTTTTGGTCATTGAAATTCTTTCTTAGTATTCTTAGTTTCCTCTTTAAAGTAGTCTAATTCACAGTAATATCTATATATGAAAAATGTTTTCATTTTGTAGTAGAGTACTCTTCCTTCTCAAAGGGAAGCCACAATCAAATTTTGACAGTCTCTTTTTCATTTCTATTACAGGGCTCAATGAATTCCCATAGATTCATTATTATTTATGCAAACTATCTTGATCAAATAGATATGTAGTGGCATAACAAATAACCTGATAACCAATGTTAGAGAGATTTACTTTCCAGAGCACTAAATCTTCATATGATTTCAGAAAAGCAAGCCCTATTATATATAGCTTATATCTATATAGAAATCTCCAGGTAGTGTAATTTCAGTTTTCAGGGTGAAAAACTTCACTGTTTATTGAATAAATGGTAGGTGTTTAAAATTACCAACAGGCATTCATATTCACTAACTTGAAAGCCAGGCAAGTCTCTATAGTTACAGCTGTAATGGGAAAATACATCCAGATTCACATGATATTCATGAGCTCAAAATTTACTCATAGATCAAATCTTTGGAAATCCTATTAAGGGTAACACCTTGAGATGCCATGATTAATCCATACTAGTCCTTCAGGAAATCTTTGTGTAGTCACTTTGAATGCCTCAGTAATTAATTCCTCAATGTCATTTGGCTTGACTAAGGAACATAATTTAGGCTATGCTGGAAATAATGCTGTCCTCCTCATTGTAGATTGGGAGGATATATGACAATTAGGGGTAATTTATGCTTTTTCATTTTAGAGATAATTATATATTTTCAGTTTTATTAAAACATTATTCAGATGTTGATACTTTATTGCACAGTTACATACATAGAAATGACACGTTTTAATTATTTTTTTAAATTATGGGATAACATTGAAAAAATGTCCATTGTATATCTCTCAGTGTGGGACAAAGGGCAAATTTATTTGGTCCAGAAGATAATATACCTCTAATCAAAGATATAGAATAGAGAGAAATCTGAGGGCGGGGTGTGTTTAATTAGTTAATGTTTCCACTTCATGATTCCTTAACCAAAAAAATTCCACTTTCGTACATCATTTAAAAACATTATAGCCTATATATAAAAACGGGAAAATTGCTGTATTGAGGAATACTGTCAGAAATTTTGACTGAGCATTGATGTCCTATTTTCATACATTTCTACATGCACATATCTGTACGCCTGGTGTAGCTCCAGACTCTCTGCAAACTCTCCAAATCCAAATCACTCCCAAAAACTTGCTCTCCCTGCATGTTGTTGACCTCTCCTTGGGCTGAAGTGGGAAGTTCTGGGACCGTGGTGGTTAATTAAGGGGCAAACCCTGTGAAAGGCAGGGAATGAGACAAGGCTTGTGACAAGGAAATTAAAGGAGGCTGTTTGGAGCCTGCTCTGGCTGGAATTAGTCAAACTGATAACAGGATGAAGACAAGTGGTAGATGTAGTTTCTGTAGTTTTATTTTAAATTCTATGGACTAAGATTGGGGTAAAAAAAAGTGTTTTTTCATCTGGGAAAGTTTTTAAGCTCATTCATAGTTTTGCTGGAGATATACTGGATTTGAGAAGACTCATCTAATCTCACCTGTTTTGGGTAGATGCCTGACCTGATTCCTCATCCCTTTAGTTTCACTGATAAGCTCTTACTGTGGTCACCAGACCAGAACTGACACATGCCCACCATTCCAGGCTAGGCAGCTTTTTGAGGCCTTATTTTAGGCTTCTCCAGGATCTTCCCAGACCTGAGAGCCATGGTGGGTGTTGGGGTGCCTCAGAGGAGGAGATACCCATGGCCCCTGAGGAACTGTGGCTCTCTTGGAGCCCCAAAACAGAGCAATATCACCACTCTGAAATCTCCCTGAGGTTCATCTTTACTTCCCAGCCTGTGGTCAGGGACTGGGAAGGCTGGGGACACAAGGCTCTCAATCACTGATCGAGGCCCTCCAATCACTAATTTGATGAAAAATCATACAGTATGAAAGGAAAAAAATGGCCAAACAAAATCTGTAGTTGGAATAGATGCTTGACTGTAAAAGAGAGAAAACATCAAATGCTACATTGAAGTCTCTAGGGTTTTGTCATTTATTAAAGATGGAACTTGAGATTTTATGCAGACATCTGGGGAGAGATTACACCTTTTGTGGAAATCTAGACAAGATTTCTTAGATATTTACCACAAGCTTGAAATATTTGCTTATATAGAATTTACATGCACTACAAAATTTGTATCTAATTAAATATACATTTTAAGTCTGAGCATCTCAAAACCATCCATAGGCTTAATTTACCCTCATTTTATTGCACTTAAATGCAAACTGGACATTCAAAGCTACTAGTTCAGAGTTAAATCCCTTAATGATGTGGATCTCAGATTCAAACCCCTTAGGAGGTGAACCATTTTGCCTGTAAAATTTATTTAGACTTGAAATTTACACTTGAAGACTTGTAGTACTTTAACTGATATCACACACAAAACTAAAGAATATGCACAGAAAAGAGGAATATGGGATATAAATAGGCAAAAAATCCCCACCTGTTGTTCATAAGATCCAGAGTTTTTAATAGCAATATGGTTGAAATTCACAGTGTGTATGTGCACACATAACACACATATCTATGTAATACCCAGAAATAGACATATATACTGAATATATACACTCACATGCAAACACATAAATATATATGTAGTGTGAATATTTACACACATTACAACTATACTTATATTGTAAATTAAGTGATGTAACTATTCAACCCAAATATATATATTTATCCATTTGCATCCATATTTATCCTATATGTATCCATTTGTGTGTGTTTATAAGGGGAGAGAAAAATACTGGGGACTTCAAGTAGATATGATCAGTAAACTGTGTTTACTTGTGACAGGAGTCGAAAAAGAACTGTACGGGAATTGCTGTTCGCTCAAACAGAAGCCAGCAGTGCAAGCTGGTGTGACCTAATCCTCCTGGCAGGAGAGCTGCAAGGAGAAAAATCGGCTGGTTTAGGACATTGCTAAGCAGAGTTTGAAGCTGCGCATGGAAGCTCTGCCCTGAGGCGCTGCACACTCGGCTTTACAGAGGACCGGCCGGGGCGGCTGCACTGCGCCCTGTGGTGACAAAGCTTGTGGCCTCCTGGCAGAGGAACAAAGGCTTTTTCATGGCAGCATAAGGTAGTTTTTAAGTGTTGATTTATTACTGGGCCTTAAGATGTGAAAGAAAATATTTTGCAATGAACAGAAAGGGGGAAAACCCCCAAAGAAACAGATTTATTAAGCACATACTCGCACTTTACAGGGTCGTGTTTTCTAGCGTGTTTCCCTTCTGAGGTGCAAACCCCAGCTTTATTACTCAAAAACTGACTGGTTCCACATATGGTTTAAGATGATTGTATAAGCATATGGCTTTCCAAGAACTGCACTAGTCTGATCTATTAAACACTTCGATGCTTGGTTTACTTTTTCTTTTTTGTATAAACTTAGAGGAACGCAGACACTTATGCTCATTGATAGGCTGGGAAATTAAGAACTGGACTTCACAAGGCAGTAGATACCTCTGCTGAAAGATTTTGTGCTATAACGATTTCAGCACCTGTTCCAGTGCTGTTCTTTTTGTGAGACACTGTCACCTTTCTAACTCAGGTATCTGTTTGTGTCTTACAAATAAGGAGTTATTTGCCTACATTAAGCATACTTAAGGATATCCTATGCTTTATATTGAGGAAGTATCCTCGATATAAGAGAAAAATTAACCAAGGTTGCTATTATTTCTTGACAGAAAAAATCTATTGTATAGGTCACCAGACACTCATGTAGCATGGAGTTTGAACTATATTTGAAAAAGAAAAAAAAATAGGTGTGATTTGAACTGTAAAGGCAATCACATTGGAGAGGTAACTACCTCTTCTTTAATAGCAACAGTAGAAAAACTGAGGGGAGCCAGATGGTGATACACTGCTGACTTTGCACATACAGGCTATATCCATGTTTATTTGCTTTTCCTCCAGACTTTTAACACATTTTAAAATTTATCTATTTCTATTCTATTGATTCTCCATAGCAGTGAAGGCTAAATTAATTTTGTTGTGTGGGTCATTTGATGTATCAGGAGACAAATTTTGCCTGTTAGACATGGTTTAGAGGAGACAATGCAAGTCTAAATGTCTGAGGTTTGGCAGTTTACAAATCAATTATTTCTGTTAGAGAGCCAACTGCCTCACCAACTGGGAAAGAGATTATATCAGATTACTGCACTTTTAATTAGCCGATCGTGACAGGCAAGGTTTGAAGAGGAAAAGAAATCAATCAGAAACTGCCAAACTTGGTCAGCTGAGTACACAGTGCCATTATTGAATTTTAGACATTGTTCTGAAGCACAACTTGATCTCCAGGGCTCTCCAAGGGGACCTGCCTCACACAAGTGATCCATCTTAGAGCCAAAGGTTATTCAGGAGCAAATATTTCCAAACATTTGTTATAATTAGCCTCTGACAAGATCTGTCACAAAGCAGAATCTCATTAGAGAGGAAGGAGGAACAGAGCAAATTCAGCCCAGTGACATGGAAGAGCATCAAATGCCTCTGCACATGGTAAATGTTTGCATATGGGGGGGTGAAACATGTATGTGGGGATGCACTTTGGTGCACAGAGCAATGCATTTTGGCTGACAGAGTTCAGAGAAATTTCTTTCCCCTGTTCAAGGGACTGGAGTCACTATTTGCTTTTCTATCTCATTGGCTTTATAACAAGATAATTCTAGCGACCCAGAGCATCCTGTTCTATAAAGCAAGATTTATGGCATACTGCCTTAGAACCTAATTCTCTTGTGCTTTCACCTCACACTGTCATTTGCTCTGTAAACTACACATACAATGGCTTTACATCAAGATGGTCCCACATTGCACAGGCAAAGGGAAGTCAAGGTTAGCAACTCAGCTCAATTATGGTAAAAAAACCAACCCCAAACCATCGAAGGACATAGAACAAGTTTCTCCATTTTTACAGGAGTACAGAAAGCAGGGTGTCTGGTTCTCCCAGTGTGTCAGTTGCAGGTTAAATTTTAGGAAGTCTCATTGGGCTTTGAATTGTACACTGGCATAAGTTTTTCCAAAAATTTGTCCATGAACAGACAGAGCACAGAGTAGTATTCTTGCAAGAACCTCTGCTGACTTCACTGCTCTTCATTTTGGATCCTGATGTGCATCTCTCTCTAGTAAATAGAGATGACATTTCCAAAAGAAATTGATGCCTTTGATGAGGCCATACCTTGAATCCTGTGCCCATGTCTGGGCCCCTCACTACAAGAAAGACTTGGAGGTGCTGGAGTGAGTCTGGAGAAGGGCAACAAAGCCAGTGTAGGGTCTGGAGGACCAGTCTGATAAGGAGTGGCTGAGGGAGCTGGGAGTGTTTGCCTTGGAGAGGAGGAGGATCAGGGGAGACAGTATCACTCTCCATAACAGTCTGGAGGGAGGCTGGAGTGAGGTGGGGATCAGTCCCTTCTCTCAAGTAACAAGTGACAGGATGAGAGGAAATGGGTTCAAGTCATTTGGCCTCTTCAGTGAAAGGCATGTCAGACATTGGAACAGCTACCCAGGGCAGTGGTAGACTCACCAACCCTGGAAATATATAAAAGATGTGTATATATATTAGAGACATGGTTTAGTGGTGGGCTTGGTAATGTTAGCTTAATGGTTGGACTTAAAGGTAGTTTCCCATCTAAAAGATTCTGTGAGTCTATCATCCTCATGCCATCTGGGTGGCAAGGATCTGGTAAAGTCCTTTCAGTTCCTCAGGTGGCTAGATTCTGCCAGAAGAGGACATTCAGTCTCAGTCTAACAAAATATTTATTGATGTTCAATGCCAATTACGAGGTTGGCCCAAGGATTGGGGTGTTGATTCAAAATCCAATTAAATGTACACTTCAGCAAAAATTGGATCAGAATGACATTGTTCAGTCCTTTGCAAGAGCAAACCATTCCTAGCTGACATTTACACCTTTAGTGTTTTCAGCTTTAAAATGTATTTTGTTCTAAAGATGGAGAAAACAGCTAAATGTTGCTTTTTCTGGTATATTAACACACTGTGGCTTTAACTTTCCATTTGCTAAACTTTGAGTCCATTTCCACCCATTGTTCTGTGGTTATGTACATGCTTTTCTTTTACTCTGTTAAACAGAAAGATTCCTACCTTGAAAATACAAAAAAGGCATATTATATGATAACTAAAACCACTGCATGTCACTTTTGTGGATTTTGTGAACTTCTGTGCTTGATATTTGGCACCCTGTAGTTCCACGTGGGGGTTCTGTTTTGTCTAGTCTTTCTCTGGGTTTCATTGATTAGGTGGGTGCAGAAGCAGAACTTCTTTGTCACTTCACTGGAAGCTGTCTGGATGGCTGCAAAGTGTATCATAAATCAATTCTGCTTGGAGGACAGCTTGCAACAAAGTCAATAACAGAGCAGGAAAGCACACATGCTATCAGAGGAGCCAGAAAGAAAGAAGGCAAAAAACCTGAGTACTCGGCTTAAAAAAAGCCCCCTGAACTGCAGCCAGCTCTTGTCAAATATATGGTACAAGGCCACATTCCTCGCTTTCTTCCACAACATCTTTTTAATGCTCTGCCAGTTAACACGCCACCATGATGAGGATACATACTAAAGAAAGAATCTCCTGTGAGCAGCTGAATAATAGAGGGTGTTAGTTCACCTCTCAAAGATAATTTTCTAATTTTACCCTAGTGCAGACTATGCCCAAACTTGCAGGGTTTATAACTACATTTTATACCATTGTGAAATTTTTTGCTTCTCAATCTTTATTGTGGCTTATATTTCACTTATTATTTATGTGCTCACATCTATCAAAATTATTCCTGCAATACTAGTTTATCTATTGGAGCCGGAATAAAATTTTATTTCTGCAAAAGCTACTTGGGCAATACCACAATACGTGCTGTTATTGTTGTTTCTGGCACTTCCACCTGTCTGTCACACCTGGTATTCTTCTACACAGAGTCCCCTAATCCTGGCAAACTCATCCTGACACCCATTAGCCTGACCACATATGATGATGGGGAGGAAAATAAACAAGAAATTAACACAAATGGATAATGTTCTGTTAAATTCATTGTCAACAATCATCTGTCTCTACTAAAACAAGTAAGCAACATTAAACAAAGTATGTTATATTTCAGATAAAGTCTTGATTTAAACACCAATAACTTTCCTCCAGTTTAGAGAGTGAGTACTGAAATCATTAGTGTAATTTGCCATTCTGTGTGAAACCACTAACAGAAGTCCTCTGGGTTCAACACAGATTTAAATTTTCTTTCAGTTTGTTTTCATGATGAATATTAATACTCTGTGTCTCCCAGTTTCAAGTTGCTCATTTTTTGATTTTTTTTCTCTAATAGAAAGGTTGCTTTTCAAAGAAGCTTAGTGCTTTTTTTCTGGTCCCTTTGTTCAAAAGTTTAAGGGTTTTAGGCAATTCCTTTGAGAGTCATTAGACTTAACTTAAGACAAATATGAAAGTTAATTAAAAGTTTAGTTCATTGACAGATAAAATAAAACTTTACACTTATTCACTCTGGAAAATAATGAGCAGGATTAGCTACCAGCTAATAAGCAAAGACTATGGCAAAAATACAATTCAACTTTTCGTCACTGCAGTCAGAAATTGTACATTTCAGGTTTTGCTTTGATCTTTGCTTATTAGCTGTTATCTCTCCATAGTAATTTCCACACCTCCCTACTTGATTACCAAGTCCAAACATACTTCTGAGAGTGGCTAAAAACAACAGGAGTTCGTATCATTAATGATGATTTTCCTTGGAAGCAAAAATGGAGATGAGGGCTGTGAAGGTGTAACCTTCTCCTCCTGCAGCAGCTAAAGAAAGAGAATTTGCTTTTCACTCTCTGCAAAGAGTTCTTTCCATCTTCCAGAATGGCCTGGAGGGAATTAATTTTTTTGCCTAACAAGCAGAGCACTTCGCAGATTGATTTTTTTCTTTTTGCCTGGGCAATTCTACCAGTTCTGCCTGAAAGAATTAACTCTGGAATTTGATAACTGCTCCAAAGATGTTCTGATCAACAGGTTATACCAAACAATTTTTTTCAGTTCTTTTGAATTCTAAGACAAACAAGGAAGAAAAAGACAGCGACTGCTGATTTTCTCTTTCTGTAACTCCAGCATCACTTTCCTGAGAGCAGGAGTTCAGTTTCTTACTAAAAACAGACACTGGAAAACCATGGAGAGTGTTTTACACCTCAGCAATACGTTCTGCCATCTTTTCTGTCTCAGTCGAGTGGCACCCAGCAATATCTGTACTTTTCCAAACTCTGTTTTGTTTCTCATTCTATTGCTGATGTGTGATGAAGAGAACATGAATTTTGAATGCAGCAATTATCATTCAATAGATGGGTTTAAATGCTCTAAATGCTGCTTAAATTCACAGAGGAAAACTTCTTTTTGTACTGGTGGGAAAAAATAACCATTGAAATAAAGAGGAATCACTTTTTATATAATTATGTCTCTTGAATTGCCAGTGTGCTTTGAATCTCACTACTTATGTTATTACAACTCAAGATAAAATCCCTTAAAGCTAGAGGTCTCTTTTATAAATATTTCAGCTAAAATGGGTATCCCATATATCATCCTACATCTGGTGCTGACCAGTGGAGAGAGGCATCCAGAAACACACAGACATCTGGTATGGACTGAAAAATTCCCTGACTTTGCTTTAAATATGTAGTTCAAACCATAGTCTGGATTATTAAGAGATTTTACTAAGATACAGAATTGAATTAATTTCTACAAATCCATAATTCTTTCTGAACTTACAATGACAAGATCTGAGAGCTAGTTTCCCTCATCAATCTGCCTCTGAATGTATGTTATGATATGAAGAATATTTTGAATGGTGGCTTTACCTGGAATGACAGGTTTTGCAAGTGATGAGGAATCAGTGAACATTTATCACCTCACACGAAGCCAGGACAACTTATCGGACCTTATGACTACTGTTAGACAGTGAGAAATCTTGCAGGGCTTGCAGATGTTTACCAAACAAAGTATAATTTGGTTGTCATTTTGTATAACAAAAAAACCTTCTGAAACCTTTGCTTACCTAGCCAGAGTCCTGGGGGAAGCAATGCCTTGACCCTATGAGAGACACAGTCCTCTGCTGTACTTTTATAACGTGACTAAGGGGCACTAGAGACCACCTGGCTCAAGAGCTGTTTTGATGCAGAGAGAAGGTTCACCCCAGCCAATTACCAGCCTAAATGTGTTCTCAGGTCAGTCTCTTTCCTGCACAATGATTCGCAAAACACCCACTGATGTTCACATTTGTAGACAGTAATATTTTAGTGGGGGGAAAAAAACACCTTCTATCATAACAAGCAGTAGAGAGAAGCTTCAAGCCAATTAGAGAAAATGGACCACAGTGAGTCAACATTCAATAGCTCATGATTTAGAAAAGTATTCACCTTGAAACAGTCAATATGTGCATTACACATGGATGTTTAACCAAATACCTCACCCATAGTTTAATTAACTCTGCAAACAATTAGCAGTGCTCCAGTACAAAGACTGAAAATTCTCTGCACAGCTAAAGTGAAAATGCTGCCATTCTCCAGAAGTGAACTCTGTGATATGGCTGGCTCCACAGATTGTGAAGAGATCCTTACAGATGTCCAGGGAATCCTGGTCTTATGACACCTGCTTATTGATCTGTGAAATTTTTCCAGGGGAATGCAAGTATAACAAGCTGTAATAATAACGAATGCTCAGTGACTGGTGAAGTGCAGAACCTTTAGTTGCCTGCTGACCAACAATTACAGAGTCCCACTCATTTCCTGGAAGGCAAATGAAGTCCAAATTAAAGATATGAGTCTTCTGTGCATCACACTAGATAACAGCTGTCTCTGCAAACAATGGAACATCTCTTTTGCTGTTCTCTGAAAATGACAATATTGATTTTTATTTTCTAATTCTCTTTTGGAGCCTGGTAGCTGTCTTTTGTTACCTTTCCAGTCCCTATGCAGGACTTCACAAATAGAGGAGTAGGCTGTGCCTTTCCACAAGGAAAGACAGTGGTCCTTTCAGGGCTCCACTCGATGGAGGGAGCTCAGGAAAGAGCACCACTGCTTGGCCTTATACCTTGTGCCTGCCCACTGGCACATGGTGCTGTCCTCCTTGTCCTGCCTTGAAGGCAAGGAGCTGATCTTCTTTCAGGAGCCATACACTAGCCAGGGCTGATCCCAGGTAACTCTGGGAAGCTGCTGCATACTTTGGGATTAATGGCACCAATAAACACTGTTCTGAAAACATCCCTAATGACTGACTATGGGTCCACAATCATGTGAGACAAATACTTAGGATCAAAACATTGGAAAAGTGGCACAGGGCAGTGGATTCTTACTCAGAAAGTGCTAGGGAAAAGAAGAGAGGTAAAGCTATAGAACAATTGATCAGATGTCAAGATTTTTGTACTTCTATTATATTACAAAAGGGTCCAAGTGCAGAATGTTTCCAGTCAGATCTTAAGCAAACATTGAAATATTATCTTGCACCAACAGTTTTCAATTTTTATTTTCATTTGAGTGTTCTTAATTATTTTTCTGGGAATGTACCTACAGTAAATATAAGCCTACTGTCAGTCACCTATACTGAACGTCATGGTCTATAGCCAATTTAGGCTTCAGAATCTTTGTGTGAGAGGTTAAAACCTCTACTCTTGCACCCTTTTGAAAAAATGATTTGGTAAAGCTTGTCACTTTAAGGGAAGGACTGGCTGCCACAAGGGTGCCTTTTAATTTCATTACTTCTCTTTCTATTTAAATCTGTGATCATACTGGATGAGCAGAATTCAAGCTGTAAAATACCAGGTCAGGTTGGGAAGGCTGTAATAAGAGTATCCCAATGGACAATGATGGTTCTTCTACAAGGTAAATGCTGCATATCAGGGGATTCAAATACTACTGATGAAAAACACAGAATGAGAAAAATTAGAAAGCTTAAGTAAATAAATAACCTCAGTCACTGTAAAGTCTAGGTATTTATTTTCATAACAACTGATCTATAGGAAAGGCAATAGACCCTTGACCATGATGCAACAGAAAGCCTGACTTAGTCTTCTTAACCTTTGACAATTGGTTTATACAAGTTTAACCACATCTGTCTGTGTCCTGTGGGCCTGTGAAGAAGACACATCAAGTGCTGACAGAGATACTGTGCAGGGCAAGAACAGAAGGAGAAGGAGATTTCTAAAATTGGTCACTGGGACATGAAGAACCTTCTTTGCTCTCCCTGGCCCTTGAATGAATCTTTTTGAAAAGAATGATATTTTCTACTGGAAATCACTTTCCTGTGATGACCTGCAGAAATATGTAGTTCTCCTGCCCACAGAAATGTACTTCTGGACCTGCTTGAAAGCATCTGTGGTAGCTAAATTACAAGGTCCTTACAAATGGCCTTTAAATTCCTCTTAGCAAAGCAGGTAAAGAGGGATGCTGAGCCAAGACAATCTTGGGCACCAGTGCTGTCCTGCCACTGCTGCTGAATTTCCCTCTCCTGTCTTTCACTTCTGAAAACAAAAGGGTGCCATTTATGTCATTGTTTATCGCAATAAAGTGAAAATGGTCAACATCTGAGAATGAAATGAAAAGAACAAGCTACTTTAGTGTTACGAAAAAACAGATAAGGTGTTTTCCTTTCTCTAAGAAACTTAAGCCTTCTTTCAGAAGAAAAGAATGAAAAGCCAAGAGAAAACCATATCCCATCTTGAATCATAGAATCATAGAATCATAGAATCAGACAGGTTGGAAAGGACCTCTGAGATCATCAAGTCCAACCTTTGATCCACTACCATCACAGTTGCTAGACCATGGCACCAAGCGCCACATCCAGCCTCATCTTAAAAACCTCCAGGGACGGTGAATCCACCACTTCCCTGGGCAGCCCATTCCAATGGCTGATTACCCTCACTGTAAAGAATTTCTTTCTAATATCTAACCTAAACCTCCCCTGGCACAACTTGAGGCCATGCCCTCTTGTCCTACTGCTGATTGCCTGGGAGAAGAGACCAACCCCTACCTAGCTACAACTACCTCTCAGGTATGACCTTTGCAGAGTTGCAGAAAGTTATACAACCTGAATGGCACCGAATTATTCCTCTTCTTCCTGAGTGGTTCTGAACCTGTCAGTAGCCTGAACTTTACTAAATTTGTGGCTGTATTTTAGTATGTACTTAGACAAAGACCAAATTACGTTTGAAAATAAGTCTCTCCCACTAAAATTCTGAAGTATATGAACTTATTATTTGCATCTTTTTTATGACCAGAAAAGATCTGTGTTTATTTAATGTTACAGTTCATTAACTGACTTTCCTTGTCTATAGCGGCCATTTGAATTTTGTTGGTGGCTGTGTTTTGTCCGTTTTTACTTATGGTGATCAGAATAGTGATAAGTCATCTGAAGAAGCCCTGGATGAAATCTGCCCTTCTAGGTACTTCAGTATCAAAAGGTATTCAGTGACTCAGTTTGCGTTCTGAGCTATTCAACCAGAAAAATATTTAAAAAATATTAAGACTTCATGACAATTCTCAAACAATTATTTCTTTCAGTTCCTGTAGCTGAATGACTATGTTGAAGAACAACAAATGCCACAGAAAAAAAGAAAAAATAGGTAGGAGATAAATTAGTTTATAAACTTATAAATCAAATAACATTGGTGGGATACACAGACTTCATGGCTGCTGCTACTGCTAAGACTGTCATTTTGCTGGGAATGGCTACCATTCTCCCAGGGACTGTTTGCTGCTCTGGCAGGAAGGGGCTCGGCATCACCTAGGAAAGTTCATGCTAAGTGGGATGTGTGTGGGCAGCTCTGGAGTGTGAGCCTTTTGGTGCTCGCCCATTTGCTCCCTTACCTCAAACCTTCGGGCACTTGCTGTATTTCTGACAACTGCACTGAGTGCTACTCATACTCACAGAGATTTTAAGTAACTGGGGAAAGAATATAACAAACCTAACACATTGCTGACCCCTCTGCTAACAAACGGAAACCTCCCACTTCTGTCTATCACTGGCAGAAATTAAGAGGGTTTGCACAGCTCTGTGATACTCCTCTGTACACTGAAGGTGCTCGCAGAGTTGCTCTTTTATAGTACTTGTATAGTATTTATACTGCATGATCAAGAAGCTCATCACAAGAATTACTTCTAAATTCTCAGAAAAGCCTGGTGATCCTGAACTTTTAAAAAAAGTTGTAAGGAGATAGGATAAGTTACAGATGTTGAGATCCAACACAAAGCATAGCTTAGGAAGGTGGTTTTCTCTGCCAGGCTAAATTATCTGAACAGATTCTCATATGTACTCAGTTGTAACCATGTACCTCTACACCAGTGAACCATAAATGCACAACCTTGAGGTGGTTCTTTTGTTTATCAGTTTCTTGTTTTCTGAAAAGCAGACTTTTCAGGCTATGATACATCAAATAGATAGGCTGATGTCCATATGAGAACCCCATCTGTCCAAAATTAATATTTTTTTTTCCTTTCTCCATTTCCAAAGGTACAGAAAAAACGTTGGAACTGTTTTTACCAAGAGCAAGCACTCATTTAGTATTTTCTTAAAGGTGAAGGGATCTCTTCAGCAAGCCATCTATCCTACTGAGGATCTGTGCTCATACTTAATGGGGTTGTTCATAGTAGACTCCTCTTATCCCAGAGGGAAGTCATGGAGTTGTTTCAAAGGGCATCATCACTGCTGTCTTAACAGGACATTGTGCAGGCAAGAATGGAAACACACTATGTGTAGTATAGATAGGGTTTGAGCAAGAGAGAAAGAAGGAGAGAAAGCAAAGAGGAGGGAAAGGAGAGAAAAAAAGGATGGAAAGACTGAGGGCAATGGGAGAGAGGAAAGATTGAACGTACCAAACTTTTTATTTATTGTATTTCAGGAGCAGAAATTCAAATTCAGAGTTTAATAGCCGTTATTACTTTTTTAGCTTGGGTCACTTCAGTATTACTTGGTGCTGGTGTGATTTGCCATGATGTCTCAGAGTGCCTCTCAGTGCATCTCAGGAAAAACAGTTTAGCAGAATAGCCCTGGCCACCTGCTCAACCACCAACTGTTCACACTTTTTTTCCCCTCTTTTTTTAAGCAAGTGTGCCAAAGGATATCAAAACATATTTACCAGAACAGTAAAGTAATAAACTATAACAAGGTGTCAGTTTAAATAAGAAATGTGGTGGAAAGATATATTAAAAATGTTTGAAACACACTTCTCTTGATTCTGTCCTTGAAGACTATACTAATCCCTCCAGCATTATTTTCTAGTTCAGCAGCTTCCTGCAGCTTCCTGGGTTTTATTGCTATGGACACCTGTAGCAAAGGCTCTCTCTTCTTCCTGCTGCCTTGAGATTTTGCTCTCAGTACTCCTTCCTCTTTTCCTCTCCTGCTTTAATATCCTCACATACCCCAACACCTTCTTCATGCTGGGCACACTCACCAGACAGAAACTGTTCCCCTCTCTCCACAACAACCACCCCAAATCCATTGACCAGGCTGTTTCCCTCCCATGTGTTACCCCATCTCAGAAGTCATCTTACAGGCCAGATAGAGTCCTTGTACACAAACTGGAACAAACCAACCTAAACACACATCCTTTTTTTGTCACTCTCTTATAAAGGGAGGCAGTTTCATTTGTGCAGACCTAGGGATTGTAGATATTGGAAATGGAATTTTCTGTTCTATGGTAATAATTTTTTTCCTGCTATTTTTACCATTTAGATTCAGGATGAAAATCAGAAAATGTAGTTTCTAACCTGACAGAAATTCTAGTTTTTACCTTCTTAAAATAATTTGGAATATTCTGCAGCATGTTTTCTGGATGGGATAAATCAGTACCTTGGGTATTTTAAAGACATACTGATTTTTTAATTAAAATATAAATTATTTCAAAGAAGACTTAAGCATCCTGACTACTTTAAAAATATATGTCCTTTTGGTTTAATTAATTTCTGTTAGAGATATCTTTACAAGAACTTCATTAATTAAAATTCAGTTCAGGACATAGATAAAGCAGAATGCTTTCAACAAGATAGATTCCAACTGTTTGTTATCTTAAAAGCAAAAACATTATAATAAACTTCTCACCCAGCACTCATGAGGGAGTAGCTAAATTTATATGGCAGGTTAAGATTTTCATAAATTATATCTATGTTTAGTTATCTGTTTTCTCAGAATGAGTAATCAGCATTTCTAAAAATTAGTCCTTCTTAAATAGGACAGCTGAAATCACCACGTCTGATCCTTCTTCTCTTTTTTCCCCCCCACTAATTTCAGCGCTTTTTTCATTTTCAAGGTGAAATACTTCCTTTCATTCAAGGCATCTTTAGATACTCAACAGTTGTAGGGCAGGAGATTAAACTAAATAAAAGCTGTATGTTTAATACAGCGCCATAGAGCACAACATTCCCATCTTGATATTTTATCAAAGTCTTAACGGGGTGGGAAAAACAGTCTTACAAATTTTCAACAGGGAGAAGTCACTTTTCCTTGTAAAGACTTCAAAGAAAATCAGCATGTGACAAAATCATGTAAACTTCTTGGATTTCTGAGTGTTAGGAGAGGGTCCCCCCCACTGCATTCACTGGCAAAGGCCACCAGTAATCCCCAAACTGCATCATGCTGGAACAGTGGAAACCTTTAGGAGATGGTACAGAATGAAGCTCTGCAATTTTCTAGTTTTAAATTCTAAGTATAGAAAACGAAGCCTGAGGCTATCTGTGCTCTACTCCAGCTGCTACCAAAGCTGTGATGGCTTCAATTATTGTTTTTTTAAGACATGTACTTGCAGAGAATCTGCAGGTGTGTTAAAATCTCTCCTCTGTAGGTGAAAGTGCAGTCTACGTCTGCACCATTCAGCTGAAACATTTCATGGCTATGGAAACAGCTGCTTTCCTCATGGGCACTCAGAGGGCATGGTCAGTAATAGCACCAACATCCCTAGTTTTATATGGAGCCTGTGAGCAGTTGCTAAAGTACAGTATCTTTCTCTCTTTTGGTGATGGTGTTTCCTCATACAGATGCAAATGCAAATGCCCTTGCAGTCATATGTCATTATCCCCATTGCCTTCTTCGGCCTAGCAGGTTGCTCACGTGGATGCTTCCTAATCTGCTATGGGGTTTAGAGTTTACTGTATTCAAGGCAAGGAATCGTTGTTCTCCCCTCTCTTGTACCCTCACATCAAACCTTTTGGTGATACAAGTATATTTTCTTACACATATTATCTAGGTACTTGATTGTATGTAATAAAAAAGGAGGGAGGAAAGAGAGGACATGCTCCAACAAATCTCATATCTCAGGGCTCCTTGCAAAAACCCAGTGTTTGCAAACCCTGAATTTCTCTCTCAATGCCAACCATGATTATTTGCTTTACTAGAGGTGGGAAAACACCTGAACTTGAGAACAAATCTGTGCATAAACTACAGCAACAGTCCAGCTTCTACTTTTACACGAAAAATTGTCTAATTATTTACTTGAAATTGCAGAAATTCTAGCATGGTCCCTTTTTCTCTCCTGGCATTCATCTGTCACAGTATCTGTCATAGAAAGCTGGTCAGAATTAAAATCCATATCCCTTTAGCATCTCAGCAAGGTGTCGCTGGCCAGGGCTCTTGTTCTGATGGATGATACCAGTGACAGCTGCCAGAAAACACAGTTCAGTTGCTCGCAGATACCTTGAAGATGTATGCAGCAATACATATTGCCTGAAAAGAACTAATATATGTATTTCTGTTCATCAGTTTTGTACTTGTATGTTTTATTCTTTAATACAAACCTACTAAATCCAATTTCTCTGGAGTTAGTTATTCAGACATTAGTGGTATGATTAATAAAAACAGAACTGGGATTGACAATGGCTGGATTAAAATGCCAAGCCCAACCATCAGAAGTTATGAATTGGTAAAGATCTATTGGCAGAAGTATGCCAAGGGTTTGGTCACTCTTGGTTTTAATGCCATTATTTCAGTATCATGTATCTACTGACAGAACATTCACCTCCTAAACTTTACTACTGAAATAAGGCTAGAACTTCTTTTTTTTTTTTTTTTAACTGTGAGCTGATTTTGGATGGGTCATTTTCTTCTTTTCTTATTGGGTAACCAACTGAGTGTATTTGGTTTGTAATGAGCAGGACAAGCCTGCAGAGAGCTTAAAAGGACCTAAGAAACTTTCTACCGAGTGGGTCCCCTATCTAAAGATGACCCATCAGGAATAAGCTGATTTGGGAAATAGTTTCCAGTTTCCTGGGAATTTATATTTTTCATTTAGCTTTGGTCAAAATGAGACCAATTACTTGTTTTTATTGTATCCAGCTGATTTTGAATTTAATTAATCTAACCAGATTACTTTCCAATAAAAGCTGTTCCATCAGAACATTTCTAACCAGCTTTAATAGAAACAATAAAATCAATGATTCTCAAAATTTATAGTTTTCATCAACAACCTTCAGCTTTGCATAAGCTTTAAAGTCTTGACAGTCCAAAAAAAAAAACAAAAACAAACAAACAACAAAAACACCACCAAAAATGTGGAAGGAAACTGTTAAAAAAGTAGAAACATGGGGTTGAAATAACTAAGGTCAAACTTCAGGTCGGTAGAAGAGGCCCCAGATGAGCACAGGTCTCCTGGCTCTGAGTCTGGGGCCAGACACCGGCCAGTGGTGTCTCTAATTAGCAGTGTGGATATTCCACTTTGTTCATGTCAATGATATTTACCTACTTAGAGCTGTGACCACACTTAAAGAGTCACATTGAGGTTCCCTTGAAAATCCAGGTTGTTATTTTATAATTAGCATAGTATATATACATACCAAACCAGGCTGTCTCAACAATAGATTTAATGCAGCAGCTAAGCCTTGGCAGTCAGGGTACATTTAAATTCGCTAAAGCTGTTGATTTAGTCCCTGTTAATTTTAGCACTGAGGAAGCTGACCACACATTTGCTTCACTATACTGCTGTATCCGCCGCAGGTTCTGCTCTTTCTTGTTGACAAATATATTTGCTGTCATCCAATTTTTAGGTTTCCTTTTTGATATTTTTTTAATCAGTGAATACATAAACCAGAAATAATATCTTCAGTCAGAATGACATAGGTGGCATATATTAAACTACTCTCATTTCTTAAGGTTTCTGATAAAAGTAAGGAGGTGCGAAACTGTTTCAAGCTAAACTGTGCCTTTTCATGTAGAAGCAGTCATATAACTGTATCTGATTGGGTGTTTTTTCTCCTTTGTTTTCTCCTTTCTCCATTGTTTAATGGATTTCCACTTCTGTTATTTAAACAACTACAGAGCAATCAGGATATGTAGTGAAACAAAGATAATATAATTAAAATTAATTTGGACTGGATATCCCTGTCATGAAGATCTCATGTTGGAAGACAAAAAATTCTGCTCTGCTCTTCCTTTTTTGCAACTATATGGTTGGCTCAAACTTTGGGGAAAAGTCTAGAGTAACTCATATTTCTGTCTGATAAAATCAAAGCATAGGTTTTTGGCAACCAATTAATATCCATCAGTGATTTTTTTATTAAGATAGATTAAATATTATGAAGTGATGAGAGAGCAATTTTGAAGTAAAAATCACACAGCTTGGTTTGGTAGCAAAGCAATAAAATATTTAAATGGTAGAGAAATAAGTGTTACTTTGAGGTGTGGACTTGTAAAATTTATGTATCTTGCATCACCTATTCATAAAATACTTATAAATAATAAAATCAGCATGCAATATTTTTTGGAAGCTTCTTTCTTTAATAATTGCGTAACCTGACTTTTATTGTTTTAAGGTGAAATTGTGGGCCTCAAGGATAGCTTAGCTTGCCTTTTATTTCTTTCCTAGATGTGCCCAAGAACTTAGTCTAATATTTGTTTTTATTTCCTTTACATACAATATTAATACACATGCAGAATGTTTCTGCATGGAAACTAAAGGTACCGATGTTTACACCAGTGTGAGCACGTGCACATGAGAGTAACAAAGGCAGAAAACTGCCTGAGTCACTTCCAAGGGACACAAACTGAGTTATTTCTTATAATATATTTAATTATTTCCCTTAAATTAAATGGTAGGTTAAAAAGGCTTCCTTAATCTTTTAATAAACTTGTTGACAATCAAATACTACTGTAAACAAGTTGGGCTTAAATTTGGATTTTTCACAAATTAGTTGACAAGAGACATTAAACAGCCCTGACAAGAAAAGTTGCAACACTTTGTATTTGATAATTAGTTTGTCAGTTGTGCAGTAAGAAAAGGCACTATATATATAAAAAAGTAACAGAAAATACATTTCAATGTTTAAAATAGTTGAAAAGCAAGTATCAATGTGGTGTGTTCTAAATACCCACAATCACCACCCCCAGTTTTCTTTATTTGCATGTGGACTATTTTGAAATTTTCTTTTGTAAAACATTTTTTTTTTCCAGTTCTTATGTCCAATTACAGTAGACTGGAATAAAACTGTGACCCACCTGAGTATGAGCATTTCTGATACAGATTTTCCATCTCTGTAATGCTCATTTAGAATTACATTGACAAAATGAAGGTTTCTGGCCAAGTATGGATTGGATTTGTGGCCACAACAGATGACTATTAAAACCAGTGAATTTGGTTTGTCAAAGATGCTTCAGAAGCTTGAAACTCAAATCTAAAATTCAAAGTTAACATGAAAGGGAAATAATAAATTTATTATGAAATAAACCAACTTTAGATAACATGTTAAACTTTACAAACCATTAAACAAAAGACCAAGGTGAAACCTTAACCTCTTTTTTCCCCAGTGACAAAATTTAGTGATGTCTATGGAGGTTTTCTGATTTATTTTGTGACTCAAGCTGATGGATACACTTCCCAAGACTCCTCTCCAAAGCTCTTGTTGGAAAGACAGTTAAATGCACCAGACAGTGATCTAATAACATATTTCACAGATAAGATCCTACTTCAAAAACGTTTACATTCTTGAACATGATGTAAGAAAACCAATTTCCCTGGCCAGGGAATCTGACTGCAGAAGCCTGAAATACAGTTTAAGGAGCTGGAAGAAAAACAATCCATTTCCCCCCAATAAAATGCTATTCTTACTTTTAGATTAAAACCAACTCCACATTTCCTGAAAAAAGGATCTATTTCCATTTGTGCTTTCCACAGTAAGGGCTTTTAAAATGGGATTTTGTTATCTTTGTAAAGGAGACAAAGAAACAGGAAGATAGAAAGGGTCCAGTATCTAGACCAGCCCCTTGCCCTGAGCCGGATCATCTGCTCTTAAGTTTGTCCTGAAAGTAGTTTATTAAAGGTCTTTATGAAACCCTGCAATGAGGAAGACTTCCAGCATTCTCAGGCACTGTATTACTCAGTGCAAACCATCTGAAAAGAAGCTCAATGCTACAGAAGGTAAATTAAAACTCCTCTTCAAAACCTCAAACAGGTGCTTTGGGGAAATCACAATCTGCTTTAATGCTTGGAGAACACTGTTTATCTTATTCATGAAATCTATATGCACTGTGTATCCAATTATATAAAACAGTAATATGCTAAGGACCATTCTCTGGTATTGCAGATTACTCAGCCATCAGTCCCAGTCTTGGGCTCTCTGTTGATTCTAGTCTGCAAATACAGAAAGACTACCTTTGCCTCCTTTATACATTGAGCACAATTTCCTTGGGACAGACCAATCAACAGGAGAGCAAGTGGGCAGCATTTAGTCTTTCAAACTTGCAGGAAGTTTTTGCAAGCTTTTATGGAACCATGGAATTGAAGGAAGAGAGAGAACTTTTCACTTATTTGTAGATAACACCCTGCAGGTATGAGAAGCATCGCAGAAACAGCAGGAAGATTGTTTTAATGGGAATCCAGCAATATGGGAGGCTGATGGCATGGATTAGTTGAGAGCCAGACAAGTGGCTTCTCTGTAATGAAGGGGAAGATTATTTAAGAAATGATAAGGCAATAGTAAGAAAATGGGAATAGAATGTGAGTATCTTAGAAATGGATGTTGAACAGCTTGCACTTGATTAGATTAACAGAAAGAGAACCAGAAAGAACTGCTTATAGAAGACTTATAAATGAAGAAGTAGTACCAGAAATAAATCTTCTCCTCAATATTTTCCTGGAAGATTAGGTTTGTCAAGTATCAGTAAAAGAATACTTTGAGTGATGTAAGTAAAAAGAGAAAAGTCTAGATGAAAATTTCATCTGTGTGCTTTGATGGAAAATCCATGTTTAGTTCTGTAACTCAAAAAAAAAAAAATACAAACCACAATCTGTAAATGTTAGATATAACCAGTGATATTTTCTGCCGAAAAGACAGTAAGACTACTTGTGGGAATTAAAATTAGAAACTTCATCTATCGGTGAGGCATTACTGGGGGCAATTGTTTGTAAACCATGGGAAGACACCTGAGGCACAGGACAAGACCACGAGTAAACCAGCTGGGGGAAAACTTTGTGCTTGCTGATAAGGCTTACAGATTGGAAACTAGGGAAAAAAGCTTTTGCCAGTTTTAGTGTGTGATATTTTTGTACTTTCCAATGCCCAACTCTTTTGTTGTGACATTATAACAACTTCCTTTGCAGCACTATTGTACTCACACATGGAAATTATATAGGAGTGATTAGCAAAAAGAAAATTAACTTTTTAATCTTTACCAGTGTTTAAAATGTGCTGATCTCTAGTTCAGCTAAAAAAAATACGTTGTTGGCACAAACAGCAGTTTCCAGTTGTTGTTTCACAAGTACTTTGAAATATTTTTAAAAAATTAAAGATATGTTTATCTGAATATTATTTATTATTATATTGACTTAACCCCACTATGACATTGGGCATTTTAATTCGAAGTCACAAGAAACTGCCAAGGAAAGAAAACTCAGTAATGTGGAGAGATGATATTAATAAAGCATTGATCTTGTATTTCTCTGCTGGTAGTGAAGCAGTGTAGTCATTATGCAGAGAAAAACACTAAACTATACTGGTGAAGGTCTCACTGATATTTTCGATGGCAAGAAGGTGCACATGTGAGGGACAAATTTTGGAGAGGTGCCATTGCACTAAGGAACTCTGCAAATCTAAATGGTCACGAGGACCATAAGCATTTAGCACAAGACCATAATCACAAACACATCTTTAGTCCCTGCTATTCTCCCATCCAGCAAAACTTCAGTAGACCTGGGAAGATAAAGACCATATTTCCATAAAGACCAGATATTTTCAGAGGCCCCACAGGCTCCAATACTTGTCCCAATAGAGATGGATCCTTTAGCCCGCAGTTGTTACTGGGGAGCTTCTATTCTGGGTTCTGATCTGCACTTGTTTACAGACAAATCACAAACTTGAACATGTTGTTTTGTTTTAAACACACATTTTAAACATACTTTTAACCAGTTAAACCTTCTTCATTTTAACAGAACACGGACTGTTTCAATTTAATTGCTTTAGTCTGTTTGTAGAATTATTTGCAAGTCTAATTCTTGAAGCTTAGAAAAACCATGAATGCATAAACTGGCTTGATCCCTGCTTAAAACCAAATTTAACCCTCTATAATGTAATGGAGCAAGAAATTTTCCTAAGAATCTTACACACTGACCCATATCATTTCAGCTTTACATAGGATAACTTACTGAGCAGTTTTCTATTGAAATGCCAACACCTTTACATCATGAAAGAGAACATCACTGTGTCCTCACACTTCTATATTTCATGAGGTTACTGTCAAGTCAGTGCAGAGTTAGGACAGAGTTCCTACTCTGTATGGGCTCTTAGAGGCACTGGGCCTTCATGAAGGGAGTCTTTGAGGAATTTAATTGTGCTTAGCTTTGCTTGATAACATTTTACAAAGAACTTTTTCACAGCAGGACCCTTATGGAGGTATTGTGGTGAAACCTTTAGTAGTTTTGGCTCCAAGATAAAAGAACTTCAATGACTTTACTGAGCAAACAAATTCTGTATATTTTTTCGAAGCACAGCTCTCACCACTTGACTTCACATTGTACAACAGGTTGAACGAGTGCATATAAACACATCCATATCACCTCTTGAGTCATTCAGGAAATTGCATGGTCAGCAGTTCCAAGATCCCACTTTGTGCATAATTAACATCAGTAGAGGTTAATTACAGCTGCCTATAAAGCTTCATTACAATCAAGTGGAGGGTAAAACTGATCACAGCAGTTTAATTATTAAAAAAACTATGTTATATAGTCGACGTGATAATCACCCTACAATAGAGTTTATGCCTTTTTAAAAACACGTTCTGAAATTTCTGACCCATTTTGCAGGCATTATGTGCAGGGAATTTTATTAAATATGTTGTTAAATCAGGTAGATAGACTGTAAATATTTATAGTCACTAATAGGAACACAAGAAGCTGCACAAATAATGTGAAAGAAGAATAGGTCAATGCTAAGCCTTTATCACCTGAAAAGAAAATTTATCTATATTTGGTTATGGTGATGTAGCAGTTTTCACTTCAAAATTACCCTTCTCCAAAGTGCAGTTGCTGTACTTTATCTATTAACCACCTTCTCCCCCCAAAGCTAGAAGGGTTCAAGATCTTTCTATTTTACCCTGTGTCCCAAAACTTGGTGCTAAATTTTCCAAAGAAAGTTAAAAAGAAATAGTGCTGTGTTCCTTTATAAATCCTCCTGAAACCCTCTGTACATGGAGCAGGTAACTGTTACTGTGGTAAGCTATTAAAATATCTTCAAACTGAATGTAACATTTTATCTCTTCACAGAGAATGAAAAAAAAAAAAAAAAAGGGAGTATGAGATTAAAAAAATGAGTGGAAGGAATCCCTCTTACAAGTCCTTGAAAGCTGATAAGACTAGAGTGGCTTCTTAGTGCATGTAATTTTTACATGGTTTTAATTGTAATCTGAAGTTTTCAGTCAGTCTGTAAAATTACCTGGTTTATCTGGATGCAGGCATGCAAGGTGCTGTGCCAAGGATTTATCACCAAAAGGAAGCAATTCTGTATTTCTGCTGAAAAACTTCTTATAATAAAAAGGTGAAATTATTACAGTGCTGCAAGATCCTTCGCATGGTCGTTCCAATTTGCCATTGTATCTGTTAGTGCCACTAACCTCAAACACTGCATGTTGAGAATGTTAGCGGATACAGAAGAAACACTCTTGAAATTCTATGAGGCAAAAGGAAATGACCCTTCAGTTGTTTGAGTTTGGTATCTGGATAAGCACATTTACCCACATCCCAGTGAATTCTGGCTTCTGAAGTAATTTAACTATAAAACAAAAGTCCTAAGAAATATCTTTGTGAGATACTGAAACAGATTACTTTGCAACATCCTGAAGCGGAAATACAAAGTAGGAACACTCAGTCAACTGCTACATAGGTCTTATTAAAGAGCACGTAAATTACACATATTTAATAGCAGTGATGCTTAATGGCATGCTTAACAATTACTCCCTCACCTGGACAGATTTCTAAACTTTTTCTGAAGAAGTTGATAAAGGAAAAAGATGAATTCTTTCTTCACCTTATAAAGGTCAGTAGCTGCCTTGAGCCTCAGTAAGCAGATTAGGCATAGGTGTTGCCAAGAGAGCCAAGGAATGCTACTGGCCCAGCTTTCTGGCTACTTCTTGCTCATGTAAAAGGTCTGCATTTATCCTCACCCATAGACACTGTATAATAGAATTAAAAGGCATTATTCTTTTTTTCTCCTCTCCCCCCCTCGCCCAGTTCTTGCATTTACAGGAGTAAAACCTGTGAAAAGTTGTATAGAGCTGGAAGAAGTTAAACTTTTATGATGAAGAGATTTTTTTGGTTGGATAAAGCACACAGGAAAATGTTACTTTATGTGTTAACAAAACACTGAAAAAAAAGGAGTAAAGCTAATCTCAGTTATAAAAATTAAATATTTTTATTCAAGCCTCAAAATTATAAAAATGAAGTATATTTATTCTAGGGAGATAGGCAGGAGAATGCTTAATAATTAACATTAAACCCAAGTACAGAGTATTTTTTTCCTCTACAAGAGAAAAAATAAAACAGTAGAACATTATGGAATCACACCTTTTCCATGATGGGAAACACAATAGGGATTTTGTTCTCCAGTCAACATCTTTTATACTTTCTGCATTCTTCTAATCTATTGGAGCTTATTTGCTGGAAAAGAAGCAGATTTATTCCACAGCATTTGGAATTTAGAATGTAATTAACTGGCAAAATTGACATATTGTGTAGGGCACAGAAGCAACTAACAAAACTGTTAACAACTGCCAAGAAAATTCCTAACATAAGCAAATGTGTCATCAAGGAAAAGATGGATTTGTTTTTTACAATGTATCACTTTTTATTTTGGTTGTGTGCTACATTCATATAGCAGGTCTACTTCCCTGTCCTTCTACTTACTATGTTCTTCTCCTAGAAAATATTACAAAACCTTATTTCAAAGAATGACTTTCCTCTGTGATACTTCTCACTGTCGCTGACACTCTCCAATTTAATTATCACTTGCTAATAAAAAAGAAAACCAGTAAAAAGTAAAACAACAGAACAGTAAAAATCAATACTCCAAAGAAAGTTTTTACAGCAGAAGACAAAAGAAGTAGTAGAGCCCCATAACATTTACTGGAAACTCTAATATTGCTTCTGGCTAAGTGGAAGGAACTCAGATAGCAAAATTAAGAGAGGTAACCTAAAATCTTAAAGTAAATTAGGCAACACAGGGTTAGAAGGCTACAAATAATTTCTAATAAAATTAAAGAAGAAACTGTAGCACTGATTATTTTTGCAAGGAAATGGAGAACTGTGTATATCTTTAAAATAAAGAAGAAGAATCAGTCTGTAAAATATTGTTCACACACACTTTACTTTAACCCCAAATACATTGTGTTGCCGGAGGTATTCAAGCACTGAAAAGAGCATTTTGTGGGTTTAGGCTTGGATAGTCCCAGCCCTTTCAATGGGTCTTAAAGGCATGGCTGGCTTAGACATCTGCTTGGCTTAGGGCCCTAATGAGTTAGTCAAGCAATTCATGGTGGCTGCAGTTCAAAAAAGGACAAAAGTGGGTATTAAACCTTCACTCCTTTTAAAACAGTTTAAAGAAATTAAGACCAAATGTAGTACTTAAAATCTCCAGTGGAGAGCCAAGGGAATGCAAGGGCAATCAATTATGTGGATATGCTCACATTTCCTTGAGGGTCACCCCAGACCTGTGCGGCCCAAAGCTTGATGGGGCAGCTCCTGCCAAGACGGTCCCAGGTACAGCTGGGGATGCACCTGCCAGGACAGCCCAGGCCCATTTGCTCAGGTAGGGCTGCTCAGAGAAACAAGCATTTGGATGGGGAAGAAGTAGAGCATGGAGCATGACACTCCCTGGAGCACTGGGGGAACATTCACCGAGGCAGATTCATAGTAAGCCAGATGGACACACGCTATAGATGATATGGCATGGGATTCATGCTCAACTGTCATCAATTGCTAACTTACCTAATGTTGAAGTCAGTAAACAGCTATCACCTAGTTTAACATCTCTAGCAACTGATACTTATTTCTTTCTCTCTCCCACCTATCCATTCATGTAGCTTTTACTGTTTGCTATTATGTATTTTTTATAATACTGTATTATTAAAAAATAGTTACCAAACATGCACACAAAGGCAAACCCCATGGGCAAAGTGGTAATAAAATAAAAATTGATCTAAATAGAACTTAATTCTACAAAATCAGTTTTGTTCCACTGCATTTAGCAAGCTGACATAAAAGAAACCATGGTTTATAATTAAAAAGAAGATCTAATGGAAATTGAAAAACAACGTAAATTTCCATCAAAAGGGAGGGGAACTATTTTCAGATGTGAAATATTTTCTTTTATTTGTGTCATTAAATAACAGACATTTAATAGGATAGTTTGTGGAATGAGCAAGGTTATTTGGGACACAAAAAAATGCATAAAAACCATGCATGACCTGCCATGAAGAACATGATAACATGCTTTTCAGTTCTTATCAGAATGCAGCTCTCTAAATGAGAAATACTTTAAAGCATCATGTGATGGATCATGAAATTTGGAAGAAAAATAAAACTTACAACTAAAATCTTTTGAAATTTTATAGGAGTGTTGGGTGAACAAAGGGCATTTCTAGAATTACAGAATGCATCCAGGATGTAAACCTGGAGAAAACACCAGAGGTTATATGTGTGAACTCACAGGAAAGTCATAGAAATTGATACAAGCTGATCAAACACTTGAGTCGTATGGCACTCCTCAGCACTTCATTCTACCTGTGTTTCAGGGACTCTGATAAAAATCTTTTCATTCTTCTATCTATGAAAAGCACGAACAGCTGTGCTTTGGTGCATGCTCTGAAGAGATGTTCTAGGGACAGCCAGCAAACCTCTGGGTAACAGGGCAGGAGGGCACCAGGGTACCGCAGGAGGACATCAGGTTTTAGGAAAGAAAATAAAGGAAAAGCTATACTGAAAAAATTTGCCAAAATTTTAACATCACTCTTGTCACCACGGGTGAACATGTGGCTGTAGAAACACATGGATTTTCTTGTGATACGGTGAAAAGGTGGCATCCGGAGGGAGTGGGATCTTTTATGTGAGTTTTTCGCAGTCTTGTACAATCACTTGTGTTCTTCAGTGACATCGATGTACCTGCCCACTGCAGGCATTTCAAGCCTGATCCAAAACTACTGATAGTGAGAGAATCATACCACCTGAAATCGTGGCATTTTGTATCTGGTTTTATTTCCTGTTCATAATTTTTCTGTTAAAAAAAACACAAAACCATCCAAAGAAATAGTAGTACTTTACTCCTCTTGAAAGCAATATTGACCTTTGTTTGGCTTTTTGTCCAAAAAATTGTTCCTTTATGAAGTCATGATAGAGGAAGAACCATTAATTTCCTGGAGGGATGCAGCACACATTTTGCAGATGAGCCTGACTGTGTAGCAGAAGAAGCCTTCAGTTTTAGATAAATGGTAATATTTTCCAGCAAGATGATTTAAAAGCCAATTGTTATATTTTTTTCACTTCTTTTTGTTGACAGCCACAGTGGTCTAAACCCATTACTGGACTTGGCTATGATGTTTGACAGCTCCCATTCACAGGACTCAGAGTAACAAAAATTCTTTGCAAAAATTTTAGCTTCACAAAATGGAAATGTTAATTTCTAGTTTCAGACTGCTCCCTCAAATTTTCTACATGCCCTCCAGAGTAGGAGTCAAGTGACTTATGAGCTTCTTATTCTAAGTCAAGCTTTCAGGATTCAGCAAAATAAACCTTACAGCAAAAATTATGAAACAGTAAGACTATACAGAACTTTATGTGGCTCTTCACAGCTCCATAGGAGGTCACACAGACCATACCCTACAGCTTAAGCATCATCTCCCTTCATTTACATTTTATCTAATTTTCCTTCTTCTGTCTTGGTACTTATCACCATAATTGCCTTGCAATGAGGTTTGACAACTACTGTGAATATGGGGAGTATGGGCAGTAGAGTGGTTGCTACAGGCCTAAAATCTTAGAGGCTGCCACTGTAAAATATTGTGCAAAATAAGAGAGGAAACTCTGTTTTGTAGTGGAGATCCTCAAGCTAGCAGGTGGTTTACCTATCAGTAATTTTTTTTTGTTTTACCCCTGGGTTTCTGGATGTGCTCATTTGTCATCCCACATTATTTATAACCATGCAGTTTGATGCACAGTACAGAATTACTGTTCAGATTTGCCTACTGGAAAAATTTAAGACATGTGGTCTGTGACATCTTCCCAAGGAAACAGCAGAATTAAATAAATGAAAAGCAATGCAATGCTTTTTATAGCATTTAATTGGTAATTGGATGTTCTAGGAGTAAACAACTGTTAAATAATATTGATGAAAGGTCTGTCAAAAGATGAATACGTTGTCTGATAAGCAACTGTGTGGGTAAATATTTCAATTGCTCCAGTCTAGCCAGACATGCTGTATCTGAGTAATTCCTGAACCTGGTCTTTTAAATTGAGCTGGGCTGGCTTCCAGACAAGAGCAAATCTATCCTCTGGGTTGTACAGCTAAAGACCTCAGCACAGAGCTGTGATCGTTGTTCTTTCTGTGATTTCCCATTCTTTTAAATCCTGACGTTTTATGTTACAACATTGGTTTTGTTTCTTTTACTTTAATCCCCCAAGTACAGATTTAGATAGCTAGATTTAGAAAGCAGTGGAATAACTAAACTACTGTACAAGGGTTTGCTTCATCATTACAGGTGAGGATCTCAGTTCTCCAAAGCTTCACATATGGGATACATCCTTGCAGGACTTAGGACTTGTCCTTCAGAGAGTTGCAGGACTTAGTCATAGATAAACTTTATGTTTAAGTTAAATTTTCTTGGTCTGCTGTCAAGATTAAATATTTGCTATGATCTGTGCATTTAGTGAAGAACAAAGAGTGAAAACTTTCCATAACAACCCATTAAATTCCAAATTTTTTTATAGACAATGATCATATTACACACATGGTCACAACTGTTTGCACAAAGAGAAGTTCTGCTAGTTCAAACTCAGTGCAACCAAGAACATCTAACAAGAACACTTCAGTAGGCTTGAACATCTATTCTCTCTGGAAAAGATCCATCCCTAAAGCTATGAAGATTTTCATGGTGATCATATACCTGTGCTTAGTGTCATTTTATTGAAAGAGTTCACACTTGTGCTTCCAATTATAACATCTTGGCAGTCCTACGACCAAAATATTCTTTTTACCTCTCAAGGTTACTAATCCCAAATAAATACAAAAACAGAACTCTCAAACCTCCCTTGCTACTGTTTTATACAGGGAAGATCAAATACAACTATGATACCTGAAAGCTAAAGGAGTTGTGCCTTTAAATTTGTCATTGTTACAGAAAATCTATTTTGCATGATATAAAAGAGTGAGAACATGATAACACCCATGTGGGGGGTTTTTCCTTGTAAAACAACATGATATTATTTGAATAAACACGCACAGGTATCTATTACATTTAAAAATATTTCTTAATATTGCTGGTAGTATTTTTTTTTGCATTTTTTAATATAAACGTTAACATAGTCTATAGATAGTAATTTCAGTACACATTTTTCTTGTTGAAATTCCCAGAACTAGCAAGAAAAAACCCAAAACTCTGCACTAAACATGTTCTGGTACTTATATCCTGGAAAGATGGCTTAGGCCTCACAATTAGAATGGACTTAGATATTTAATATCTGTATGTGAGAGACTTCCAGAAAGAGTTAATATTCTACCCAAAAATACATGCAGTTCCAATATTTCCTTTATCACAGAGATGTAACTCTTTACATCCTAGCAACATGCCAGTAAGACAACATCCTGCTGGGATGCAAAATAATCTTTTCTTCTCTTTATTTCTAAGATTGGAATTAATCCCTGCATTAGATACTGACAGAATTTATTGTGGGGATTAAATTTTCTCAAAGCCTTTGTTCATAGGAAATTCAGCTTGTGATACAGACATGACACTAAACATTATCATAAGCTAACAAAAAGACAGAGATAATAAGGTCCAAATCAGTAAAAACCAAATTTCAAAGGTAAAATTCCCTCTGCCTGCAAATTTTCTTTTTCTCTCCCCTTTTCCCTCATACGCTTTCTGCTCTTCTTTTGGATTCAAACTCATTCCTTCACCATGTTATTTTAAGGAGTCGATGAAAACCTGATAACCCCCCTTTGCTAAGGAGGCGGAAGAACTAATTGCTTTTTGTTCACTATCTTGGCTGATGGGTGAGAAACTAAAACCCAATTCATCCAGTAATTGCTACGTTCATGAAAAACATCATCAAAGCCTTGATGCATTTTGCTGTTGTCTCTTGGGAAGGTTCATGTCTAATTCTTATGCTGATATGGCTCATAATATAGTCCTCTGACTCTTCTATTTGCTCCTGCAATTACAAGGTTTCTTATTCCATTGTGCATATTCCTCTGAACTAAGATTAGCTTAACTGAGCTTCCTTTGAAAACCTGCCCACCCATCAAATGCATCAGGCCTAATGCATTCTGCAGCCACGCAAAATCAATGAACAGCACAATTTTCTGCTTCCTGCAATGATCAATAGGATTCACATAATGGGTGGAAAATTTTTAATCATGACAGCCCGGCATCTAGCTGGCATAAATCTTCCCTTCATTATAACCTCTCCGTTTCCCACTAGTGCAAATTTGCAGGTATTGAATAATATTTATGTAGCAGATACATTATGAAAAGCAATACAATTAGAACTTCACACTTCAGTGATGATACATTGAGATCCCAGAGGCCTATTTCCTAGACAAGGTACTGGCTTCCATATTCCAAGTGCAAAATCCTTTTTTCCTCCTGAAACTATGATTTTTGCTGAAACTATACTTTCCTGGGTCGAATCTGACATAGCTGAGGAAAACATGAATTCAAGTTGACCATAGCTAAGAATAAGTACATTTCAATGAGAAAATAATCTGCCACCGAGTGAGCAGTTCCTGTCTCTGATGTAGCTTGATTTCCCCACCTCTGTCCTGGCTCAACTTGTGGAGATGCAAAAATCTCTCCCCGGGCCATTTCTCCTCTCAAAAACCCACCGAGACTGTCCTCACTGACAGTGTGACCTGAGGCACACTTGCTTTTTATAGGCCACAGTCAATTACTGCTGACATTTTGGAGTGAGAGAAAGATGTAACTCTCCTCTGACTTTAATGAGAGTTTACAAATAAAAACAGGTCTGCAGTGTTAAATATTGGACCATAAGTGTATATAAGTTGTAATTTAGTGGTTTTTTGGGGAAAAGTACAAAGGAAACTTCCTCAGTGAAAATACAAAGAAGACTTAGGTGCCTAGAAAATGTTTATTAACTTTAAACACCAGGGCTACCCCTATGTTAAGAAACACCAGTGCCTTTACAGCTTTTGAGTCTACAAGTCTCGAGACCTGCTGTTGACTGGAATAGAGAGTAATGTCTGTGGTGCAAAGGCTTAAGAGGATGAAACAGCAGCTGAACTTCTGCAGGTGCCTGTTAATATAATTATCTGTTATAGACAATAGTTATACAAATCTTCACAGTCATGTTCTAGGAATGGATTTAATTTTTATCACTTTTCCTTATGTTATAATCACAACCCTACGTATGGTCTGGTGCCAAGCCTTTTTGGTTTTTGTCCTTTCCAGAGTGTCACAAGAATATCTTTATGACTCCTTACGCTCAGTGAGTCAGAATAATGATTGCCTATGCCTTTGATCTTAGTGCAGAGCAGGTTTCACTGGGTACAAATAGCACTGCCAGCCAAATGTGAACCACTCAAAACTTACACTGGCAAATAATATTCAGAGAAGTCAAAATATTGTGTCACCGCTCAAGTCTGACACTTGCTTCTGTCATAAAAATCAGAAACTGGCAGGGGACAGCACAGTTTTAGACTGTTTTTATAATAATCACAAAAATACAACTGAGAAAAGCACCACAGTAGCACACTGTCACAACTGTAAATGGCTACATATTTGCAGAGGTTTAGAAAGAAAGATTCTCTTTCTCCCTGATTTTTGCAAGATTTTTCTAAAGGACAAAGTATCAACTTGCAAGTTACAGTGCAGACGCATGAATGTAATTACTCAACATAGATATAGGATTATAGAATGAGCCTATCAAACATCTACAGAGGGCATAAGGCTTTTTTCATGTTATTTTTTAACATCAATACGGGGAAAGAAAAGAGAAAGAGACAAACTCAGTGGTGGGTTCTGTTGTTACTTGTAAATTCTCTGCCAGAATCTGGTACAAGATTTGAAAATCCTCAGAGCCTCTTTAATCAGAACATTGAATCACAACTTTGCAACTTCAAAGTCTTTCCTATAAGTAAATGCACTGCCTAGCCAACAGTCTACATTTGAAACTGGTAATTCAGTGCCAGCTATTGGCAGATAGCATGGGAAAGGAAACCTGACTGAGCCATGTCTCAGGAATGGGCACAGATGAGGGCTACATGGCCACTGAAATCCATAAGGAACTAAACATGCAGCTTTTAAAACCAACGTAATAAAGTCAGATTCCTACACACTGTATTGCCTGCTTGTCATCATTTATACTATGATAGATATATATATATATGGTTTAGTCACTTATTGCTTGTTTTTCTCCAAAAACTCTTTTCTGCAAGGGAGGGTAACTTTTATCATGAGAAACAAAATATCACAACACTAACAAAAAGAAATACAGCTGATTACCAATGTAAAGATCCTTCTGACCACTCACTACAGGTATTTCATCTACTGTAGTGGTAAGGAATTTTCTGACATCCTTAAATGACTGACCCTCCCTGATCTTAAACTTGGTAAGTGAATGACTCCAGATAGATAGATAAAATCTATCTATAAAATATATGTAGATAAAATCTACACATTTTTTGACAATGGTAAAAATTTTTGACAATTTTAACTAATAAGCTAAATAAGAAATGGACAAAGCTAACACTGTTTATATTAAAGGTCTTAAGTTCTGCCAGTTGTCAGTTCCTACGCTGTGTAGATATGGCTCTAAGTACTAACAGCACTTAGAAAGTTATATGTCCTTTGTAACAATGTCCAGTATTAACTTCACATCCTGTTACTATTTAGCTCCCTGAATTATTCATGCATCCATGAACATGCACAAATACATATACACAGACATTTATATGGTTGTCTGGGCACCAAACATACTAGAAATTATATATGCCTGTCTTCCTCCTGTTTAATTTGCTGTGTAAGCTTTGTAATGCACTAGTTTCCTCTTACTATCAAGAAAAAAAAAAGTAATTGCAATGCTAGTTTAAAAAATAGGCTTGATTAATATGTTAAAATACAATGCTAGCATCATTTCTTCCCTCCATGCTCCAAGTAATCAAAATGTTTCACCCTCTTTTATGTTGCACATTAATTGAGGTTCCATCAGAGCTGGAGAGCCACAGTCTAGACAATATAAAATACCACATAGAAATGACAGTGCCTGCTGAAAAGACTTTATGTTCTGGTAGTCCTTCTTGTCATTATAACTAATTATGTGGGACCAAATAAGCCTGCAATATTAACTCAGCACTCAGGGGTTCCCAGAAATGGATGCTCCCTGTGATGCTGTGGATATTAGAAAATGCAGTTTCACAGTTTTGTTGTCAGCAGGGTCATGTGGTCTATTAAGTACTGTCAAGTAGGAGAAAGGAAGAGAAAAAGAAAAGCAAGCTTTAGTGGTATAGCTTGGCTCTCACTAGAACTTTCCACTGCTCTTTCATTTTTATTATAATTTATTCCTAGGTAGTGATATATGGACAGAAAGAAATGTCACTGTCTAAAGCCAGTTACCTCAGTTTACAGCCAATCTTAATATACCAGCAGAAGAAAGAAGTTCTTTTAAGGTGGAGAAAATGTCCCATGTACTCTATTCAATACGAAATTCCAAAAGTCGGAACAAGCAGTTTAAAAAAAAAA